>CM054133.1:6022500-6622500 GCA_028751855.1 Ambrosia trifida | reverse complement strand
CCATCACACACTCTATATCCAAAGGGCTATCGTCACCATAACTCAAATAAATCAACCTAACAGTAACCTTAATGAATTTATCCATGGTATGTACCAACTAGGGATGGCCATTGCCGGCTTTGTGTATACTCATTGAGTTATGTTTTTTTTCCATCCATCCCTAGTACCAACAATCCAACACCCAAGAACAAGATTTAGTTTTCTTGGTCCTTGAAGAATGAACTCAACTTGTTAAATGATTTTTGTGCCCACAAAGCCTATCACCCAAGAACTGTTCTTTGTTTAGTGTTATCAATGTTTTTTAGTTTAGCTAAATTTAAATAAGATCAAAGACATATGAGTATAAAGTTGGAATATGTGGAGTACAAACTTGTATAACACAATGTTCAATTATAGTAATTCTAAACTTGTGGTTGGTGAAGACCCCTAGTTACTTGGATATGTTCCAAAGAAGACATCCCCCCCTTGGTGTGAGTAGGGACAAAACCCCTAGTGTGGTTAAAGCGGTAACCCTAAGGATCAAGCTAAAAATTGCTTCAAGTTTACAAGGTTATGGAAAGTTGTATGCAAAATGGTAGTGAGTGTGAAGTAATGATCTAGTGGTAACTAAGATTATTGGTAAATTAATCACAAGTTGCAACTTGACTCTCATTATGAACATTGCTTTAGTGGCAATTTTATCGTCATCAGTAACTAATTAATTGCTGCTTATAGAGTGTCTACTAAAGGTTCTCCCACTGATATAAATGCCTAACTTTACGATGGTTATAATTGCCTACTGTTATACTTATGCGCGAAGAATTGAAAAGTTTCATGGTATTTGTTCACATCTATGCAAGGATTATCGTTAGTCAAATTTTTGGTACATTTCTTCCATAACATATTTGGATACTTAATTTTGTTTCTTTTGAAGTACCAATGAAGGTTTGGATTACCACCAAATCACATTACTCTAAATCTAATTAGTACACTATGGTTCTTACACCTAACCCCACCAACCAACAACAATTCACCTAAGTACAAAATTTGTAGGTAATCACCAGCAGAACCTAATAAAACCTCAAAAAACAGATTAGGGAAAACTAAAAGAAAATAATCATTAATTCGCCGCTTATTACCAAAACTGTCCAATGGACACCATAACTATAAATATATACTATCACTGACAAATTACTTTGATGCATGTAAGTCCAAATCTAGTCTCTTTCTTTGTGAGAACTCTTTGTTGGTGAATGTTGGTGCAGTTTGATTTTGAATAAGACCGCAGTTGAGAATGAGAAAAACTTTAAAGCTAAGTGTTAATTCAAATTTGTTTTAAGTTAATCCACATGAATATTGGTGTAGCTTGATTAAGAATAAAATTTGTTAAAATAATAAAAGCATATGTGAATTCACATGTGTTTAGATCTATTCACTCATGAAGATCGATTATAGTTATTCACAAGTTCATTAACACATCAAATAAGATACACTAAAGGGTTTTAATCTAGTGACTGCAAAGTGTTGGAAAACAGTGTTTCACTGAGAGTTCAATCCCATGTTTGACATCAAGGTCCATACTGGACACAATGCGTATATTTAAAAGTAGGTCTAGAAGGTGTGTGAGTTACGTGTTCTAAAAACTATCAACTAAGTTGGATATTACTTCTAATTTGATGATTTTTTTACTTTTGTTTTATTTTCTTTTGACATGTGCCAATAGTCACATGCCATGAAATTTAAAAATTCTAACAATCCTTACAACTAGTGTTTTAGTTACCCGCGCTTCGCTGCGGGAACTTGATGAAAGGGTGTTTTACCATGTTAAAGTGTAGTTAATTATATGATTTTAAGTTATTTATATCATAAAACATGGTTACTTTGAGTTTAATTTGAATCGCAGGTAACTGGAGCGGATTGAATGCATTTTTGGGAAAATCAAATGGACTTGAATTGAAGATGTTAAATGATGGTGTGATAAAGCTCTGGAATACGAAGACGTGGCCGTAAGAATCGAAGAAAACGGAGTTATAACGAAGTTTTTACGAAGAAAACAAGTTTGGCGCGTCGTTTGGGAATTTCAGCGTCAGGTGGCGCCAAAATGGGTGCAAAATGGCGCCAGGTGGCGCCAGTTACTGATCATATACGAAATTTTTGGGTTTTCACCATATTAAAAGATATACCATCCCAAAAACAAATATCTCTTCAACCCTAGCTGTTTTTCAACTCCCAAACACATTTTTCATCATCCCAAAACTTCAATCCAATCAATCCTTTCATGCAATCATCTTTCCAATCATTCATTGAAGATCTTGCAATGGAGATGAGAGGCTAATTCCTTTGTGACCACCTCCGGGTGGATGGTTTGTATGTGAAACTCAACTTGATTTATCTTAGTATTTTGGATTGTTCTTTGTGTTTTGAAGAATACTTGTGGTTTGGTTCATTTAAACAAATTATATGTGTTTCAATTGCTTATCTTTTGATCATTCACATTCGGTTTTCTTGCATCGTGAGCAGTTTGATTATTGGGAGGGTATTTGACACATATGGTTTGGTAATTGGATTATATAGGTTATTATTAAAAACTTGTGTCTAATTACCACTTGAATTACAATCAATTAACAAGGACATGTCTATGTGGTATTCTTACTAATTGAAACAAGTTGGGTGAATCGTTAAACTAGAGGTCAGGAGGGGGTTACTTTCTTTTAATTATTGTTTTCAACTTAAAATCAAGGTTCCTAGCTTTATTAGTGTTTCTTAATCAATTACAACTTTTCACTAGATATTAATTAAAACTAGGCAAAATTACAACTCTCCACTAATTCCCCGTTGAGACGACCTTACTTTCCACTTACTACTTAATATTTTCTTTTGACCGACCCAACGACATCGATCAAAATGGCGCCGTTGAGGGGTTTGATACAAGGTAAACATCGCGCCTCGTTGCGGCAATTCCTGTTGCGTTGAGAGTTTGGTGGACATTAATTCTATTACCCCGCGCTTCGCAACGGGAGCTCCTGTTGCGTTGAGAGTTTGGTGGACGTTAAAGATCGTGTATCGCCGTGGAAGCTCCTGTTGCGTGGAGGGTTTAGTGGACATAAAAGATAATATTAGGTGACTGTTACTTTCGCGTGGGCTTAAAAAATACTCGCGGCTAAAAGCTAAAAGTTTTGTGGTGAAAGTTTGAAATTCTTTGGGTGGTCAAAGTTTGAAAGCTTAAAAGCTAAAAGTTTGGTGCTCAAAGTTTGAAATCCTAAAAGCTAAAGGTTTGGTGGTCAAAGTTTCAAATCCTAAAAGCTCAAAGTTTGGTGGTCAAATTGGAAAAAAAAAATAAAGTACATAGGTTAGTAAGAAAGTTAGTTGCTAAAGTGCAATTTAAGTTTAAAAAAGTTGGGTGGTTAAAATTTGAAATTTTAAAATGGCTAAAGTGTAAATATAAAGCAAAGTTTGGTCATAATAGTAAATCGTGATTTGTCTACTGTCAAAATGGGTCAATAAAAATTGGATGCCGCCCAAATTAACCAATCAGATTGAGGCAGTCAAATATGTAGTCAATCGTATTGAAAAGACACTATAGGAGTGTCTCATTTTTATTAGATACTATAATTATTAGCCATGACCTCTTGGTCTAGTGGTATGGTGTCTTCCTTTACAAATGTAAGGTTGTGGGTTCAAATCCTTGCAAATACAAGATGAGGTGGAATAAAGGTGTAATAAAAATTTGCCGTTAAAAAAATACTATAATTATTCTTAGATATAAAATACTAAAGAGTCGGTCAACATTCATGCATGTTGAAGAAAAATATAACTTAAACATTTAAGAGTGCTTAATTTAATGCTACGGTCAACTTAAAAGCACAACAAAGTCTCTAAATACAATATCCTAGTTCGTTCTAAAACAAAATACAATATCCTATTATTGTTTCTCCTCACGCCTAGAACATTATGATAATCAAATAAAGTTATATGACATATCAACCTATAGGACTTACTTGCCAACATACTCTTAATGTGTATGGCCTTTCACATGCATGCATTACTTTTTACTATATATATTAGGAAAGATAAGAACCATGTGTCTCTAGTTACATTGGTTTAATTACTCTTTGTCCAATAAAGATATACAATTAAAAAAAACTTTTTACAAAGTCCATTTCTATTTTAGAAAATTAAAAGCAGACTTTATTATAGCTATAGGAATATAAAACACAACTGAAAAGTACAAATCCAACACAAGCAATTTAAAAATGGTAGATGTGCATGAGCATCTTATAAATTGTTGTAAATTATATAATATTTGCAAATTGATGTCTTTGTCCATAACCTTTTTAAACTTTTCAGGCCCTAAAAAACGTTTTGAGAATCTCTCTGAAAATGAAAGTTAATGGTCCAAAAGATTTTAAAACTTTAGTAGTAACTTATTGGAACAAAGTCATTGGTCACCTATATTATAATCAGGCTAACTAACATGTAATCTTGGTCGACTACATGTCACCGGTAAGGATGACAGGATGAATTGATCAGTAGCTTAATAAGAGCAACGAGAAACCAACTGCTAGCAGTTACACATCATGCATGTATATATCACTGCTAGAAAACTAAGTATTTACGACTACAAATTTTTGTCACAACTGCCCCCTTTTAAACATTTAGAAAACTACACAATTCTAGACTAGATTTATAAACTAACCCCAAATTAAGCTACTTAAATAACAGAAACAATAAAGTACAATAACATGAACCTTAATCAGAGGGAGAGGAGAGGGAGAGAGATAGAACCTTATTTACGAATACTCGTCGGGGAAGACCAAGCATGCCAATGTTATCTTGAATCTTGTTTGGTTCTTGGATATGCACATCTTCATTGTTGATTACAACGACATGTTCGCCACCATTTTGAGGTTCTTCTTGATTTGCATCCATCACCACACATGCCCTCTTTTGATAGAAGTTCATGCACAAATAAGAGAACAAAGAACTCAGATTCAATAAGAGGAACAGGTGCTTGGTTACAGAGAGGAATGATATTAGACATTAGAAAGAACATCATATAATTGAATTCCAAGAAAAAGTATTAATTCCTTCAGAATGGTGGGCTGTTTACAGGAATAAACTATAATATCCTGCCAACATAAAATAATATGATCTTATAGAGAATATGAAAGTAATATTATTTTTGAAGAATATGCAAACCTTAAAATCGTCAAAATAGGTTCTGCATGTTCGTCGTTTAGTGCTTGGCCTTGAACTTGTTCGTCAACTAGGTACTTGAAGTGTTACAAGACAAGAAGATGCGGGACATATGCATATGTTACAACTCAACTCCATGTCACCAACACATGAGAAGCCAAAGAAAGAAGTATATATTTAAACCTATAATATCTAGGGTACTACCAACTACTGTATAAAATAGTGGTGGTTAATATAATTAAGAGGAAATTAATATTATTACATTTTATAATTAAATGTGATAAATGAACGTATATGAATTTTCATACTATTTAATGATTTATTGTTTTTAACTTCACTAAATTTAACAATTAAGAAAATCATTTATTATTTTATAAAATTTGGAAAAAAAGAATCTCTAACAAAGCTAGATTGGTATATGCTTCATTAGCCTCAATTAATTTTATAAAATTTGGAGAAAAAAAAAAAAAAAAAAAAAAAAAAAACTTTGTAATTTTAGTAGAAAACTTAGAAAACAGAGGTTACTATCGAATAAGTTTTCTCAGTTATAAAAAGGGTTACGATAAATTGTTAATTAATGTACCTCACCTTAAGCACAACGGTCGGAGTGTGTTGGGCTCACCTTATTTTTTAGTATACAATTTTTACATGCACACTCCATCTTTTTTCAAAGCACTCATATGTTCGTATAAATTCTTATTGGCATATAAACGAATTATACACTCATATGATAGTTTCATATATACTCGTATATAAGTTTATACGATCATATACATTAGGAGTATCACAAGCACATACGAGATGCATTTAGCCAAAACCTTTTGAAGACAATCGTTTTTTAAGGTGTTAATGAATTATTTAACAAAAGGCCTAGCCATATACATGCAGTTCTGTAGCTATATCCTCTATTAAAGGCCTTACCAATGGTACAAGTTTGCATAATAATCTAGACGTCACGAGTTTGATGCCTATCAAAAGTCATTTTTAATGCTTTCTGGCTTTATTTTAGAACGGCGGACACACACCATCAAATTCTACTACTAACTTACAAGTTACAACAATGTATACTATAGGACATAAACCCTCAACCACTTGGGAAGGGACACCACTTTACATACATTAATACCACATGTCAGAATCACTTTGATTTACATTTTTTGGCATATAAATTTGTTAAGGAAAAATTAAAACAAATGGCAATATATATGGTGAGTTGTTTCTACTCGTTAAGATTGTTGCAGGCCTGGATTATAGAAAAGACCTAGGTTTAATACCAAAAATTTGGAGGCCTGTAAAAAAGGAATTTAGATTCGGGTTTACTTCAATTTGTTAATAGTATAATAATGGTTTTTTAAGTTCCAATTTTCTTTTTATAATTTCTTAAATGTGTAGTTCCACAACCACAGATCGATGGGGTTATGTGTTGTCCATGTTCCCTAAAAACAGAAAACGCCTTCCGCAAATCGTGTGTTGTTCGTGCGGGCGTGGGGCAGAAACAAGGCAAAATTTGAAAAATCTTTTATGCAATGTTGGGACTCGTATCATGTTACCTTGATCCTGTTTATCATTTCTTTTTCATTTTGAGATAACATGGTTTTTGTTTTATTTTGTTTCTCATAAAGGGTTCCGAAGGAGACAAAGATAATTGGCATATATACCAAAATAGGTTTTTCCATTAGCATTCATAATCATTGGTACGGGTATCGGTTTTTTTGTTTGAAAATTTTCGATCAAATTGAAAACCGAAACAAATTAAAAGTTCACAAAATGGAATTTTTTTTTCCGGTTTCAATTTTATGCTGAAAACTCCGTTTCCTAATATTGACTAAACTATCAATAGATCACTAGCTATGTTCAATGGAGAATCTGTAAGCTTACTCAGTTTATATCTCCAGCTAGTAATAAGTTAGTATAAGTTATTGGCTAGGTTAAATGGTTGTTTTGTAGCCTAAGGACACTTTGGTAATTATCATAGGGAAATGTGCCATTGTGAGAATGGCCCATTCGTGCGAATGGCCCTCGTTCGGCCTATGATATATAATGCAAACGTGTGTAGGCTATAAATAGGTTCTCTCATTCTCCACATAGTGAACTCTTGCCCATTTCACCTAACTAGCAGCATGATAATTTTCTAACCATTTTACATATTTGAATCGAAAAAATGTTTTAGAAGCATTTGTAATGTTGGTCCTTGCTCGATTTCCTTATGTTTCTAACATACAAAGATGTGTGTCGTTTTCCAACCTTCTTATACGTTAAACCCGCAATCATCTCTTGTGTCTCATCCTTTACTGAGGGAATACGGTCATACATATATATATATATATATATATATATAGGGTAGGGTTCAAATAGGAACCAACTATTAAGTAGGAACTATAGGAACTAATCTGAGCCATCCATCTTCAATGGCATGATTGTAAATAAGTAAAACTATAATTAATTGTTATTTTAATAAAAGGGTATTAATGTCTTTTGTTTAATATCATTTATTAGGTAATTAATAAGAAACTCATGTATATTTGGAAACAGCAAATTAGTGTTTATGGTATACCCAAACGTATTTATTGTATATACTATTAAAATTATATCTCGGTATATATACAACAGTGTACATTGGTGTATATTCGTTTTTTCATTCATCATCATCACCAACACAAGATATACATTGGTGTATATTCGTTTTTTTCATTCAACATCATCAACACAAATATACATTGGTGTATATTGGTTTTTTCATTTATCATCATCAACACAGATATACATTGGTGTATATTCGTTTTTGAAGTGTACATTGGTGTATATCAGTTTTTTTTTTGTTCATTCATCATCATCATCAAACACATATATACAACGGTGTACATCAGTTATACATTGATGTATATCATTTTTTTTCTTTTCATTCAACATCATCAACACAGATATACATTATGATAAGAAACTCATAACAAAACAACTATTTTGCAAATCAATAATAAACCACACTATAAGGCTAATCCAAATAGAAATCACAAAAAAACGTGATTCTCGCACGAAAAAACAATTAAAAAAATAAAAACAATACATAAATACCTTGATTTTCAACACTATTTAGAAACAAAGCTTGTGATTGTGTTTCATGATTTTATATCACATGAGATTGTGATTCAATGTTTTCATGTATAGAATTATTATCCATAACTTGGAAATCTGAATCGTTGGCCGATTTTAGATTCTTTTAAATCGAAAGTTTTTTCAATTTAATCAATTTAAATCTTCTGAATTCGACTGGAAGTTATTTTGATTCAATCGAATTCAATCGAACGTGTTTTTTTATTTGGGATTAGAGATGATAATAGGTTGAGAGATTTAAGGAAAGTCAAAAAAAAACTTGCATATTAATTGCAGGAAGATAATTAACTGCCATATATAAAACTTTTAATTAAATTAAAATATAATATTTAATTGTCTAATTACATAACTACCCCCTAGATCAAGATCAAAGATGAATGGCTCAGATTGGTTCCTAAGTTCCTAACTAGGCTCTTGGTTCCTATTTGATCTATTTCCTATATATATATATATATATATATATATATATATATATATATATATATATATATAGGGTAGAGTTAGGATACAAATTAAGGATGTGTTTTGTTGAGGGTGAGAAATAAATGTGGCCATTGAATCATATAAATGAATGGGTGAGATTAAATGAGTGGCAATCTTATAAATTGTGTTATAATCTTACTAGATAAACATATGATGTGGGGGTAGGGGTGAGCAAAGTACAAGAACCGACCCGACCCGATCATTACCCGACCCGACCCGAAACCCGAACACCCTATAAAATCAGAACCGAGATATGGAACCTAATTACGGGTCGGTCTTCGGTCCTTAGAAGTCGGTTCCAGTCGGTCCAAAAAGGAATACCCGAACCGAAATTATGTTTAAAGGCTGTTGGAGCTGCAAAGGGACTAGCTATTTTTATGACATGCAATTTCACTATCAGTCTATCAGGCATCTAATCTTAGAGAATATACATAAGCTCTTTCAAAACACCGAGTGATACAAAGTTTAAGGTTCACGAGAAACTAATTTAGCAACTTCAATGTTCACCGGACAAATAATCAGTTTCATGCTAGACTCAAATATCAAACAGTAGATTATAGATTTTATACGAACGACCACTAAACAAATGAACGACCACTAAATCCGAATTATATCTAGTAACGACCACTAATAAATCTGAATTTTATCTAATAAACGACCACTAACTCGTTGGTGGCTTAACTAGTCTAAAATATACTGCAGCAAAAAAAATATATTAACTGCAGCAAATTTAAATAACTGCAACAAAAAAAAATATATATTAACTATAGCAAAAACATCGCAGCTAACGTATTGACTCATTATGCAGCAGCCTTATAAATATACTGCAGCAAATTTCGACCATGCATGACCCAACCCATGTTGACCCATCACAGAATACTGCAGCACCTATCTATTTTGCCAACACCAGTGTACCAGCAAACATTTTTAGAGATTTATAACACAAAAAAATGGTAAAATACTGCAGCACCTATCTAAGCATGCATACCCAACAACAAAATAGATACCCAATTCTGTGTCACAATGACCCTGATCATTTCCTTTGCTTTTTAGCTTTAACCGTTGATCAAGAGCATTATTGGTATCTCATTGTTACTTGCTTAAATTAGCAAAAAAAATGTTATTTATTTACATGGTTTTGCCACAGGGATACAATGCAGTTAGTTATTTTATTAGAGTACTTCGGTCCGTCGGTTTTTCCTCGGTTTTTATGTATTCCTGGACCGACCCGACCCGAGAACCGACTCGAGTTATATTTCTGGACCGACTAAAGAACCTAAAAAACATACCCGGGTCGGTTTTGGTGGAATTTCGGTTCGGTCCTCGGGTTTTTTTCGGTCCGGACCAATTTTGCTCACCCCTATGTGGGGGTATTTATGTAAAAACACACAATTTAAATTAAAAAAAACATCCTTCATAACTCCCCACCTGTCAATAATTGAGAGAAAATTTTGGGATTTCTCTCCAAACACGTCCCCCACAATGGCAACAATATCAACGAAATCCGTGGATAATGATTAAAAAAAAGATTCACTCGAAGATACAAATTTAAGTATCTACATTCTAGTCATCGTGTTGTTCTCTAAAAAGTTCTTGTTTTTTCACGTCATTTTCAAACAGTGGTAAGCAAGAGGATGAGGCTGTCGGCATCTGAAAACAGTAGGTCAACGACTGAAAAGAAGTTGATTGCATTGCCGGCTCGGTTTGGGAAAGGTGTGTTTTACTATTTTTGTGTTAGGGTTTTACTCCGCTGTTCTTTCATTTGTGTTTTGTTCAGTGATTAGATAATGTGTTTTAGCTTATTGGAATGTAAGTTTGATGGAAAAGTCGTGTTTTATTGTTTAGATGTCTTTTAACATTAGTTTGTTTGCTATTGTGTTTAATGTGTTTATGTTATATTATAGTGTTAAAACACATAGTTAATCCGAACAATGAGTTTGAGAGGAAAAGTCGTATTGTTGTTGTTTGTGTGGTTTTTGTTTAATAGAAAGTGTTAAATCACAATGTCCACATTAAAATTACTATTTTAGTTTGTTCCTTTTGTGTTTGTTGTCAGAATTTGTGCAACAACAATGACAAAAAAAAACTTCAAATACTAAAACCGATAAGACTCTTACAAAAAAAGATCAAGAACAAATAAGATCTGACCTAGAATACACAAACCTAACCAACAGATCTAAATCAGATCATTAACAGATGATCTGATACAACTCTCTACACAACGATCATTGACAGATGATCAAACTTTACAATAAAGACTGCTAAAGATCATTAACATATGATCTGTACACAAACCATAATTATAGAGAGAAAACAAAAATACAAAAAAAGAGAACAAAACTGGTAAACTGGGAAATAGAGAAGGACCACCCTTTTTATAGAAGCAATGGAATGTTCTACTGAGAAAGCACAAATCAGCATCATCTCAACCGTTTGATTAAAACCACACGGATATCCAGCTCATCAGCTTACCCTCAAGTGTACATATAATAGCTGATGTGGGCTTAGGCTACAACAACCAAGCCCACCAGCCAATGTGAAGATTATCAGCCCAATGAGACAATATTATCTTCTGAAGCCCACTGGAGCCTATCCATCTACAATCCAACTCCTATCTACAAGTATCTAAATTCCAAGCCCAACATACACAAATATAAATCAAACAAGAATACAGGTGTGTAAGAACTTAATAATATAACAATGTGTAATAAAAGTGACAAATGTTAATATTTTTAACAACCCCCCCCCCCCTCACTTTTATTACCAAAAATATCAAACATTTTTAACCAATTATAGATTTGTTCATGTTAAGTAATTGATAACCCTTTTGTAAAAATATCTGCCACTTGGTTTTCAGTTTTGATATTAACAGTTTGTATACATCCCTTTGTAATTTGATCTCTCAAAAAGAAGAGATCAATTTCAAAATGTTTTGTCTTATCATAGAAGACAGGATTTGCTGCAATTGCAATTGCAGCTGAATTGTCACAATGTAGAGAGACTGGAAGTTTTACCTGGATGTTTAACTCACTTAACAGGTTTATCAGCCACATGATCTCACATGTTGCAGTACACATTGTTGGGTACTCAGCTTCAGCTATAGACCGAGATATAGTGGACTGCTTTTTACTTTTCCATGCAATCAAAAAGTTTCCTAAGAAAATGCATTACCTAGTAACAAATTTCCTAGACTCAACACATTTTGCCCAGTCAGCATTAGCATAAGTTGATAGAATGAGTTGGGAGTCTTTGGTAAAGGAAATTCCTTTACTTGGAGACTGTTTTAAGTACCTTAACACTCTAATGGCAATTAAGAAGTGAGCCTTAGTGGGTATATACATGAACTGGTTAAGTACATGAACTGAATAAGCAATATTAGGCCTGGTATGTGACTGGTAAATGAGTTTACCTGTCAACCTTTGATATCTAGTTATATCAATCAAGCTTTCGTGTGCTTGTTTGCAAAAGTTAGTTATAACATGATTGGGCTCAATGGGGCACTTGACTGGTTTGCAACCCATCATGCCATACTCAGCCAACAGTTCTAAACAATATTTTCTTTCACTTAAACATAAACCATCACTAGTTTTTAACACTTCTATACCTAGAAATATTTTAAGGAACCTAAATCTTTGATCAAAAACTTGGTTTTAAAAAATGTCTTCAACATATTCTATAAAATCACGACTGTTTCTGGTTAATATAACGTCATCCACATATACAAGTAACACAGCAAATACCGAATCATTTTTCATAACAAACATAGAATGATCACATTAACAAGTTTAGCGTTCCACATTCGAGGGGCTTGCTTGACCCCATACAAGGACTTCTTTAATTTACACACTTTATTTTTATTTTTAGAAAAATAACCTTCAAGCAACTTTATGTACACATCTTCAAATAAATCACCATATAGAAATGCATTATTTATGTCTAATTGATATAAAGACCAGTCATTTTGGATAGCAATAGTCAGAACACATCTTATAGTGATCATTTTCACTACTGGTGAGAAGGTTTCATCAAAATCTAAACCTACTCTTTGACTATAACCTTTAGCCACAAGCCTAGCCTTATATCTATCAATTTCACTTGTGGATTTATATTTAATCTTATAAATCCACTTGCATCCTATGGCCTTTCTACCTTTATGCAACTCAACTAATTCCCATGTGTCATTTCTATTAAGTGCCTCAATTGCTTCATTCATAGCATTGACCCAGTTAGCATCTTTACATGCTTCATACTAAGAGCTAGGTTCAATGCTTTTGTTCAACATAGAACTGAAACATAAATTTTCAACAAAAAGATTGGAATAGTTAACAACTTTTTCCATTCCATACTTAACCTTCCATTCTACAATATAATCACTAAACATTCTTGGAAGGTTAGTTTGTCTGTAGATTTCCTAACAACAGATGGATAATCATTAGGTGATGGGTGTCCCTCATAATTGGTTTTGTCATCACCTACTGCTCTATCATCCTCAGCCCTACTTCTATTGGTTCTAGGACTACTTGGTTGCTGCTGGGCAGCCCTACCAGGAGTAGTTTCTGAACTATCAATCGGTTGTTGAGACCCTTGATAGTTAGTATGTTGGTTTGCCCTCTGTTCATCATTGGGACCATCTAGATCATTTGGGTAACTGTTATTAGTTGACTCAAATAAATCAAAAAAGTTTAACTGATTAAAATTCTCAAAAACCTGTGGATCAGTATCTTTAACAACTTTAGACTCTTTGAAAGAAAAAATTGACTTATAAAATCTAACATCCATAGAATATAAAACTTGTTTTGAATCTAAATTCAACAGTTTATAACCCTTTTTTTTCATTTGAGTAACCAATTAACACACATTTATTTACATGAACATTGAATTTATCAGAATTATTCAAGACAGTACTAAAACATAGACACCCAGAGACTTTAAGCTGACTATAAGAGGGCTTAAGACAACATACAACTTCATAAGGTGACCTACCATCAAGCATAGAAGAGGGTGTCCTGTCAATCAAATAAGCAGCAGTAAGAACACATTCAGACCACAGATTTAAAGGCAAATTGTTGGATCAAAAAGGATTTACATGCCAGTATAAACCTTAGTCTGAATCATTCTCTTCATATTTTGTTAAGTACATAATCTACTAAAGAAGAAGAAGAAGACAGAGTACTGAAGAAGCTGATACAAATACTGAAGAACAAAGTGCTAAAGGTGAACCAGACAGAAAACCTAAAGAACAACTTTGTCATCAAAAGTTGTTTATTCTTCAGCAGTTACAGTAGAAGCTTCCCACTGCCCTTAACTTCAGTAGTTTTAGTATTATATTAGTTTTTGTTACTTTATGTACAAGTACCAATACTACAGCCTGTTGTAGTATTATATTAGTTTCAAAACTTCCAATGTACGTATTGTTCAGTCAATAAATAGATGGGTTCACACCTTATATTTTAGAAATCTTTTGCAGTAAAACATTTCTAATATATGAGAATCATTTGAGGCACTTATTATTGTTTTATTCATTAATTGTTTGATTCTAATATTAAGTGCTTTAGTTCTACAATTGAGGGGGAGAATTTACTCATGTAAAAGTGATACTCTAACTTAGAACACTTAATACATTCCGTTGTGCATTTACTTTAATATATCTGACAAGTGTTCATTAAAAGAAATGGTGATAAACTGTCAAACTGATCTAACAATTGGTATCAGAGCTCTGGTTCATCTGATAACATATCAATCTAACAAATTGAGAACCAGACACAGGCTCTTATTGATATTCAATCTAGGATAAAAGTTCACTTTATTAAAACATCCATCGCTTTAAGAAACCATTAATTAATCAAACTTCTAAAAAAATGGATCCTCATAATACTGGATCTGCAAACAAGCCTCCCATGCTAGTAAAAAATGAATATAATATCTGGCAAAGAAGGATGACACATAGTTTGTCACAACAAAATACTGGCTGTTGGAGGTCTGTCATGTATGGACCCCATAAATCAGTAACAGCAGATTTAGAAACTAAAGTTGAAAAAGAAAAAGAACCAAAAGACTACACTGATGAAGATTTCCTAAAACTTGAGCTAGATGCTAAGGCTTTTTCAATGTTAGCAACGGCTCTCCCAAACGAAATTTATGTTGGGCTCTTACATTGTGAGAGTGCCAAAGAGATGTGGGATTGCCTCAAAGAACAGTTTGGAGGAACTGATAAGGTGATTGCTAACACAAGAGAAATTTTGGCTCAACAATATGAAGCCTTTACTCATGTTAATGAAGAAACTTTGACACAACAATTTGAAAGATTTTCTTCATTAATATCTGAGTTAAAGTGAAATGGTCAGACCTATACAAACTCATCTATGATGCATAGATTTTTAAGGTCTTTACCTGAAAAAATGTGAAATTATTCAATAGTCCTCAGACCAGGACCAGATTTTGACTCCCTTTCACTCACAAAATTACATGGGATATTACTAACTTTTGAAAGAGAAATAAATCAAAAGAAAAAGTAACAAAACTCTGGTAAAACTGCTGATGACTATATTCCAGGTAGTACAACATTATTAGGACAAGACTCACCAACTTGTTCTAATGATTTTGGATCTTTTGATCACATTTACATAACTGCTGGGATCTCATCAGAAAGATAATATACAGCTTATGACAATGAAGAAATAAATCAAAGTATTGATAATATGTGTTTCATTCTTGATGATTTGAAAATTTTCAGTAATTATGATTTAGAAGAAATGGACATACTGCATCAACAGACCATGTTAAGTATAAAAACGAACAAATATTACAAAAGGTCAAGTAGAAAATTTCAATGACTGAATAATCAAACAAAAGTTGGTTTTGACAAATCTAAACTTAGATGTCACAAGTGTTAGAAGTTGGGACACTTTGCTAGAGAGTGTAGAAGCTCTAGCTATAACCAACCACAGTCTGGAAATCAAACAAACTCCAGCTACAATAGGAATTTAGGAACACAGGGAAGTGCACCTTTTGTACTGGCACAAGCTCTACAAATCCAATATGTGCCTCAAATACAATATGTAAAGATACCTGCTCAACAACAAGCCCAACAACAGATGCCTTCCACCCCAGCTGCTCAGCCTCCACAACCTCAACAACCCACTCAACAAAGTTTGTTCACTTTTAGGTATGTTGACTGGAGCAGTCTTCCTTATGATACATCTGAATGCATTCCAGATGCAAATAATAAAGTCTTTGATATTAACTGGGGAGATCTTGATAATGGCAGAAAGAACTTTGCCTTGATGGCTTTTAAGGGATGCTCCTCTAATTCTGCATTATCACGGGTTTCACAAGAATCTCTTTTAAAGTTATGCTCAAAATCATGCAAAGAAGCTTTTGCTTTAATAAGAGAAACCAATGTGCATCTATAGGGCAAATCCAATGACTCAGAGAGAAAATTGACCCAAATGAAATGTGATCTGGAAAGAAAAGAAATCAATAACGTCTTCCAGTACCTTGATTATTCTGTACCGAGTATGGATGGAATCTGGTGGTCAACAACCCTGATCTGCTAGGGCTTTAATCCAATGGGTGTGGATGTTGGTGAGGGAGCTGATCTCTGTTCTGGAAGGTAAGTTCTTTATTCGAAGTGCTACACACCACTGCCTGGAGCTTTCTCTCTGCTTTCATTTCCCCCTCTTTCTTTGTAAAGTGCCATTCTTTCTGCTAGCTATCGAGTGGTTTGGGCCTTTCTGAGTTAGGGCTCTTTCTTTCTCTCTCTTGGTCTATGCCATGTACGATTTGCTCTTTATTTAAGCTTTCCCTTTCCATTGGACCTGGTCAAGGCTGCTGTAAGCAGTTCTGATCTTAAGCAGCTATCACGTTTTTCGAGTAGCTTTGATCCACCGGAGCAGCTACAATTGCTTTAACGGCTGGAACTGAATCCCCTGCTGGCAGGATTGGGAGGAAGTAAGAAATTTTTGAAAGATCTGGGGACTGCACCTCCACAGATGCTATCAAAAATGATTTTTTTTCACTCTCCACTGCTACTTTGGAGTAGCCTAATCTGTAACAAAGCATCAGACCAAAAAGGGGAGCTCTGGCTTCCGCAAATTTGTTGGTACCTGGGCCATAAAAGGTAGAAAAAGCAACCAAGCGGAGCCCTTATAGTCTCTAATAATGCCACCACCTGCTGCCATGCCATTCCTTGAAGAACCATTTGTGCTCAACTTCAAAATACTAAAAGGAGGAGGAGCCATTTGATCCATTTTCCTTTACGATCATTAAGGGAGACCATAGGGATATGCATTACTGGGAAACAAAGAGAATTACGAAAACCAGAAGAATGAGTGGGATAATCAAGCTGTAATAAATCCTTACACCAGTGCTTGACTTTATTGATAATAGATGAAGAAAACGTAGCAGATGCATTTCTAGCAAGACAAATCTCCCAGCAACCAGAGAAAAGAAAATTACCCTAAAAATCCCATTTTAGATTTGATAGAACTGCCTTGCAAACAGGTCTTAGTGAAAGCAGATAGACTATCTTGAACAAAACTATCATGATAGAATGTAAAAAAAATCAATTTTGGTAGATAGTATGGCTTGACAATGTCGAGTTAAGACTATCGCGAAGTAAACATAGGGTCTGTCTCAGCCTTTACTATGGAATCTGATTTCCTAGCGACTAAGTTCCCCTTTTTATCCTGCAGTCTTTCCAGCTATGGATCCTACAATTTCCTATGAAGCTCCCTGACAACCCCTTCAATCCATATTCATCTTGGCTGGCAGCCTAGATTGAGCACTGGGACTGATCTTCCCGTTGGCTTTACTGCAGCAGTACTCATAGTGAAATGGCAGCGGGGGGCATAGCGAAATTCCTCACCGAGGGAGACTGGACAACCTATCGATCGTTACTGTATTCGTATCAAAGAGATGCGACGGTAGGATGCGGATCAACCATGACGAGAATGGACTTCTCCATAATGTAATAGAAGAGTCACAGGAAGATGTCGTTGTTGCTACCGCTACGTGGGCTTCTTCTTAGTATGCTCCAATGGATGGTCTGTAAGAGTAGATAGAATTGAGTATGACATAACCAGAAAGCTTGTGGTATCATTAGCCAATGCCTGTGATTCTAGAACAAAAGCTTCAAAAAGAAAAGAAATTTCTAAATTAACTAATAATGCTATTGAACCCCAAGCACAAATTAAAATCATGATAAAAAAACCTAGGAAATGTCAGAAAAGAGCGTGCTGACACCAACATTGATTGTGAAAATTGGGTAGAGTCATGTAGAGGTTACCAAATGTTGCTTAACAAACAAACTGCATCAAATGTTAAGTTTGGCATTGGGTATAACCACACTGAATCTCCAACTGATTTTACTCCCAAAATTGCTGATGATAGGAGTAAGATAGTTCAAGATCAAACTTGAACTATGAGTATGACATAACCAGAAAGTTTGTGGTATCATTAGCCAATGCCTGTGATTCTAGAAGAAAAGCTTCAAAAAGAAAAGAAATTTCTAAATTAACTAATAATGCTATTGAACCCCAAGCACAAATTAAAATCATGATAAAAAAACCTAGGAAATGTCAGAAAAGAGCTTCCTGACACCAACATTGATTGTGAAAATTGGGTAGAGTCATGTAGAGGTTACCAAATGTTGCGTAACAAACAAACTGCATCAAATGTTAAGTTTGGCATTGGGTATAACCACACTGAATCTCCAACTGATTTTACTCCCAAAATTGCTGATGATAGGAGTAAGATAGTTCAAGATCAAACTTGAACTATGAGTATGACATAACCAGAAAGTTTGTGGTATCATTAGCCAATGCATGTGATTCTAGAACAAAAGCTTCAAAAAGAAAAGAAATTTCTAAATTAACTAATAATGCTATTGAACCCCAAGCACAAATTAAAATCATGATAAAAAAACCTAGGAAATGTCAGAAAAGAGCTTGCTGACACCAACATTGATTGTGAAAATTGGGTAGAGTCATGTAGAGGTTACCAAATGTTGCGTAACAAACAAACTGCATCAAATGTTAAGTTTGGCATTGGGTATAACCACACTGAATCTCCAACTGATTTTACTCCCAAAATTGCTGATGATAGGAGTAAGATAGTTCAAGATCAAACTTGAACTATGAGTATGACATAACCAGAAAGTTTGTGGTATCATTAGCCAATGCCTGTGATTCTAGAAGAAAAGCTTCAAAAAGAAAAGAAATTTCTAAATTAACTAATAATGCTATTGAACCCCAAGCACAAATTAAAATCATGATAAAAAAACCTAGGAAATGTCAGAAAAGAGCTTGCTGACACCAACATTGATTGTGAAAATTGGGTAGAGTCATGTAGAGGTTACCAAATGTTGCATAACAAACAAACTGCATCAAATGTTAAGTTTGGCATTGGGTATAACCACACTGAATCTCCAACTGATTTTACTCCCAAAATTGCTGATGATAGGAGTAAGATAGTTCAAGATCAAACTTCTGATATGAATAGATAGCGGATTAACGCAATAATCAGGAACCACAAAGACATCAAACAAAGTGACTTCATCAGTTAACCTAACATCACATATAACAGATCCTTAGTACTAGTACCATTAGGATGATTAACTTTAATGTTCAAGTCACTAACATCAATCTGATTTATCACACAATTGGCATTCATAACCATGTGCTGATTAGCACCAGAATCACAAATCCAGCCAAGTTTTCTAAACAATGCATGTACATTTTAAAAGGAAAACACGGGTTAAGTGTTACTAGCTGGCCATAAGAAATTACATGACATACTTGCTGAAGTGTAGCTAGTTGTAGTTTCCTCATTCTTCTTATTTGGAAATCTCAACAACTGAGAAACTTGATCAGCAGTTAATGTATTCATAGAACTATTATCAGTTTCAAGTGAAGTCTCACCAGTAACATTGTTACTAGATACATTTCTTTTATTAAAACTAGATTTATTTTTCATTCAAGCTGGATATCCAATAATCTCAAAACGTTTTTCAACCGTATGTCCCACTTTGTTACAGTGGGTAAATTTCAGATTTGGATTTTGATTATATATCCTAGCATTCTTCTTTCTTGTTTCAAAACTTTGATTTGTTTTGGCAAAGAAACCTATAGTAGGACCTTGTTCCTTTGCCAAAGTAACATTAGAGTTCCTATGTGACTCTTCTCTTCAAACAATAGAAAAGACTTCCTTTACTATAGGTAAAGGATCCCTTATTAACAGATTAGTTCTAACAACACTATACATAGTATCAAGACCCATCAAAAATTGCATCAATTTTAATATATGGTTAAAGTCATTAAATTGTTTAGCAGCATCACAAGTACAAGAAGGAAGGTGTAACATTTGATCTAGATGTTGCCACATAACATTAAATTTATGATAATATTCATCAACAGTCATAACATTTTGGTTAAAATGATTTTTCTTTTGATAAGTATCAAATATTACATACCCATCAATTTTATTGTAAGTCTCTTTTAAGTCCTTCCATACATCAAAAGCAAGTTTAGAGTAAACCTAGCCCATGTACAAGTCCTCAGAAACAGAGTTTAAAATCCAAGTAAGCACAATAGAGTTACAACGATCCCACTGTCTAGCTGACACAAGATCATCAGTGCGTTTGACATTATCCCCATTCATAAATCCTAGTTTGTTCTTAACTTGTAAAGCCAAAATCATAGCATTAGACCAGACAATATAATTCTCGGTACCTTTTAATTTAACACTCACAATAGTCAAATTAGCAGAGTCACTAGCATGAAGATACAGAGGGTCACTAGCATCAAGTTTACTTACTAATGTAGCACCAAGACGACCATCACCAGACTCACTACTAGTATCAGACATGATTACAAAACCAATCAAGATCACACAGTAACCAACAATCAGATACAATCAAAGAATGAAAAATACAAAATAGTAAAGTCACACACAAGCAAGCAACAGACAAAGCCCTGCCAGTGATCAAGATTCCAGGTTCATCACTCAAGGGTGCCTGGACATGTCTTAACAGGGGAGTCTGTACCCTTAGATCTAAGCACACACAAGCACTCACACAGTATGACAAAAAAAAAAAAAACAAAGTATTAATCAATCAATCAGTCAAGAACACACAACAGACTTAACCAAATAATGAGCCAATTCCAGTCCCCCGTGTAACACCCCAACCGATGGCAGAAACATCGGGATGTCACGTATTGATGATTGTTCAGTAGCTCATAGTAATTAATGTAATTTAAGTACATTATTGATAATACCAAAATATCCCAAAATGAAACATTGTCTAGGGAAATCCAAATATGAGTACCTAATCATAAAAATAATCAAATAACAACTTCAAATAATTGTTCAAGCACCACTCTATCATTCAAGCTTCATTATCCAGTGAAACATGTTAATTTTGAAAATGATTTTGGGTCAACAAAAGTTGGTGAGAATTACATAGGTTTGAATAGTGTATCATGAGTATAAAAACTTGTACAATTCTAGTGTCATGGCAATTGTAGTCCATATGTGAAAACAACCTACTAGGTAAAGCGTTTGCATAATCAACCCTTGTGACATGTTTAATGTGGCCCATCCCATACGCATATGGTTCACTTGTTTGTGTTTAAGTGTTTGATAACAATCATCCACAATACCCATATCCGGGGTACACGTATTCGGGTGGAGTTCTCAATCCAATAGATCTATCATTGTGTATCGTCGGCTTGTACGGAGTTAATGATTACGCGAGTCTAATTGTGTTTACCAAAGTATTGTTTAAGACATAATGCAACATAGAAATCACACATAGACACTTATGTTGAATTGCATATGAGAATGTAACATGTTTCACCCCAAAAATGTAAATTAGTAAAAAGGGGTTATGTAAACTCACCTTAACAATAGTATTGAATCCTTTGAGATAGTCTAGATGTGGCGAAAATGTTCCCAAGTATTACCCTATGTTTAAGGCAATAAAATAAGTGTTAGGAAAACTTAAAAGTCTAAGTTTTCTAGTCTAAAGGTATTCCAGAGTTCCTAATTTGGGGATTGATGATCGTTTATTAATTAATTTAAAATAATTGTTTGTAATTAATAAGTATAGAAATTAAGAAAATAAATAAATAAAAAGGAGTTTTATAAGATCTTGATCAAGGGTGGTTGTACTAAAATATTATAGTGTGAAAATAATTTTAATAAAATTATTTTCATAATTAATGTGTATATAATATAATATTACTTATTAATCAAAACATGGTAAAAAATATTCAAAAGTATTAAATTTCATAAATTTTAGGTTATAAAAATATATTCCTAATCTAGACTAATAAAAATAATTTATGTGAAATTTTGGTGCAAAAATAATGGAAAATAAATTTATTATGATTAAAATAGAATAAATTGACTAAAAATAATTAATAAAACTTTTTTCCGAAATAAGATTTAGTTTTATAAATTTTATTAATTTATAAGTCTAAAATATTTTTTGTGGAATTTTATAAAACCGTTTAGGGTTATTTCTAGAATTATTTATTTATTTATAAATAAACTTGTAATATTTAATATATATATATATATTAAATAATTAAATTTTGTAGAATTTATAAATCAGATTTGATATTTAAAACTCATTTTAAAAGATAATAACAAAAAAATGCAAAAGAAAAGGGTGAAAAAATGTTTGAGGGTGATGGGAATCGAACCCGGGCCTCTGGCCGGTTCGAAGTCTTAGATCACAAGCCTAGACCAACTGGTCTAGACCCTGAGAATGAAATCATTTGAATTCAAACAATTATATGGTGTGTTTGAGAGTTAAAAAGATTATATTTTACAAAAAAATGTTGGGGTTCAGGTTCGAACCCAAGACCACTTGGTTGAATAACAGTCAACACAACCATCTGATCCAGATCCGATGGTTGTTATATTTTGTTTCAGAATTCCTTTTAAACAAGCGTGAACCTGTATCAATATCCCCAAATAACTAAGAACCCTAGCTTTAACAATCGATCACATTCAACTACGATAACTGAAACAACCATAGGGCTTTTGATCGGGATATCAAACAACATTAGAAACAGGTATAGCAAGCGACTTACAGCAATGATTAGAGCAGAATGGCGATTCAATGAAAGAGTCAAAGAATGAGAGATGCTTTTAGATTACGAATTAACAGGAATTGGAAGTATGGGTGTGTTAATCAGCACTTTTAAGTTGTAAGGGAGGGTCCAATTTATAGTATTATAGATGAACTCGACGAATTGAAAGATTTGACTAAGCATTTACTATGAACACGTTTAATTACACAATTATGGAATGATTACACGCAATTGATAGCTGTAATCGACGAGGATTACTTACTCATTCACCAATCCGTCTAGATCATTGCCAAATTTAACTGAATCACGCATGAATTTAAAGTTAATTGTCGAATGGGTTTGGGTGTTGACTTAACAGGTTTGACCAAGGGAAAGTAGGATAGATTAGATAAACTTGGTTTCAATTATTTTCACAAACACATAGTTGGTACTGTAGTGGTTGAAGGTGGTGGTTGTTTAGGTTGGGGTCGCGGGTTCGAGTCCTAGCCCAAACAATATTTTTTTTTAAACTCGTTTTTCTATCAAAAACTATATTATGATATGCTATCTTGAATGAAATTTGATAAATAAGATTACGAAAAAATTTAATATACACTAAAATGTCGAAAAACATGGAATTTTATTAGATATTTGAAGATAACAAAATAAAGGAAAAATATGAACGGTTATAGTCTCCCCTACTTTTAGGAACTTCGTCCCGAAGTTGGAGTTTGAGAGTCTGCTAGAAAGAGGTGCGGGTATTTTGCTTTCATTTGGTCTTCACGTTCCCAAGTGAGTTCTGGACCCCGTTTAGATTCCCATCGAACTTTGACAATCGAGATGCGACTGCGCTTAAGTTTCTAGACTCTAGTGTTCATGATTTCAACAGGTTTTTCTATGATGTGCATAGTCTCATCAATTTGCACGTCCTAGAGGGGGACATGAAGGTTCTCATTAGCTAAGAATTTCTTTAGATTCGAGACATGAAAAGTTGGGTGGATGTTGCTTAGCTCAGGAGGGAGATCAAGTTTGTAGGCCACTTTTCCAATCCTTTCAATAACTTTGAATGGACCCACGTATCGAGGAGCTAGTTTTCCCTTTCTCCCGAAGCAAATCACTCCCTTCGAAGGGGATACCTTAAGAAGTACAAAGTCCCCAACTTGAAATTCCAAGGGCCTTCGACGTTTATTAGCATAGCTCTTCTGTCGGCTCCTAGCCTTAAGAAGATTTTCTTGGATCTGCTGGATCTTGTCTGTAGTTTCTTGGATCAGTTCGGGACCAGTGATTTGGGCTTCACCGATCTCAGTCCAACAGACTGGAGAACGACACTTGCGTCCATAAAGTGCCTCGAAGGGAGCCAAGTCAATACTGGCATGGTAGCTGTTATTGTATGAGAATTCGACCAAAGGAAGATGAGAATCCCATGTGCCACCAAAATTGATGACACAAGCCCTGAGCATATCTTCACGAGTCGGGATAGTTCTCTCAGATTGACCATCCGTCTGAGGGTGATAAGTTGTGCTCAAGTTTAATTGAGTTCCCAAAGCGTCTTCTAAATAACCCCAAAAATGAGAGGTGAAACGACCGTGGCGATCAGAAATAATGTCCAAAGGTACACCATGGCGACTTGAAATTTCACTCATGTAGATCCTTGCTAACTTATCAATAGAATATTTCTCACGAATCGGTAAGAAATGAGCTCACTTGGTCAAACGATCAATGATTAACCAAAAAGAGCATATCTTTCTTCATACCAGGCCGTTGGTGTTCAGCTTTAACCTTGGAACAAGTGAGACATTTTGCTACAAAAAGAGCAATATCTTTCTTCATACCAGGCCACCAATACGAATACCGAAGATCTTGGTACATTTTATCTGCACCAGGATGAATAGAATAACGAGACTTATGAGCCTCGTTCATAAGGAAGGCATGAAGATCATCATGGTCAGGAATCCAATGGCGATTGAGAAAGTAAAGAAGGCCATCGGGTTTGGTTTCAAGTTGTTTCTCAACACCACAAGACATTTCCTCATACATGTTACCTTGGGTGACTGAGGTATGTTGAACCTGGAGAACACGATCCTGGAAATCAGTACGAACTCTAGCAAAATGAATTTTGACGCGTTACTTATGACTGAGTGCATCTGCCACCACGTTCGCTTTACCAGGATGGTAGAGAATCTCGCAATCATAGTCGTTAAGTAATTCAACCCAGCGTCATTGCCTCATGTTAAGGTCCTTCTGGTTGAAGATATGTTGGAGACTTTTGTGGTCTATGAAAACCACACACTTGGTACCATGAAGGTAATGTCTCCAAATCTTGAGAGCAAAGACGACTGCACCCAATTCGAGATCATGAGTGGTATAATTCTTTTCGTGGATCTTGAGTTGTCTAGACACATAAGCAATAGCCTTGCCTCGTTGCATAAGAACACAACCATGACCTTGGTTTGATGCATCACAGTAGACCACAAAATCATCATTACCATTAGGTAGGGCTAAGATAGGAGCTTCACAAAGTTTCCGCTTAAGATTTTCGAATGCTTCCTCTTGTTTTGGTCCCCACTCATAGGGTTTACCCTTATGAGTTAAGGCAGTGAGAGGAACAACGATCTTGGAGAAATTAGCAATGAATCGACGATAATACCTAGCTAGACCAAGAAAAGAACGAACTTCTGTGGGATTTTTGGGAACACTCCAGTTTTTGACCGCTTTGATTTTTGCGGGATCAACATGAATCCCTTTCTCATTGATGATGTGACCCCAAAATTGAACTTCCTTAAGCCAAAATTCGCATTTTGAGAACTTGGCATACAGTTGTTCCTTCTTTAGGAGATCCAAGATTAAACGAAGATGTTGTTCGTGATCGGATTTGGATTTGGAATAAATCAAAATGTCATCAGTAAAGACAATCACAAGCTTATCGAGGTAGGGTTTACAAACCCGATTCATTAAATCCATAAACACCGCGGGAGCGTTGGTCAAACCAAATGGCATAACCATGAATTCGTAGTAACCGTAAAACGGGGGCTCCCCAAGGAGAAAAACTGGGGTGGATGAAACCCTTATCCGAGAGTTCCTGGAGTTGACTAGCAAGCTCTTGCATCTTAGAGGGTGTAAGAAAATAAGGAGATTTAGCAATTGGGTTAGTTCCAGGTACAAGATCGATTCTAAATTCGACTTGACGAGGAGGAGGGAGACCAGGTAGATCTTCTGGGAAAACTTCAGGATAATCCCGAATGATTGGAATGTCTTGTATACTCTTGCCCTTGTCTTTCTTTTCTACCACGTTAGCCAAGAAAGCCATATACCCCTTTCTTAAGTATTTTTTAGCAGTCGTGCAAGACATGAGTTTAAGTTCGCCACAACGTTTCTCACCATAAATCTTCAACGTGTCACCAGATACAAGGGGAATACAAATAACCTTCTCAAAGCATAAGATTTCAGCACGATGCATTGACAACCAATCCATGCCTACTATGACATCAAAGCTTCCAAGATTCATAGGGATGAGGTCTATAGAGAAATTAAGGTTACCAAGGCTCAACACACAGTTTCGCACAACAGAATCGATTGAGATAGATTTCCCGTCAGCTACTTCTACCACTAAGGGTTCTTCTAATTTAGTTTGTGGCATGTTAAGTAGGGGGTTCAAATTTAAGTGACACAAATGATTTATCAGCACCCGAGTCAAATAGTATAGAAACATACTGTTTATTAACAAGAAACGTACTATTAACAACTTCATTGTTGTTGCGAGCCTGATTAGCATTAATGTTGTAGGCACGACCACGAGCACCCTGATTCTGTCTTCCACGATTAGGACATTGGTTTCGGAAATGATTGGGGTCACCACACTCGTAACATTGACCAGGTGTTGGCCTACCAGGTTGGGCATTAGGCGTCGGGGCATTCTGAGCAGCAACAAGAGCATTAGGGGCAGCAGGGGATCGCCAAACATTTGCGAAATGCCCATATTTTTGGCAGTTGGTACATAGACGACAAGGAACATGAGTTGGGTGGTGATACTTGCAAGTGTGACACATAGGCTGGTTCCCAGTATATTGTTTCTTGTTGGGCGGGGTAATGGCAACCATGGTGTAGTTCCTAGCCTTGCATTTTCTGTTGGTTGAGGGCTTAGATTTAACCTCGATAGCAGGTTGGGGAGTATCTTTTGTAACAGTTTTCTTTGCATTCTTGCAAAAAAAGAGTGCCATTTTTCACATGGTTGTCAGTCAAAGTAGCTGCTAGACGCTTAGCTTCCTCGAGAGTGGCAGGATTTCTTCCCCACATAGTGTCCTGAATCTGCATGGGTAAGCCTCCAATGTATTTCTCGATCGCAACAGGTAGGGGGTGACCTTATGTGGTAGCAATTGGCTAAGTTCATGGAAATGGGTGTTGTAGGTCAGGTTCTCCCCACTATCTTGGATAAGAGCGTGAAAGTCATCCTCCAACTTCTTGATTTCATTACGAGGGCAGAATTCCACCTTCATAATGTCGTTGGCTTGCTCCCAAGTCAAAGCCAGTGCGACTTCAGCTCCGCGAGTCCGTTTTTCTTCGTTCCACCATGTAAGTGCCCTCTTTTGGAGGACACCCATAGCATAGTGAACCTTGAGGTTGTTAGGGCACTCGCTATTGATGAAGGTATTTTCCATACCTTCGAACCACTGTAAAAGGCCAATGGCTCCTTCATCTCCGCTGAGCTTGGAAGGGTTGCAGGTATTGAAGTGCTTGAGGGTGCAAACAGGGTGAGCATTTCCATTCCCATTGTCGTTCCCGTTGTGGTTTCCATTTCCGTTGCCATTCCCATTTGCTACATGAGCAATTTGGGCCACTAAATTGGGGAGTACTACCGCCATTTGTTGAGCCATTTGTTGGGTGATGATCGCGGCGAGTTGGGCATTGGCCGCGTTACCGTTTTCCTGGTTGTTGTTATTGTTGTTGTTATCATTGTCGTTGTTGTCATTGTCGTTGTTTTTGTTGTTGCGAGTGCTGCGACGAGGAGGCATTTTCTGAAAGAAAACACAACGAAGGTTTCAATGAGACATAGAATGAACAAGGATAATGAGATATAGTGAGGAGCGTAATCATTTATTCATTAATTAAAACGAATAAACGAAAACATTGACTTATCAAAGTTTCTAGATTCTAATAACATAGTGAAGTGTAACATCCCGTTTTTGTTATATAATAAAATGTCTTGGTTCATATTTATTACTAACTGACACGGGTCATCGATCGATAAAACAACTCAATAACATGTGAGGTATGAACTCGTGTAATCGAAATTAGTTAATGAGTAACTGACGAATAGCATGAGTATTTAAAACATGAGATCTAGGCAATTAATTACTATTATAGAAGACCGTTTTAGTAACAATATAATATATTATGTTATATGTGACCCTGCTCCGTTTTTAATGAAACTTAGATCAAAACGTAGAGAAAAATAAACTCATTTTAGTGGTACGTTCGTAAGTTTATAAAACGTCAGATATTGAAAGTTATACGAGACAAACGAGTGAAGCAGCTGAATTAATTATAATAATATAAGAATATAAGTTTGAAACTCACATTTCAAGTTATAGTAATTTTCATATTCAGATTTGAAAAGAAATGGTGAAACAGAAGAATCCCACATCGATCCATATGTAATAAAGTGGCTAAGCAGTCTAGCTGCTCATTTGTCCCGCATCGAAGATTTATGAAAAACCACCGTCCATTCAAGTCTTATAAATAGGCCTTTAGTATATTGTTTAGACTATGAACTTATGAAGGGAACACTCTACTATAAAGAGGATCCCGAGCTTACGATGCCCCGTTAGGTATTGTTGTTAGTCATTTTTAGAGCACGAGTAGGAGCACGAGTAGGGGAGACTCTACACCAACTAGCCGTAGAGGGTCTTGAGGTATGTTTTCATTTAAGTTATGTTTAGTTATTTTTATTAGTATTATTAGTAGTAGTTTAGTATTATTATTTTTAAGGGTTAGAATTATTATTAGGGATGGGTATCGGGTAGCCTAGCCTTAGTTAGGCATGAACTGGTCATCTATGCTTAAACAAGGTAGCGCTAACCAATATCCAGCCGTAATAATAAATGGTTAGGTGTACTGTTACCTAACCTAGGGGTAGTATAATTGTATCAGGACCTTGAGATATTACCTGGTTGTATTAGCGTTATCAAGTGCAAAAAGGACTGATAAAGAGGTGAGTTACTTAAACTATTTTCAAAACGTGATACTTGCTCATAAAATTGTTTTGATGGTGATTGATCATGTATATACATCAAACCATAGGTGGGCATCCAGGGTGTTATATATATTATAATGATCATTATATTTTTCATGCGTGGGCATACACTTACAGCCTCATGGGGTGTATCTAGGCTGTATGTGTGAATATATAATGCTTAGGCCGGATTATGAATATGGTGACATGCAAGGAGCTCATACTTGATCAATAAAATTGTTATGTGGTGGTTTTACTGATGAGTCAGTTTATGTGATTCACCAGCTGTGTGCTGATTTATTACTCGAGCATGTATCACAGGTTGGTGGTGCAAGGAATGGGAGTTCCTAGCTGAGAGTTGGAAAACTTTAGACGGTTCATCTTATTATAGTTAAGCTTTGTTTAGCTTGGTAATACTTGGATCGCCCTGGCTTGTAATAAACACTCAAGTTACGTAATGAGATTACGTTTCCGCTTTAAGTTTGCGCCGACTGGTCACTGTAAATGCTCCGGGCTGGGCGGGGTGTGACAAGTTGGTATCAGAGCTTTAGTTTATGAGATTTAGGTACTCATTGAAGTATCTAGACTTAAACTTAGGCTAGTAAGCCAAATAGAAGTGCTGGTCTTGGTAGGTAGAGCGTAGTATAATGGAGGATATATATGTTTGGTATGCCGAACTTTATGATGGAAGGACCATATGGTAGTTGGGAGTATCATGGTGTGTATCATATATTGCTTTCATACCTGGCCAGTATGAAAGTTAATGAATGATACCACTATGGTCTCGCAAACATCATATTGTACTGAAATCAGGAAATAGTGCAAAGTTTTAAGAATGTGGTTGAGCTCTAGTACTTTGCTACTAAAACTTATGTATATAGGTTTATCTATGGGAGCGTATTGTGCTTATCTTATCCTCATTTGTTTTTCTAGGGTGGCAATGATTGATAGGATAATAAGAGCTGATTTTATGTGCCCGAGAATGAGTGGAGTTTGTATACATAGTCTAGCTATACGAGCGCATGTCTCAAAGTATGCCAACGATTTATGTGTAGCATAGGTGAGTATGCATATTTGTGGGTGTTAAATGAAACCATAATATACGTAAAGCAGATAGGGCGATATAAGGCCTGAATAAAATACCCTAGAAAAGTTAGTTATGTAATCAAGTAGGGGACTTAACCAAACTTGGTATCTCCACTTTCCCATGATAGTTAATTAGAACCAGGCCCGGAAGAGACCCAAAGACAGCTTGTAGTGGAGTAAGGAACGCATTTGAAGCCGATGTTTTATTTTTCTACTCGGTGATATATAAAACTCTCTTAGGAGTTTAGTCAGAAATATCAAAGGTGCATTAGTTGAGAATCCTCTAGAAAAGGTTAATGTGTCAATGGTTGACACAAATCAACTAGGCGCACGTACAAGGACGGTAGGCCTTGCAAGCTGAGGTATTAGAAACCAAAGCAACTATCACTTTTGGGATACGTTAGAAGATAATCCTAGACGTTATTATTAAGAGTAAATGTGATAATAATCATGATCAGGGAAGATCCAATTTTAGGGATTTTAGGGATTATAATCCTAGACGTTATTATTAAGAGTAAATGTGATAATAACTAGATTCTCTGTAAGCTAGATAAACCATTTATAGTAACAGTTGAGAATGAAAGGGGATAAAAAAATTGGGATTAAATGAGTAAATACTTCGATACCTATAGACTTACTATCAATGAAACATGGATTGCTGGATAAAGTACTAGGGACGAATTGGTTAGCTTGCCAAACTCGTATATTGGGTGATAAGAAGCAAATTCGAATCAAGGACCCGAAGGGGAAACCTTTGATAACTCGAGGGGAAAAACCTATTAAACCCATAAGATTCATTACCATGATAGAGGAAACTAAGGGTATCTGAAGGTCGTCTAGCCTATCTAGTGTATGCACTAAGAGACTGAGAAAGATAAAAATTTAATGGATGTGTCAGTAGTAGTCAAATTTCAGGAGGCATTTCTTAAAGGTCATTATAGACTATCAGCCGATAGAAAAATTAAATTTAGAATCGACTTGAACCTGGGGGCAACCCGTATTGCTAGAGCCATTTACTGTCTTACTTTGACTTGCAATGGAGGAATTAAGAAACCAAATGTTGGAGTTCTCGATAAGGTTTTATATATTCTAGCACGTCGACATGGGTCGTTGTCAGGACACGATACGAGGTGTAGTGGTTGATACCCTTAGCTAGGAGGTTAGGACACGATGTGATGCGATCATTGTGAATTGTAAGTAATGCCATAAGACCACCCTATCTGTAGTATTCGTAGATCTCATTAATTTAGTTGTAAGACAAACGCGACGTGGACACACTAGATAGAAAAGAAAGAGCCCAACCGTTAATAAACTTCATGCATTTATAAGTGGTGTTAAGGTAACTCTCTTATACCAAATTAAGAATGCAATGATAGGTCCTAATGGAAAACCATACCAAAAGAGGAAACGATGGTGGGTAGCTAAGATTATTGGGATCTATGAATGATAGAATCTTAAGTTTCGATAATCAAATATAAGATTCTTAGTTTTGGCGGGTTATGAGATATGATACCAGAGGAAGCTCATAAGTCAAAATACACCGTATACCCTAGTAGCAATAAATTGTAGGATTTAAGAAATGATTATTGTTGGCTGAGAATAAAAAGCCATACCACAAGATAAATAGAGAAATACCTTACCTATCTAAAAGTCAAGGCAGAGCATCTGAAACCATTTGGCTATCTATAGGAACCTTAAATCCTATGAAGGAAACGAGAGATAATAGTAATGGACTTTGTTTCTAGGTTTCCAAGATCGAGTCATGGACCCAAATGAGGTAATAACCGATAGGTTTGCCAAATCCATACACTTTGCCTATCCTTAAGGGCAAATGAAAGGTAAGTCAAGCCTTATACTGAATAGATTGTCTTATGACATGATATGTTTACATGAGTTATATTCAAGAGAGAGATTTGTTCTCCCTAAGATTCGGACAAAGTTTTTAGAAAAAGTTAGAAACTCAACTATATGTGAGTAGTGCATATGACACCCAGGCTAACGGGCAAAATGAATGCACCAATCAAGCCTTATAAGGTATACTACGTGCATACATAATAGTGGTAAGGACGATCATTGAGCATTAATCAACCCTCGAACAATAATAGACACCACGCCAATATTATGGTAACACCGTATGAATCCTTATATGGGAAGAGATGTATAACAACCATCTTCTAGACTAAAGTAGGTGATAGCCTATCTAGACATGGGGTCTTATATGAAACAACTGATAAAGCAGTAATGTAATAAAACGATAAAATATTACATAGGAAATGATGACGAGATGAAGAGGTACCCACCTCATCTGTTCAAGTTGTCAGGTTTCGAGGACGAAACCTAATTTAAGGGGGATATATTTGTAACATCTCGTTTTTGTTATATAATAAAATGTCTTGGTTCATATTTATTACTAACTGAAACGGGTCATCGATCGATAAAACAACTCAATAACATGTGAGATAGGAACTCGTGTAATCGAAATTAGTTAATGAGTAAGTGACGAATAGCATGAGTATTTAAAACATGAGATCTAGGCAATTAATTACTATTATAGAAGACCGTTTTAGTAACAATATAATATATTATGTTATATGTGACCCTGCTCCGTTTTTAATGAAACTTAGGCCAAAACGTAGAGAAAAATAAACTCATTTTAGTGGTATGTTCGTAAGTTTATAAAACGTTAGATATTGAAAGTTATACGAGACAAACGAGTGAAGCAGCTGAATTAATTATAATAATATAATAATATAAGTTTGAAACTCACATTTCAAGTTATAGTAATTTTCATATATATTCAGATTTGAAAAGAAATGGTGAAACAGAAGAATTCCACATCGATCCATATGTAATAAAGTGGCTAAGCAGCCTAGCTGCTCATTTGTCCCACATCGAAGATTTATGAAAAACCACCGTCCATTCAAGTCTTATAAATAGACCATTAGTATATTGTTTAGACTATGAACTTATGAAGGGAACAGGTGTGTAAAGAGGATCCTGAGCCTACGATACCCCGTTAAGTATTGTTATTAGTTATTTTTAGAAGCACGAGTAGGGGAGACTCTACACCAACTAGCCGTAGAGGGTCTTGAGGTATGTTTTCATTTAAGTTATGTTTAGTTATTTTTATTAGTATTATTAGTAGTAGTTTAGTATTATTATTTTTAGGTGTTAGAATTATTATTAGGGATGGGTATCGGGTAGCCTAGCCTTAGTTAGGCATGGACTGGTCATCTATGCTTAAACAAGGTAGCGCTAACCAATATCCAGCCGTAATAATAAATGGTTAGGTGTACTGTTACCTAACCTAGGGGTAGTATAATTGTATCAGGACCTTGAGATATTACCTGGTTGTATTAGCGTTATCAAGTGCAAAAAGGACTGATAAAGAGGTGAGTTACTTAAACTATTTTCAAAACGTGATACTTGCTCATAAAATTGTTTTGATGGTGATTGATCATGTATATGCATCAAACCATAGGTGGTATATATATTATAATGATCATTATATTTTCCATGCGTGGACATACACTTACAGCCTCATGGGGTGTATCTAGGCTGTATGTGTGAATATATAATGCTTAGGCCGGATTATGAATATGGTGACATGCAAGGAGCTCATACTTGATCAATAAAATTGTTATGTGGTGGTTTTACTGATGAGTCAGTTTATGTGACTCACCAGCTGTGTGCTGACGTATTTTTATTACTCGAGCATGTATCACAGGTTGGTGGTGTAAGGAATGGGAGTTCCTAGCAGAGAGTTGGAAAACTTTAGACGGTTCATCTTATTATAGTTAATGTTTGTTTAGCTTGGTAATACTTGGATCGCCCGGGCTTGTAATAAACACTCAAGTTACATAATGAGATTACGTTTCCGCTTTAAGTTTGCGCCGACTGGTCACCGTAAATGCCCCGGCCTGGGCGGGGTGTGACATGAAGACATGCTTTAGCCTATAAGTGAACACTCATCCCGAGAATTCCCAGGTAGGCATCCGGATCCCTCGTCTGATTGGGATATATGTGCAATGCCAGTCCTAGACATAAAACTTAGAATACATGCGTTCACCCTTCCAGATTGCACGTGTTCGTTATTAAAATCTAGAACTTCGACGAGATTATCAAGGTGGTTCAGGCTATACCTGAGGATTTTGTCCTATTAATCTAAGGGTAGATCAGGATTGCAGCAGGCGAATAAGAGTAGACAACTCATAGGACTAGGGTAGTATAGGGTGTGGAATAGGGTAAGGATAAGGAGCAAGTACTGGTTAAAGTCCCTAAGGTTATAGACTAGATTATTTTTCTAATAATCTAATTCCCTATAACCAAGGCTCTGATCCCAATCTGTAACACCCCAACTGATGGCGGAAACATCGGGATGTCACGCATTGATGATTGTTTAGTAGCTCATGGTAATTAAAGTAATTTAAGTACTTTATTGATAATACCAAAATATCCCAAAATGAAACATTGTCTAGAGAAACCCAAATACGAGTACATGATCATAAAAATAATCAAATAACAACTTCAAATAATTCTTCAAGCACCACTCTATCCTTCAAGCTTCATTATCCCCTGAAACATGTTAATTTTGAAAATGTTTTGGGGTCAACAAAATTTGGTGAGAATTACATAGGTTTGAATATTGTGTCATGAGAATAAAAACTTGTGCAATTCTAGTGTCATGGCAATTCTAGTCCATATGTGAAAACAACCTACTAGGTAAAGCGTTTGCATAATCAACCCTTGTGGCATGTTTAACATTGTCCATCCCATATGCATATGGTTCACTCATTTGTGTTTATCTGTTCGATAACAATCACCCACATTACCCATATCCGGGGTACACATATCCGGGTGGAGTTGTCAATCCAATAGATCTATTAATGTGTATCGTCGGCTTATACAGAGTTAGTGATTACGCGAGTCTAATTGTGTTTACCAAAGTATTATTTAAGACATAATGCACCATAGGAATCACACATAGACACTTATGTTGAATTGCATATGAGAATGTAACATGTTTCACCCAAAAAATGTAAAATAGTAAAAATAGGCTATGTAAACGCACCTTAACAATAGCATTAAATCCTTTGAGATAGTCTAGATGTGGCCCAAATGTTTTCAAGTATTACCCTATGTTTAAGGCAATAAAATAAGTGTTAGGAAAACTTAAAAGTCTAAGTTTTCTATTATAAAGGTTTTCTAGGGTTCCTAATTTGGGGATTGACGGTCGTTTGTTAATTAATTTAAAATAATTGTTAGTTAAATAATAAGTAAAGAAATCAAGAAAATAAATAAATAAAAAGGAGTTTTATAAGATCTTGATCAAGGGTGGTTGTACTAAAATATTATAGTGTGAAAATAATCTATATAAATATATTTTCATAATTAAAGTGTATATAATATAATATAACTTATTAATCAAAACATGGTAAAATATTCAAAAATATTAAATTTCATAAATTTTAGGTTATAAAAATATATTCCTGATCTAGACTAATAAAAATAATTTATGTAAAATTTTGGTGCAAAAATGATGGAAAATGAATTTATTATGATTGAAATAGAATAAATTAATTAAAAATAATTAATAAATCATTTTCCAAAATAAAATTTAGTTTTATAAATTTTATTAGTATATAAGTCTAAAATAATTTTTGTGGAATTTTATAAAACCGTTTAGGGTTATTTCTAGAATTATTTATTAATTTATAAATAATCTTGTAATATTTAATATATATATATATTAAATAATTAAATTTTCTGAAAATAAAATTTATACAATAAAGTTTATTAGTTATATATCATAAAATAAATTTTGTAGAATTTATAAATCAGATTTGATATTTTAAAATCATTTTAAAAGATAATAACAAAAAAATACAAAAAAAAGGGTTAAAAAATGTTTGAGGGTGATGGGAATCGAACCCGAGCCTCTGGCCGGTTCGAAGTCTTAGATCACAAGCCTAGACCAACTGTTCTAGACCCTGAGAACGAAATCATTTCGATTCAGACAATTATATGGTGTGTTTGAGAGTTAAAAAATTACATTTTACAAAAAAAATGTTGGGGCTCAGGATCGAACCCAAGATCACTTGGTTGAATAACAGTCGACACAACCATCTGATCCATATCAGATGGTTGTTTTATTTTTTTCAGAATTCCTTTTGAACAAGCGTGAACCTGTATCAATATCCCCAAATAACTAAGAACCCTAACTTTTACAATCGATCCCATTCAACTATGATAACTGAAACAGCCATAGGGCTTTTGATCGGGATATCAACCAACATTAGAAATAGGTATAGCAAGTGACTTAGAACAACGATTAGAGCAGAATTTGCGAGTCAACGAAAGAGTCAAAGAATGAGAGATGTTTTCAGATTATGAAGAATTAATAGGAATTGGAAGTGTAGGTGTGTTAGTCGGCACTTTTAGGTTGTTAGGGAGAGTCCAATTTATAGTATTATAGATGAACTCGAAGAATTTGAAGGTTTGACTAAGCGTTTACTATGAACGCCTTTAATTACACAATTATGGAATGATTACATGCAATTGATAGCTGTAATCGATGAGGATTACTTGCTTGTTCACCAATCCGTCTAGATCATTGCCAAATTTAACTGAATCACGCGTTAATTTGAAGTTAATTGTCGAATGGATTTGGGTGTTGACTTCACAAGTTTGACCAAGGGAAAGTAGGATAGATTAAATAAAATTGGTTTCAATTATGTTCACAAACACATAGTTGGTGTGTGGTTGAAGGTGTTGGTTGTTTACGTTGGGGTCGCGGGTTCGAGTCCCGGGCCAAACAATTTTTTTTTAAACTCGTTTTTCTATCAAAAACTATATTATGATATACTATCTTGAATGAAATTTGATAAATAAGACTACAAAAAAATTTAATATACGCTAAAATGTCGAAAAACATGGAATTTTATTAGATGTTTGAAGATAACAAAATAAAGGGAAAATACAAAAGGTTACGCCCCCTAACCCAGACAATGCTCCTAGACTCAACAGAAAATAAAATCAGAGAAAGGAACAATCTAACCAATAAGGACCCAAGTTACGGTTTCGCCAAAACTCATAGTTAATAACCTTCACTTAGGATTACAAACCAGAGAGCAATCAAGAAAAAATGCTTCCAAGATCTCCTAAGCAGATACTTATCCTTCCCAAACAAACCCTAGATCTTTGAATATGAACAGATCCAAGATTTTCCCAGATCTGAGAAAGATCCTCAAGCTAACCAGATGAATATGTATGAACAAACCCTAAGAATCAAGAACACAAGTTCCAAGATAGAAACCCTAACAGAGTGAAGGAAGACGAAGGATCTGAGCCTTTGGCTCTGATACCATGTCAGAATTTGTGCAACAACAATGACCAATAAACTTCAAATACTAATACTAATAAGACTCTTACAAACAAAGATCAAGAACAAACAAGATCTGACCAGGAATGCACAAACCTAACCAACATATCTAAATCAGATCATTAACAGATGATCTAATACAACTCTCTACACAACGATCATTAACAGATGATCAAACTTTACAATAAAGACTACTAAAGATCATTAACATACGATCTGTACACAAACCTAATTGTAGAAAGAAAACAAAAATACAAAGAAAGAGAACAAAACTGGTAAACTAGGAAATGGAGAAGGACTACCCTTTTATAGAAGCAATGGAATGTTTTACTAAGTGATGCGCGGTTGCACGCATCATGTTTATTTGCCGATTTTGTATATTTTTAAGTCGTTTAGATAGTATTTTTATTAGTTTTAGGTCTGTACTCTATTATTTTAGTATTGTATATATTTTATTATTTTTTTGGTTGTTTTTACTATTAATGTATTTATTTTATATTTTTGGTAGGTGATCGTATGGAGCGGAGCTAAAACAGTACAAATTATATTTGAGACCCGAACACCCGAGTCAAGAGCACGTGGTCATAATACCATTTATAATAATAATAATAATAATAATAATAATAATAATAATAATAATAAAGAATGAAAAATAAATTGGCCTTAGGCCATATTGAACAGACAACAAAAAGGTCGGCTCATGATTGGAAGAATTATGTTATTTTTGGATGGTGTAATTAAAAGGAACAATTAAGGGGAAACGGTGGTCAATCAAGAAAAAGAAGTCAAACACAAGGAAAAAATTTATGCTTGAAAAAAGGAGATCGCAGAATGATTGGAAAGGTGGGACGCAAGTTCACAGGGACAAAAAAAAAAAGAAATCAAGCCTCTTGGCTATGGTGACACGAACAAAAACCATGAGTGGCTAGTCTTCTTGGGAATCACCCGGTATAAACTTGTAATCTAGGGTTCTTAAAAATTTTGGGTATTTTCTTATTTCTTTGTAATTTTGATTTGAACAAACTTGTTAATTGCGTTAATCTTGTTTCGAATTCTCTTTGATAATTGTTTCTTGCGCCAATTACTAGGGAAATGAATTCGGTTAATGATGCTTTAACTTGTTATTAGGGTTTATATGTTCTTGGTAATGAAGTGTAGTTTATTCCATCTTTGATGTTGATGAAACTTGACACCTAAGCCTATTGAAACAATTAACCCGTTAATCTTCATTGCAATTGTTTGATTAATCCCAACTTGTAATGGAACTCTAGGTTGCTTGTTGAACCCGGTGTGATCTCCATCTTTATTAATATTATTGTTAAAATCAATCATTTTCAATCAAGTCTTTTTCATTAATCAAATCATTGTTTTTCACATTCTTATTCATAATCTTAAATCACTTGTTGGTTCACAAAACTTTCAAACTAAATTCTTAAATAATCAAAAGCTGTAAACTTCATAATTGTTTTGCATATTTATTTTGTAAATAGGTTAGACAAAAAAACCGCTAGTGAAACACTAACCACATGCTCCTAGGATTCGATACCCTACTTACCCTAGCTACCTAGGTTATTTAGGTTTTGTATGACCCGTAACGACCGGCTCATCACTAAGAATGCATAAATCAGCATCATCTCAACCGTTGGATTAAAACCACACGGATTGCCAGCTCACCATCTTACCCTCAAGTGTACGTATAATATCTGATGTGGGCTTGGGCTATAACAACCAAGCTCACCAGCCAATGTGAAGATTATCAGCCCACTGAGACAATATTATCTTCTGAAGCCCACTAGATCCAATCCATCTACAATCCAACTCCTATCTACAATTATCCATACTCCAAGCCCAACATGCACAAATATAAATCAAACAAGAATACAAGTGTGTAAGAATTTAATAATATAACAATGTGTAATAAAAATGACAAACTGTTAATATTTTTAACATTGGTTGTTTTTATGGTTGAGAAATTGGATTTATATACTCCAAAGTATTGCTCGTTGGCCGATATCATTCCTAACTATCACTTTGACTACCAATACTTCATACTTTATATTTTGTTTGTTGTGGTCGTTGCTACCATTTAGCCACACTTAATGGAGACAATTCTTGATTCTAGCCAGAAATGTTGATACCTTTTAGCCACACTTTTTAGTAGCTACGACAACTAAACATGAATGTGGTTGTATGACACCTACGATGACTCGACCTTTGGTCACACTTGACCTGAAAAAAATATGTTTGACGAAAGTCATATGGTCAAAGTTTTTTGGTGTGGGTAAAGCCCCTTTTGACGCTGTGTGTGTGTGTGTGTGTTTGTGTGTGTGTGTGTGTATATATATATATATATATATAATATGCACACACAACTGAGTAGCAGAGAGAAAATCCAAGGAACCGACCTGAGTCGTCCAATACTTGATCTGACCCGATACCCAATTATGGTACAAAATTAGAACCGACATGAACACCTGGAAGAAAGTTCGATCCTTGGTTCTGTTCCAGTCGGTCACTCGGTTCCCAAATCTAAAACCCAAAGTCGATAAACAAACTTCAAATTCATTAAGGGGTGATCAAATCCATGGCCATTTCGTTCAAGATTATTTTTTCAATCTTCATGATTTTCTCTTTACAAGGTATGTTAAACCCAATTTACCCAATTTGATCTTGTTTCCATATAAGGTGATTGTGTAACTTAGATGGCATAATGTTTAATCAAATATAGGATGGTAAAATAAAACTCTTGATTGATATCCTTTTTAACTCTTGAGTTGGTTACAGGAAAACAATTCTGCAGTTGATATCCTTTCAGCATGCAATCTTGTAATATGAATATGTATTGATATTGATTTATTCGAAGAACTAGAACATGTACCTCGTGAACAACAATAATCAAACAATGAAAGAAGCAGCCAAGTTGGATTCTAGATTGACGTTAGTACTTGTAGAAAGTAGTATGGATTCAAGATTGAATTGTATTCGGTATCAGTGATACTCATCCTATAGTATTTAAGTTAAAACAAACCACTAGAATGGGGCTATTCTATTTGTTATAAATTTCGGACCAAACGGCTTTCATGGGTTTTTTAAGGTTCCTGGACCAGAACCAACACGAACCTGAAAGGGCCATAAATCATAACTGAATATTTAACCAAGTACAACATATCGGGTCGGTTTTGGTATCGTTTCGGTAAAATTCTTTGGTTTTTTTTATCCGAACCGATATATGCTTACCCCTATGAATGAGTGAAGTTGTTCTACCAAATCTATTGGTATCAAATTGTATGTCAATACATAAACTAGTGTGATTCCTCACGCTTCACAGTGGTTTGTTATAATATTTGTTCATTTTGTTAAAGTACTAGTGTGATACCAAAAATCGGTATAGCATGCAAAAGAGATATGTCCAACTGTTTTACCATAACATGTGTTTTACATCATTATAAAACCAATCTACTGAGGAGTATCTTGGTGCGGAGAACTAGGGTAATAATCATTGTCCTTTTCGTTTTCTTGCTTTGGTGCAACATCTTTGTTGGTTTCAGTTTTATCAACTTCTTAACTGGTTCGCTATCTTTTATATTCTTATTTGAGTTCTTTGTGTGTAGAATTTCTGCAAGCTTTCCTATTGCTTTGTGAATGTGTGCAACTAGGTTTTTTTTGGATTAGAAGTACCCTTTACATTCACTACTGACAACTCCAAGTCAACATTGATTATTTCTACCCCTTTATGAGAAATTACAGAAAACAAACAATTTGATTATCAATCAATCTGTTTTGGTAGTTGATAATCAAATTGTTTGTTTTTGTCATATCTCATACAGGAGTAGACGCAGTCAATACTAATTTGGAGTTATCATTAGTTACTATAAAGGAACACAGATCCAAAAAAAAAAAAAAAAAAAAAAAACAAGTTGTACACATTCACAAAACAACAGGAAAGCCTACAAATATTTTGCACATGAAGAACCTAAATTAGAGAAGAAAGGATGGCGAACCAATTGAAGAAGTTGATAAAACTAAAAGTCTAAGACCAACATAGATCTGTAACCCCAATTTCCTGTACCCAGATACTCCTTATGAGATTGTTTTGGTACAACAACTCTTGAATGATGAGACTGCAAAAGGTTGTTCTATTATGTAGATAGTCTTCAGTGCAAAACAACATTCAAGTTACATTTCGTATACCACATGGTTTTGTTGGAATGTTTTGAGGGGTACTTACATATGATGCCTCTAGGGCACTCCGTTTTCTTAACAAATTATGGGGGTGCCAAAATGGAATAAGAGGCTAGGTATTTATAGGTTACCATGAACCTCATCCGTACCGTTGCATCCTTCCCCGAAAATACATCATTTCCTTTGGTATATAGAAATATTAAAATATATCAACTGGTGCGTTGGTTCGTAATTCTTACGTCACTTTGTTTTAAGAAATAATGAGTGAAGGGCGTGACAAATCCTGACACAAAAAGATATGTCGGTTTAATTTGCATGCAAATTATTAAATGAAATGACGTGTAGTTTAAATCAAAATGGACAACTTTCATTTGATTAATCAAAGAATTAATGTGTATTTATTCAGTTTAACTAGTGGTATGAAAACCGCGCGTTGTGCTGGGGCTTCCGTACTGTATATGACGGAAATTTAATCAGTATCGGTTCGTTTCGTTTCATTTTGTTACGGTAAGTCAATAATTTTAGCCATCGAAGGAGCAAAAATAAATAAACAAAAAGTATTTCAATACGCATAGTATAATAGATACGGTGCAACAATATACTCGTAATTTAATAAAACATATTTTTATTCCAAATAATAAATGATGTACAAAGGTTTGTACAAATATGATAAAATAAATAAAATGATGGATGATGATTCTATGGACCATAACCTGTTTCTCTCTTCTCCCATCATCACCAGACACCATCACACACTCACCTCTCTCTCTCTCTCTCTCTCTCTCTCTCTCTCATACACAAAAACAAACTCATCTACCGTCAAAATCATCGGGATACAACCACCACCACTGACCCCCTTTAATGGTGGGTGCCTGCAACGATGTTCTCTGGCGATGGCGGCAACACTATTTCAAGGTGCTAGGGTGCCTTGCCTAATCTTTTCTCCGGCAATCAGGCACGCGACTTTAGCACTAACACCTAATATATATATATATATATATATATATATATATATATCTTTCTCTCTCTCCCTCCCTCTCTCTACTTCTAGGATTTGGATAATGAAGGGTAGAACTGTAATACTTTGTTTGTAACGACAAACATGTGACTGTTTGCAACCGTTTTGTAACTGCTAGCCTTTTATGACCTTGTGACCACTTTTGCAGTCACAAAGTTTTTCTTATTTATTTATTATTTTAGCTATCTTCTACTTTAACCATCTTCTAACATCATATTTTTAAAATTAAAGGATTTATTGAATTCTCAAAGCTATATAAACATTCCACTTGATACATATCTGAGTTATCATAACAAACTCACATTCAAAATAAAATGTTTATAGCCTAACTCAATAATTTGACGTTTTGAAACCTAGCTTTTAGAATAGCTACAATGTTTGCCATCCTTTCGTTTATAGCATCTTCCTCCTCTTTATCTTTGTCTTTTTCCATCACCAACTTCGTAATAATTTCGCTTAACCTTTCTTTCTCTTCTTTTCCTTTAACTATCTTTTGGATGATCACGTTCAACCTTTCGATGTAAAAAACCAACCAATACAAATTGTTAAAGATTCAAGAACAAAATGTATCTATATATATATTATGATGTTCAACTACTATATATATATGATGTTCAGTCACTAAGTCATACAATAATGATGTTCAACCACCTTATATGTTCAACACCACTATATATAGCTACCAAATAGTCAAGCATCAAGTTATGCTATGCAAAACAAAACCAAAATCTAGATAAACCAATCCACAACCTAACAATCAAATACAAAATTTTTACAGGCATGCGACTCTAGCACCACCGCCTAATCTCTCTCTCTCTCTCTCTAGATCTAGGATTTGCATGATGAAGGGTATAACTGTAATTATAAAAATGAAGCATGGGTAAAATTATGATTTCAATCAGTGGGGTGGGGTATTACTATTGTTAATGCACATTGGAAAAATAATATATAGGATAATTTGTACCCAAGCATGCATAATGCCAAAACCGTTGTATTTTATTCTATTATATCACAATATGAAACATTAAAATTTTCAAATGGGTTCATGGCTCCTTTTTCAAGTCGGTTTGTTTCCAAAGCCCGATTACTAAATTGTTTTTCCGATTTGAATCGCAATTACAACAACAATTCTGACTTGGAAAATAAGCCATGAACCCGCTCAGTAACACATATAAACTCTATTTAATCTAAATACAAAGACGGATATTGTGTATTAATATTTTTTTTAACATTTAATCAACAAGGTGTTTGTACATTTGTGACCGTCGCTATGCAACTCATGTGGGCTTAGTTTTAATGTATTAGAGTGAGGGCATTATTGTGGTAGCCCAGGCAAGTGTGCCTGAGGCCCAGCCCAAACCTAGTTATGTTTTAGCCTATATATTCATGTGTTAGGTTTAGGGTTTCTATGAGAGAGTTGCAACAGTCTCTAGGAAAAGACTACTGTGTGTGGTCTAGTCCAGGTTGGCCTGAGGCTGAGCTCACCTCAGGCCGGCGTCCCATTCAACAACGTATGTATGTGTGTATGTATGAAGAATCTGTGCCGACTTATTTATCTTATATGAAAGTAAGATTCTTAGTTTTACACATATATTATTTATTGTTTTATCTATTCGGTTTGATGTCTTGTGGAGATAATCAGGAGCGATTGGTGATGTGGTATCGGTCCTACACGTATTAACACAAGGCAACCAAAACATCCCTGTTTTTGTGTTTGAATTGATAATCAAGAGGAGTAGTAGAAATCAAACACAAGGACTTAATTTATTACAAAACCTTAGCACTTATTCGAGATGAATAAGTGCAGGACTTAATCAACAAAAACCCTAATCGTTCAAAGGTTGTGAGAGATAAGAGAGAGAGAATGTTCGAGAGAGATGACTGCCAAACTTGGAATTGATGAGAGGAGAGCCTATTTATAGGCTGAGAGTAAACGTCTAAAGAAACACAATTGGACAAATGAGGACCATTAGATCAAATATAGAAAACACACATCCAGCTGATCTAAGCCATTCATACACGATCACATGTATAAAATGTATAATATAAAATGTATAACAAATATGATATAATGACCATTAATTTTAACACCCCCCTCAATTTGATTTACCTGGTGCAAATGGGTCAAACAAATAAAGTTGGTTACAAAGATCAACATGTTGATGAACCAAAAGTCCTTTGGTAAAGATATTAGCTAATTGACTTTTGGAGTCAACCTTTACAGGTTTAATAACACCACTTGTGACCAAATCCCTTAGGAAGAATTAATCTATCCCAAAGTGTTTGGTCTTATCAAGGAAAACTAGATTTGATACAATTGCTAATGCAACACTATTATCACAATTTAACTCAATTGGAGTTTTGACCAAAACATTCAGTTCACTCAACAAATCTTTTAACCACACTATTTCACATGATGTGGCACACATGGCTCGAAATTCTGCTTCTGCAGAAGATCTTGAGACAGATGACTGCTTTTTGCTTTTCCATGTAATCAAATTGTTACCCAAATACACACAAAACCCTGTGTATAAGCCTTAAGACTGAGAGACCCTGACTTAGAGAAAGAAATGCCCTTACCAGGAGCACTTTTAAGGTATCTTAACAGCCTCATTGCAATCTTTAATTGGCAACTACAAGGCTTATGCATATATTGAATAAGAAAATGCATAGTATAAGAAATGTCTGGTCTAGTGTGAGATAGTGATGTGTTGTCAAACACATCTTGTTAATATACTAATTTTTTATATTTTTTAGTGTTGAATCGATGTATTTTATGTACACGTTATTTTATTTATTATAGTACATAGTAATTCAATAATCATAGTATATATATTACTAAATGAAATATGAGAAAACAATGCATTTTTGAATATAGTAGTTAATCGTGTTCTCTTTGTTTTTCTTTGTAGTTCAATTGAATTATATTGGGAATGGAGTTGAAAAGCAAATAGCATATTTGCTACTGAAGTAAAGAAAACGACAAAGGAGAATAAAATATGGGCAAGTCAAAGTCAAATGAATACAAAATTCATATTATGAGTAGAGAATATGAGAACTTGATGGGCTTCAATTAATCCATTACTAATCGGGTTTCTCAAATTAAAGATGGGCCAAAAAAAGTAAGGAATTATGTTAGTTAAAGAAGTAATTGTGGGCCAAGGGTTGAGAAGAGAATACCAAATATAAATTCAGCAATTTTGATGGCATCTGGACGGCTGCTCTGTCAAGGGGGTCACGCACAGAACAATCATTGCACGAAGAAATAATAGGGGAAGGGGCATGCACGCGACCGAGATGTTAGGCTAAATCTTTGTAGCTTCCTCTAGACGGATGGTTTAATTAGGTTTTGCACTCTTTCTATTTATTTTTAGTATTGGATTATGTTTTGCTTGTGATGACAAAAAATTAAAACATTCTTGATGCATTAGTTATTAAACAATTGATTTGTGTTTTGAGTCCTTTCTTTACAACTTGTTCGGTTGATGACAAAACTTAGTAGCGGGTTGGGTGACATAAAGAGGGTTGACTTGACGCTTACAATTGGGTAGATAATAGGTTTGATGACAAGAACTTATGCTACCAGTTAATTAACTAATTTCCAGAACCATGTCTATGTGGTTCCCAATCTATAAACTGAAAACTGTGTGAAACCTAGAACCTGAAGTTTAGAGGGAGTTACTTCTTTATTATTATTGTTTTCTTTTCAAATTAATTTAATTCAGTTTTTGCAAGTACGACAACATTCTATGTTATAAAATATTATTTTTAATTATTTAGTTTAATTAATAAAATTGCTACTAACACTAACCACATACTCCTCGTGGTTCGACATCCCTACTCCCTATACTGCAGTCCTTGTAGCTAAGGAGTTGTTTTTAAAATAGTTTTTTGATTAGCACTTGACACGCGATCAAAATGGCGCCGTTGCCGGGGAGTGCGTGCGCTTAGTGTTTTTAGTTTTAGTTGTCTTTACTTAAAAAAAAAACTAAAAAAAAGGTGTATATAAAAGTGTTATTTAATTTTATTAGATTTCACTTTGGGTGTTCTAGTTGTGCAGGTTTTTCCTTTACAGGTGTAGAACACTATGGATTGGGTTGATGAAAATAATGAACCATGCTATAGTTGTGGAAGTTTCGCTCATTGGACTGAAGATTGTAAAGATTGTCCAAAGCCTCTACCGCCAGTAGATCCTTATTGTTTTTGTTGCGGACAAATACATAGGGATGAAGACTGCACAATATTTTGGAGTGATCCAGAATATTGGAATGAAATGTGTAAGTCGGGGTACCGGGCAACTCCATGTCAAGAAAATGACCATAGTTACTATAACTATGACCCCGAAGAGGCACCTTTCTCAGGTAACCAGGAGGATTATTTTTATTATTATGAAAACTTACAATCATGTTTTTCTCCAGGTTACTATCAAGATCCATATCAAATTCCTCCCGATGAAGACAAAAGTGTAGAGATGACATATCAAAGCAAGGAGGAAAATAACCTTGCTCGAGCAGAAACGATATTATCCAAGCTTGAGGAATTTTTATCAACACCCAACCTCTCAATTCAACAAAGAATTGAGTACCTAAGTTTGAAATGCGATGTGTTATCGGCAAGGATAGATATAGAAGAGTCTATGTCTCCCTTACCTGATGATATCAGAGACTATTCTCAAGTTAAGGATGGGGATGTGGAGACTAATACCACACCAAATCCTTCACTTGTTGAAGAGTTACAAGTAGAAAAGGTTGTTGTTGTTGTTATTGATGCAGGTGTCACAAGTCTTGCTCAAGATTCTCACAACTCTCATCCCGCACTGATTACCCTCATAAACAAGGTTCGGGATGAAGATCCAAAGACAAATATTAGGAATGTGAGATTACAAGACATCGGGCAAAGGCTAGTGAGATGGTTATTCCACAGCGACAAAAAGCGCCAAATTCACATGTCAATCTTTAAACATCTGTTTATTTGGCATGTAAACTACCGAGCATACTTTGGAAATTCGGTAGGCAAATGTTCTTTGAGACCACCATGAATGAACATCAGGTATGATTCTTGTACATTTTGTATATTTATATATTCTGTTTTATTTTTTTTCTTTTATTTTTAGTTTTTGAGTCTCTTTTGATTTCTGGGAATGCTTGGAGTTTATCTTGCAATCAGATAACTTCTCCTGTACTCAATCTCCATTCAGGCGGGGTAAAGCTGTACATCATTGGTGTATCAGGCATCCCAGAATTTTATGTTTTTATTTTTCTTTTGAGTCTTAGTTTTCAGGTTTATTTATCGGCCGCGAATGAAATGCTATACGGCTCGATTGGGAGGGACTCCAGAAACTCATACACGCACTGCCTATATCCAGGGGAGTCTGTTCCTTTTATTATTGTTGTACAATTTTTTTCCTACTTTATTTTATGCCCTAGTTCACATTGAGGACAATGTGTCGTTCAAGTGTGGGGGTGGGGAAATTTCATTTTTATTTATTTTCTAGTCTTAAAAAAAATCTCCAAAAAAAAAAATTGAAAATGTCTTGAAAATTGTTCTTAAAAAGCATTCTAATCAGACATAAAAGCAGCTCTTTCAGTACATACCGGTTGTTTCTTGATTGTTTTGGCAGTAGGTCCTTAGTCATGGTCTAATTTGTGGAAAAGTAATATGAATCGTTTTCAGCAGGTGTTTTTATGGAAAAAAGTTTAGAATTGCTTGACTAGGTTTAACAAGCTATTGGTAATAAATGCATGCATACATCGGTAACCCATTTCCCCACTTCTGTGAGATCTTGAGCCTACTAGATGATAGGTTGATTTATATATATTTTCGTTTGTTGAGAGTAGACCACATGTTTCTCTGTTGCAGAACTTGTGTGATTTGATACATGCTAAGGTTGTAGACTAGATATGCGCATACATGACAAAGGCGATTTAGGATTCCCTTTTTGTTTGACACCTTTTATTTGTTTTGTGTTAACCGGTTTAGCCAAAAATATTACCATTAGTAGCCAATTTTGAGCCTTATACCCTTTCGTTTGCTAAACCACATAATCACCCAAAGAAACCAGTACCTTTACCAAGTGTTGATGACATCCAAAGTGTTAAGTGATTGTATTTATGTTAGAAAAAAATATATATGTGAAAAAAAATGAAAAAAAAAAGAAAAAAAAAGAAAAAGAAAAAAAAAGGAAAAGAAAAATAAAGAGAAGTTGTTCTTTATGGGTCAATCCTATCCTATGTTTCGCTTGTTTAGTTTTTATCATGAATAAAGGATTGTCAGTCACTTTGGTTACACCAGTTTTATTTTAGCCACTTTCTAGCCGAATCATTCCTACCTTTACCCTAAGCCCAAAACCCGTAAGTCCTTTAGATACGTGCATTGTCTACAGTTGAGGTGTGATTGTTATACAAGCCTATGATAACAGAGTTACATGTTTGGTTTTGAGTGAATAATACTAGCTCATTACATGCTAGTCCAGATATTAAACCGAGTGGAGTGAAAAATTGTGAGGGGTGTGTTGGATGAAAATAAAAGCCGGAAGCATGTTAGGTTTAGTCGGGTTAATTCTGTTTTTAAATGGAAATCAATTTGACTTGCTGAATTAACACATCTAATGCTGATCTGTAAATGGGGTATGACTTTGGACCTTAGCTAAGGTATGATAGGGCGACTGGGATGCTAGTCTGTGATAATGTATTGAGCAGAGTAAATATAATTTTTTTCGAGACGAAAAAAAGATAAGTGTGGGGGTGTGATGTGTTGTCAAACACATCTTGTTAATATACTAATTTTGTATATTTTTTAGTGTTGAATCAATGTATTTTATGTACACGTTATTTTATTTATTATAGTACATAGTAATTCAATAATCATAGTATATATATTACTAAATGAAATATGAGAAAACAATGCATTTTTGAATATAGTAGTTAATCGTGTTCTCTTTGTTTTTCTTTGTAGTTCAATTGAATTATATTGGGAATGGAGTTGAAAAGCAAATAGCATATTTGCTACTGAAGTAAAGAAAACGACAAAGGAGAATAAAATATGGGCAAGTCAAAGTCAAATGAATACAAAATTCATATTATGAGTAGAGAATATGAGAACTTGATGGGCTTCAATTAATCCATTACTAATCAGGTTTCTCAAATTAAAGATGGGCCAAAAAAAGTAAGGAATTATGTTAGTTAAAGAAGTAATTGTGAGCCAAGGGTTGAGAAGAGAATACCAAATATAAATTCAGCAATTTTGAAGGCATCTGGACGGCTGCTCTGTCAAGGGGGTCACGCACAGAACAATCATCGCACGAAGAAATAATAGGGGAAGGGGCATGCACGCGACCGAGATGTTAGGCTAAATCTTTGTAGCTTCCTCTAGACGGATGGTTTAATTAGGTTTTGCACTCTTTCTATTTATTTTTAGTATTGGATTATGTTTTGCTTGTGATGACAAACAATTAAAACATTCTTGATGCATTAGTATTAAACAATTGATTTGTGTTTTGAGTCATTTCTTTACAACTTGTTCGGTTGATGACAAAACTTAGTAGCGGGTTGGGTGACATAAAGAGGGTTGACTTGATGTTTACAATTGGGTAGATAATAGGTTTGATGACAAGAACTTATGCTACCAGTTAATTAACTAATTTCCAGAACCATGTCTATGTGGTTCCCAATCTATAAACTGAAAACTGTGTGAAACCTAGAACCTGAAGTTTAGAGGGAGTTACTTCTTTATTATTATTGTTTTCTTTTTCAAATTAATTTAATTCAGTTTTTGCAAGTACGACAACATTCTATTTTATAAAATATTATTTTTAATTATTTAGTTTAATTAATAAAATTGCTACTAACACTAACCACATACTCCTCGTGGTTCGACATCCCTACTCCCTATATTGCAGTCCTTGTAGCTAAGGAGTTGTTTTTAAAATAGTTTTTTGATTAGCACTCAACACGCGATCAGATAGGTAAATTAATTTACCTACTAACTGTTGATAACCAGTTACATTTTCAAGGGGTTTGTTATCATCAATAATCATATTATTAACAACATGACTTGGCTCAATAGGATTACCAACAGGTTTGCAGCCTATTAATCCATATTCAGCCAATAACTCAATACAATATTTCCTTTGAGTTAAGCACAACACATCTTTTTCTCTTAATACTTCAACTCCCAGAAAAATATTTCAACTCACCAAGGTCCTTAATCATAAACTTGGTTTTAATAGCATGTTTAACTTTTTCTATTTCAGGAACAGAATTACCAGTTATGATGATATCATCAACATATACTAATAAAACTAAGAGCACAGATTCAGTAGACTTAGTAAACATAGACACATCAAACTTGCTTTGGGTGAACCCAATGTCAAACAAAGCAGAAACAAGCTTAGCATTCCACATTCTAGGGGCTTGTTTTAACCCATATAAAGACTTATTAAGCTTACACACTTTATTATTACTAATAGTGTCAGTAAGCCCCTCAGAAACAGACATAAACACATCTTCCTTCAAATCTCCATACAAAAAAGCATTATTGATGTCAAGTTGAAAGATTTTCCAATCATATTCAACAGCAAGTGAAATGACACATCTAATAGTAACTAATTTAACCACAGGTGAAAAAGTTTCATCAAAATCCACTCCCTCCTTTTGGTTAAACCCTTTAGCTACTAACCTAGCTTTATATATTTCTATTTCACCACTAGCTTTATATTTGATTTTAAAAATCCATTTACACCATATTTTGCTTCTACCTTTGGGAAGATCCATAATATCCCATGTGTTGTTCCTATGTAAAGCCTCTAACTCTTCATTCATTGCCTTAACCCAATTAGGATCTTTAGAGGCTTTCACATAATTCCTTGGTTCAACACTTTTGTTTAATATAGAAGAAAAACATTGATTGTCCATGAACAAATTAGAGTAGTTAACTACTTTGTCCAAACTATATTTCATTTTTCCATCAATGACAAAGTCATTGAATTTTCTAGGAAAGTGAGTTTCTCTACTAGACTTTCTAACAACAGATTCAGATACTTCATTAGTATCACCCTCAGAACCTAAGTTGTTATCACTTTTAGTACTCACACCCTCTGTCCTATCAGGTTCTGGACTCACACTACTAGGTTGTTGTTCATCAGCTAGGCCATTAGAGGTTCTATCTACAGAACTTGACTACTGAGTCCAGTGTGTTCCTAAATCTATGTGTTCTGGATTACTTCCAGAATTAACCTTACCCTCATCATTGGGATCATTTACATCTGACGTATCTGAATCTGTGTTTTCTTACAAGTCAAAAAAATTAATGTTTGTAACATATTTAAAAGGATTTGAGTCAAACTTTTCATAAACAGTTTTCTCTTTAAAAGGACAAAAAGTTTTCAAAAAACTTAACATCTCTTGAAAAAAATGTAGTTTTACTATCTAGGCTAAACATCTTATATCCCTTTTTTTCATATGAGTATCCTATAAAAACACACTTTTCACTTCTACTCTTTAACTTGTTTGACTCATTTAGAACAGTACAGAAACACAGACACCCAAATAACCTAAGATGTTCAAGGAAAGGTTCAAAACCATACATTAACTCATAAGGAGTCTTTCCAGCTAGCACAGAGGAGAGTGTCCTATTAATTAAATAAGCAGCTGTTAATATGCATTCAAACCAAAAACGAATAGGTAAAGAACTTTGAAACAACAAAGCCCTAGTAACATTAAGCAAGTGCCTATGTTTTCTCTCAACAACCCCATTTTTGTTGACGTGTGTATGCACAAGTTGTCTGGTGTATGATGCCCTTTGAGTTGCAAAAACCTTTGAACTGCTTGTTAACAAACTCAGTTCCATTATCTGATCTAAAGATTTTTACTTTACTTTTGAACTGTGTGTCTATAATATTTACAAAGGTCACAACATATTAAAAAACTTCTGTTTTGGTTTTCATCATACAAACCCAGACAGCTCTAGTGAAATCATCCACTGTAGTCAAGATATGCTTATTTCCATCCTTGTCAGGAACTCTATAAGGACCCTAGACATCTAGATGGATGATATCACCTAATTTGACAGTCCTATGTTGGCTTAAAGGGAATGGTTCCCTGTGTTGCTTAGCCCTATGGAATACTTCACATGGATTAGAATTATCATATTTAGACAAACTCAGCTTAGTTTTTAAAACATTTATAACCTGATCAGAAGGATGTCCTAGTCTAGTATGCCACAAACTATACAATTTTTTGCTATCCAAACACACCTTATTAGACAAACAAGCATTCCCACACATGTATAGACCATCCATTTGTTTACCACTCACCGGGATTTTCTTGGTTAGTAAATCCTGGATATAACAAGTGTGTTCATCAAAACCTATATACAACTTGTTATCTCTGGCTAACTTATGGACAGACAACAAGTTAACAGAGTATTCAGGAACAACTAATACATCTTGTAAAGTAACTCCATCAGCCAAATGTAATGTACCAATTTTAGTTACTAAAGCAAATGTACCATTAGGATGTTTAACTCTTATGTTAAGTTGAGAGACATCAACATAGTCACTTAAAAACTTTTCATTATTTACCATATCTTCATTGGCTCCATAATCACATATCCACCCAACCCATTTTAGTATCCCATTACTACTAACAAAATAGTAAATGCTTTAACTAACAGAAGAGGCACAAAATAGATTACCTGTAACATTGCAATTTTGAGCAACATAACAAGGTTTCTCGTTCAAGAAATTGATCAGCTTAGCAAGTTGTTCACTAGACAATGATGGAATAGACACATTAGAGTTACTATTAGAATTATTAACAACAGCTGCCTTCTTGTTTGGATTCCCTTTGGATCTTATCCAAGTAGGGTATCCAATTATCTCAAAACATTTATCTATAGTATGACCATTCTTACTGCAGTGTGTGCATTTTAACAAAGAATTAGCTTTCACATTTCTTTTATTGAAATTAACAAATTGATTTACTTTAGAAACAAAGTTAACAGTTTGACTTGACTTAGAACCACTTGACGAATTTCTATGTGATTCTTCCTTAGAGACTACTGAAAAAAGCCTCCTTTATAGAAGGAAGTGAATCTTTTGTAAGAAGGTTATTTCTAACACCCTAATAACAATCCTCTAATCCCATTAAAAACTGCATTAGTTTAATCATATGATATATAGTTATTAAATTATTTTGAAGCTTAACAAGTACAAGAAGGAAGTTGTAGAATCTAATCTAATTGTTTCCACATGACATTAAGTTTATGATAATAATCAACCACAATTAAACCATTTTGTTTAAAAGAGTTGATTTTCATATGAAGATAAAAAACAACATACCCATCTACTTTACTATAGGCTTTCTATAAGTCTTTCCACACTTTAGAGGCTAACTTGGAGTATACTTGTCCTAAGTATAACTCTTCTGATATGGAATTCAGAATCCAAGTTAAAACCACTGAATTGCATCTATCCCATTGCCTCATTAACACATTATCATCATCAGGTTTAACACAATCCCCATTAATGAAACCAAGTTTATTCTTAACTTGTAAAGCTAAAATCATAGCATTAGACCAAACATTGTAATTCTCAGTTCCCTTTAGTTTTACATTAACAATGTTCAAGTTAGCAAAATCACTAGCATGTAGAAATAAGGGATCACTAGCATCAAGTTTATTAATCAAAGTAGAACCAAGTCGTGCATCACCAGATTCACTAGACTGACTACTATGATCAGACATAGTAACAAAGAAATCAATCAAATCACAAAGTCCAAACAGGAAAGAAGACTAACACAACCAATACTATATAGACACTCAAGCACACACAGATGAAGCCATGCCAGTGATCAAGATACCAGGTTCATCACTCAAAGGTGCCTGGCCATGTTTTAATAGGGGAGTCTAATTCCTAGATCTAGTACACATAAGCACTCGCGGATCAGTAAGCTAGGCTACACAAGTATTAATCAAAAACAACAATCAAGAATCAAACAATCAGCAGACTCAACCAAATACTGAGCCAACTCCGGTCCCCCTAACCCGGACAATGCTCCTAGACACAATGAAAAGAAATATCTAATAAAACCAAAGTTCAAGAACAATCTCACCAAATGGGGACCCAAGTTAGGGTTTCTCCAAACTCGTAATCTGTAGCCTTCACTTAGGCTTACAGATCAGAGAGAAATCAAAGAATATGTTTCCAATCGTTCAATCCTTCTTGAATCAGCAACCATTTCTTCTTGATACAAAATCCTAGATCCAATCAGATCCAGAGATCCACAATCGAAATCAAATCAAAGCTAGATCCACCTAACCAAGAACTGACACAGACCAACAACAAGAATGATAACAATCAAGAACCCTAGAACGAGATACACAAACCCTACGAATCAGCGAAAGACACCAAAAAAGAGCCTTAAGGCTCTGATACCATGTCAAATGGTATAGAACCAGAGACTAATAGATCAAACAAAGATTAAAAGACTTATAACAACTTCTAACCAAATCTATTACAAACTCTGTAAACAAAACAATAACACCAAGCTCTAAACAACCAAAAAATTACAAAACTATAAACACGAACTAGACAGGATCAACAAGACCTCAGCACTTATTCGAGATGAATAAGAATAAGTGCATGACTTAATCAACAGAAACCCTAATCGTTCAAAGGTTGTGAGAGATGAGAGAGGGAATGTTCGAGAGAGATAATTGCCAAATTTGGAATTGATGAGATGAGAGCCTATTTATAGGCTGAGAGTAAACGTCCAAAGAAACACAACTGGACAAATGAGGACCGTTAGATCAAATATAGAAAACACACATCCAGCTGATCTAAGCCATTCATACACGATCACATGGATTGCCACGTTGGCAATCCATTACCACCTTGCAGCTACTATTGGGCTTGACTAATGGGTAATAAAGTCAAGCCCACCTTCTAACTTTATAACACTTAGGCCTGATCAGGAGAATCTACAGTCCAGCCCACATGACTTCAACCTAACAATCTCCAAGAGTCTATCAGTAGTGCCATGAGCCCACTCAGCCATCCAACCATGCATATTATGAACAAACACACATATAAAATGTATAAGATAAAATGTATAACAAATATGATATAATGACCAATAATTTAAACAGATTTGATTTGGTTAGAAAAAATTGATGAAGGGTTAGTAGTATCAAACATACATACATCCATGATGAAGACACAATGTTGAAGACGAATTGAATTTGTTGTAGACAAATTAGCTTTTTAGGGTTTACAAAGTGATTAAAATAAACATAGGCGAAAGGTCCCAATTGCCCTTCATTTAACTATGCAAAATGACAAAATTGTCCATCAATTAACGTTAGTTTTTAACTAGGTTTGCAAAATGGACGGAAATGGCACCAAATTACAAACCTCAAGTAATAATAAAAATAAAAATAAAAACTTTTTTGGATGTAACAAGCAAAACTATCAAACATTAGGGACGATTTTGATTGTTAACTCTTCATCAATGGATACCAGGGCCGGCCCTTAAGGGGTGCGGGGAGGACTCCCGGCCCGGGCCCAATATATTGGGGGCACATTGACCATCCGGCAATCCAAGTTTTCTTAACACTGATGTCCTTAATTCGATGGATTTTTGTATGTTTGAGCCCTAAAATTGTTAATGAAGTATTAATCAAAGTGAATGGTAGTTTATATAAAACAGAAACCGTTATAATCATCTAACTCTACAACTGCGTTATAATCATCAAAGTCGCACTACCCTTTAATGTGATTGTATAAAAAGAATTCAATACCCGGCATACCAGGTATACCCAAAACCAGTTCTATAACTGGAACCGAGCATTAAAAACACCGAAACCGGACATTAAAAAACCAAAACCGGGTATAGTTTTTTATGCTAGGAACCGGTTCTTTCAATACCGGTCGAAGTGATACCCGACCCCACCGAGAACCGGTTCCATACCCGGAACCGGGTAGTGAAAAACCCCTAATTTGTGCAACTCTAGCTTCAACTAGAGAAGGCGAGAAGATGGACAAACAAAAATTGTTTTACTTATTATTTTATATGAGGTGGAAAAAACACCAACACGGATGCTTCGTGTCGGAAATCAGGATGAAATAGTCGGATGTTGAAGTGCGTTACTAAAAATTAAAAAACACATGGGAAAATGGCTAGTAATTGGATCTAGGTTCATCGGGTTCAATGGGAACACCTCCACAACTGAATCGGGTGTAACAGGTCGCAATAAGGTATCACTCCAAGGTTGGTTGATTTGGGTTCATCACCTTAAAGACGGTTTACATCTCACATGTCCAAAACATATGCATAATAATATGTAAAACACATGTTTTTGCTTTTTATCTGACGAGTGGATTTAGCACACCACGAGTAATGGACTTCCACATTTCTCTTACGTCATTATATCCTCTTTTTTTTAAAAAAAAAAAAATCAAAATAAACTCTCCTTTTATGTTCTTACTCCCTTACACAAAATATAATACAACGGTTAGTTTTGATTACAAGTGTTCTTAAATTCTAACTAAATCACTTGCACAAGTATAAAGATGACTTTCAATAGCCCAAGGATCAGATCAAACTTGTAGACTTGCTATTAATCATTCAACTTTTGCTACTCCCCCGGGCATGCTACTTTCGGCTACCGTCTCCCTAACAAACCTGTAATAAGCACCGCCGTATAAAGTTAGTTTAAATAATCTATCAATCACACACTCAAGTTATTATAACTATAATAACTTAGGGGTGGCAATTTCTGGCATGGCACGAAAAATATTAAATTTTGGATTGTCATATTTAACCCGTTTAACAAATAGGTTTGTGGGTCATGCTTGGGTTGACCTTTTTAATTAACTGGTCGTGTTAGGTTACCTTAACACGTTAAATGAAAAAGGTTGACCAACCAACCTGTTTAATTAAGCAGGTTGACCAATTACCCGGTTAACCAATTTTTACAACCCAACAACCTGATTAACATGTTTACAACTAGATCACTACATGTTTGACCTGTTTGGATAAATAGGTTTATTGGGTCGTGTTCTGGTTACACAAAAAGCAAGATCACTACATGAATGCCCTTTGTGTTTTTTTGTGTGGTTTTGTGCATTCATCCCTTACACATATCGGCCCCACCTTCAATTGAAAAAAACATAATACAAAGTTTATATATTTAATCTAGATTATTATAAATATTTCCTCTAAATTTAAGATAAATAAATAATATGGTTATGGAATACTACTGTAATAAGTGAAACCAACTATACATCGTATGGACAACCGTTTAGACAAATCAAGCCCCACTTACGGTGTGCGCATATAATGTATATATGTGTGGCCCTTGGGGTAGAGGTAAGACTGTCTACATCTTACCCTCCTCAGACCCTACCTTAGCTTTGCTATAGGTGGGATTAACTGAGTATGATAATGATGATGATGATGGTGTCTTCATAATCATAAACTGATAGTATTTGAAAATTGGCGTGACACGCGGCAAGGACAAAATCTCTTAAGTAACTGTAGTAAAGTCTGTTCGACTTTAGTGTGTTGTAATTTTAGTAGCAATTAAACTGTGTAAAGTGTTTTCACATAACCAAAACCTCCTAAATGGCTTTATTAAAACAATTTTCCGACTTTTTTAGACACTATGATATATCGTATTGATTTAATACAAAAGTTTTTTTATAAGATTCAAAACTTTGAATAGAAATGAAACATGTTATGAGTTATGCCTGGTTTATAAAGAATACTCGTTTTAGGCTGTTCCCAACCCAATGTTTTTTCCACATCAAAGGAAACTAATCGATACCATTACTATTGATGAAGAATTCAAGCATGCAAATAGGAAAATAAAGAAAACTAAAGTTTTACCTTTCTATTTTATCACGAGAAGACTGCAGAATGTATATAGAAAGAACGAATGACATGAGAAGACCTGATCATGAGTAAGAGAACTAATATAAATAAATTATTTTTTAAAATAAAAAAAAAAGTTGAATTTTTTTTAATCTAGGAAAAGGATCTTGGTTTTAAAAAACGCGAAGAGCATAAAAGCGACAAGGTCTAAAACCGAGGCGCAAAGCGCAAAAGCAGTGGGCTTTTCGTACGCGAGGCTCAACACGATTATATAATTTTTTTTATATATGCTATAGGTTTTTAGCATCATTTACCCAAACTATAGATACAAATAAGGTTTATATATGATTTAACTTAAATGTACAACCTTTTAGCTACATGTATAACAATTTTAAGCACAAAAACACCCCGTGTACGAAAAGCGCACTTTTCTTGCGCTTTTCGTACAATGCTCGCCTAGTGTTACATAAGGCGCACGGAGTGGCGCCTAGATGCGCTTAAGCGCGCCTCGAGCGCGCTTTTTAAAACACAGAAAAGGATCATTAGAAAACCTAAGAGATAACAGAAAACTTCAAGAAAGCCACTTTTAATCAAGATTTAAAAAGAAAATATATGTAGATTGACGAGCTACATGTATGTAGCTCGTGAACTACATATATATACTTCATATATGTACATTCACAAGCTACATATATGTAGCTCGTCAATCTACATATATTTAATCTGACTAGTTGGTAGTAGTTTTCAATGATTTTCTAATGAACCTAACCGGCTAACCCTATCTATGAAGCCCAAAATCTTGTTTTTAATCATATGTGAATGAAAGTATAATTACCTGATCCAAAGAGAACATAAAATCCAGATGTAACATCTATTTCTGATTGTTCCTCCCTAGAAATAAACATCCATTAGTACAAGTACGGGGTAACGGATCAAAACGGAGCACGTTGGTCTGGTTGGCCAGCAAACAGGTTTGGTCTGCTTCTGTTTTTTTAATAACAATATTTTTTAAAAATGAAAAAGGTTTAGGAGATTGTATGCGCTAAAACTAGACTTTGGACAGCTTTTAAATCCATTACAACCCATTCCTTAACCAAATGTTTATTACCCATTCTTTAGTATATGGGTAGAACGTGCACCTCTAGTTTTATAAAAGACATGTTCGTTCTTCAACTTTAATGGACCGGAAACATAATTATAAGTGGGCAATCGGGCATAAGTAAATTACTAACCATGTGTATCTAACAAGCACATATTTTGGCCATGTTTGTGGATCCCAAAATTGCTTGCCAATATCAGGATGAAGCTCGACATCTGATCAGTAAAATTTCATGAAATTTCAAGAGACAGAATATTTAATACTATCAAGGTTTAAAAAGGCTGAAACAGGCCTCGAGGCGTTGTCCGTTAGCCTCACGAGGCGTAAGCCTCAAGGCGGACCGAGGCGTAAGCCTCAAAACATTATTAAAAATAACAAAATATATGTATATATATCATAAAAATACAATATAATATAAAACAAAACATCATGGATATTATAAAATCTAATTTAGTAATGAAACAAACATCATAAAATAGTTTTAATAGCATTTTAATCTTTAACTTAAGTTTGGAGATAAAATGTAAACTAGTGAACATTGAGGGGGTCTAAGCAGTTAATGCGGTGGGAAATCGAATATCGGTCGAGGGCCGATATTTGATATATAGGTTATCGCGGTGGGATATCGGCGGGATATCGGCAATTTTAAGATTATGTAGAATTTTAATATTTATATATTAACATGATATAAAACCTAAACATAGTCATATATAATACTAAATTACTAATAGTAATATCAAAAGTCAAGACTCCAAAGTGCCAATATTTGAAATGTTATCTATATATAACCTAAAACATAATAATATATAACACTTACAGATTTGATGGCAGTCACAGACGAATGGTAGAAGACGAAGGAGAGACAAATCTGTCCACTTTAGGGTTTTGGAAGTGTTTTTGGGTAGTTGGGCTCTTAATATTTATGGGCTTATTAAAAAAATTATTGGCTTTTAGTGTAATTTGGCTTATAAAAAAGCAAAACCTGGAAATGCGGCGCTATAACCGATATATGAGAATCAAAATATCGGTGGGATATCGGCAAATATCACTGATAATATCGGTACCGATATTTGCCACCGATATTTAACACCGAATATCGGTGAGGGTCCGATAACCGATATCCCACCGCTATCCCACCGATATCCCACCGATATTGACTGCTTAGGAGGGGGTTAAATGTAAAAATACCAAAAGTTGATAAGGTAGAGGGGCAGGTGTGTTTTGGTTGGATTTTGAGGTGGGAACTCGTTCCAAGTACAATTTTTGACCCGACTTGAACCAATTTTCACTACCTAGACCCAATTTTGACTTAGGTGGTGAGGCTTAAGCCTCACCGCCTCGCCTCACAGCCTCACCGCCTCGGGAAGCCTCGGAAAGCCTCGAATAGGCCGAGGCTTAGGTTTCAATTGACCTCCATGAGGCTAAGCCTCTAAGGCGTTTTTTCATAGCCTCAGCCGAGGCGTAAGCCTCGAGGCGAGCCTCAGACAGCCTTTTTAAACCATGAATACTATAACATTGTTCACAAACTTTACATGTGGCGGGTGTGCATATAGTCATATCAAATTCGCATGGACATGTGCCATGTTCCGAAAGCAGATAGTTTAAGAAATAGTAAAGATCGTTAGCTTATAGAAACCATAGTTGTCAAAAGCGCGCCTAGGCTCGAGGCGCACCAAGTGCGCTGCGCCCTGTGAGGCGCGCGCCTAGGCTCTGAGGCGCACTATCAGGGCTGATTTCTGGCCAAATTCAGACTAAAAGTTGCATAAACCTCTAAAACATCCTAAATGACTCATGAACAAGTCCTAAACAACCTTAAAACATCCTAAAGTAGCCCTAAACAAGCCTAAAACATCTCTAGAATCCCTAAAAAAATTAATTTATACTATGCGCTTATTTATAAAAAGCCGTCGTTTTTTATGCGCCTTGCGCCTAGGCTCCAGGCTCGGCCTATGCGCCTTGAGTACGCCTAGGCGCTTTGACAACTATGATAGAAACATGACCATTGCATTAGTATAATGTAACTTGTTCAAAATATAATTTGTATAGCACACCAATAACATGTTGAGGTTTCTAGTGAAGTTCTATATTTTGATGAAACGTTTTTATCAAACAGAGTTCTTTGCACGGTAACAAATCCTATTCGGAAATCCAAGAAAGAATAGCATGTATTAAACATTTAAACTTTCACCGTTTAAAAATCAACCCTGTTAATTAAGGATACGAGACAATTTGTCTCCTCAAGCTTTAACAATCTCTATAATTTCTTAGTTTCAGCTATTAACTTATCTTTAGGGAAAAAGTGCAGAAAATAAAGAAAGAAATGTTCAAGGGAACTAAAATGCAACTTATTAATGCCTAACAATCAAATAATGTTACTAAAATGCAACTTATTAAATAAAAGTCTAAAAGAGATAACATACAATGATGTGGCATGTCTATAACCTTGGCAGTGACACCAAGAAAATCACTTCCTGAATACCTCTGTATAAAATGCAAAATAAACTCCATGGTCACGAACAAACGATAAACAAATACTAAATGTATTTCAACTTCAATAACACGTTTAGGATGGCTAAAAGGCAAAGAAAGTTTTTTCTACTAAAAGAACCTTACCAAATGCACATCAATCATTGGGACCTCGGAGCTCTTACGATTTATCACAAGCAGCCATGGAATATAATACTTCTCTTTTCCAACTTGAAATGAACTACATTTATTCATTCCAAAAGTAGATTGGTTATAAACTTATAATCATTTTCCATTTATTCAACCAAAATGAAGGTGAATAATACCAACTGAGACCAACAAACCAGATCGTAAGCAGGAAAATAAGAGAAATAGGTCTGATATACAAAACCATAGTATAAAATATGTCTATGTTTTCAATTGTACACGTATTCTGAACAATGGTTTCATTCAACGCTAAATGAGACACATAGTCCTAAAGATGGCAATGGACAGCGCCCAGCGGTATGGGACAGATTTTGGTAATCGCAGTCCCATAGCAATGGGATAACCGTTACACATTACCAGAAACCAGATCTCAAACATCAAATACTAATTCACCACTATTTATTGTACATTTCAAGATTACACATACATTAACATATACATATTCAATTGTGATACAACTAAATAGATTCCCCTAATCGTGCAGACATCACCTGATACCATACCCGTCCCGACCCAATAAGTTTTTAAAAGTAACCCAGTACCCAAATTCCCATTCCAAATGTTTACGGTTTTCTTCACGGCTTTAAGTTTCTTGCTCACAGAAATTATATTATCCATGATGTACATTTATCATATCATAATAATAATAATAATCATAAAATCAATCAAACAATCCATTAGAAAGAAATCTCACATTTTATAAGGATCAGCTCCAGTGTAACCAGTAGGTTTAGAAACAGGAACCAATACCTACAACATCATCAATCAAACAAATACCCACTTCATAAAACACATAAACCCTACAATTACATATTATCATATATCATACCTCACGATTCACACCAAAGATCGGGCAGTGGCGACCAATCATATCATGCCAAACCGTTCTTGACTGTCAAATCAAATACAACATCTGTAAAATTCAATGGTTGTAATAATATTAATAATAATAAAAAAGTAAAGAAAAAAGAAGATGGAGATACAGAGTGATATTGGCCCATTTTGCTCATGGGAACGATGTCTCCGGGTCTGTAAGCTGAAGAAGTTGAAACCATGGATAATAATAATAATAATATAAATGCTAATAAGATGGTAGCAGTGTTGATCATTATTGTGTTGAATCTGCAGGTTCTTGACATTTTTTAGGTGCAGAAGAAAAACCCCTTTGCTAGAAAGTGGTTCGATTAATAATATTTGCCCTAAGTATTCGAGTTGCATTGCTAACGTATGAATATTATGTGGTATATTAATATTGTAATAATTTGAACTGCACAACAATGTGGCTGTAGTTTAGTGGTTAGAATTCCACGTTGTGGCCGTGGAGACCTGGGCTCGAATCCCAGCAGCCACACATTATAATTTTTTAAGACCAAATTATCAAAAAATTGGTAACATTTGCTTTTATTTATATTATTTTTATATATAAAGTTTCATCAAATATATTAACTCACATCAGTTTCTTATAAAATTTTTGTGAATTACTTTAAGTTATATTAAAAATTTTTTGTAAAATTTTCTAAATTATAATAATATTTTTTTTTTTTTGACTAATTTCTTTTCATTCCCGGACAAAAGAAAATTACATTAATATAACGGGCAGGCGGGCAACAAAGCTGCGCCGCTAACCCTTTCTGAATAGCAAATCCTAATCTACTAAAAACGTAACCCTGCCCACCCGAAACAGAGACACTACTATGAATAACCCGCTGTACCCTGGTCAGGAAACGGGTAGCCTCTGGTGCCAATGAGCCAAAGGTATCAAAAGCCAATGGTACAAAAACGTGTTGGTTCTCCTCGCAGGCTTTAGAATGTTTTTCTACCTTCTTTGCCTCTGCCTTTCGCACCGTTTGCCCTGCTACGAAGCCACTATCCCTTAACCCAACTAGGGGAGATACGCCTGTCAGGTCAACACAAGCATGCTTCCCCCCGGCCCATCCAAAGACAAGGAGATCTGCTGGTCGTATGGTGGATCTCCCTTCTGCTGGATCCGGGAGGAAGTTCACAGGGGCCTCCTTTTTTGCTGAGATCCTAGCACGTCTTAAAATGTCCCACAGAATGTCTCTAACCCAATCATGCCGATATTTGAAACCGGGCAACTCCTTACAATGAACCGCATGTTCCCCGTATTCATCCAGGCAGGCCTTACGACAAATCGAACAGATTTCATCCTCTTGGTACATGGGGATCATCAGACGATATTTAAGAATGGCCCTGTATTCAATAGCGGACATGCTTTGGCCTAGACCTTCGATCGGGATGACAGTCAGGAAATCTTGGGCGTGGGGGCTTTGCAAGCATTCAATAACTGCCCTCTGACGGGGGACAAACCAAAAACTTCACCCAGGCTCTGAGCGATGTTGCCAAAAAGGGCATTCGCCAAAGTTTTCTAAGGCTTTGGGGGGGGGGGGTGTCCTTGTTAGAAAAATCGCCAATATTAATGCCGTTTTTGTTCGAATTTATTGTTGGAAAAATGGTTGCGGAAATTGATTTTTCCCTAATTTTGGACTTAAATAAATATATTTATATATGTGTTATATAAATATTTATTTATGGGTTTGTGTACTATATTGTGAGAGCATCACAACGAATCAAACTATGTCCAAAATAGAGCTAAGATGAATGAGATATCGAAGCTTGAAAGTTGTAGGTTGGAACAACCAAAGATGAGAAAATGGATTAAGTTTTGTCCCACATTGGTGGGATGACAAAACATAAAGTGATTTATAAGGAGGAGCACTCCTTGTATATTGTTTAGCATAAGCCAAACACTAGTGGGGACCCTAAAGGGTGCGAAGCACCCTTAACTCGCACTCGCACACGCGCGCGCGCGTGGCGTGGGCGATGGGCGCAATGTGGCGCTTTGTTGGCGCACTTTGCACTTCGCATCGCCACGAGCCGCCTTTGTATTTTTGACCTCGTGCGCGGGGTCTGGTACATGGCGGAAGGTTGACGTAAACCGTAACTACAAGTGGCGCGCAGGACCAGATGGCATTCAGGTCTGCGCACGTGACGTTTGTGTGGCGGGTTCCATATGACACGAGTCGTCATCCGCGGATGACATAGCGTTATGTGCGCAGGTACTATAGTGCGCGCATGACCAGGTAGTGCCTAGCGCCCTGGTCAGCGCGCGTCATCATGTTCTGTGCGCAGCATACGAACGCGGGGGCTGGTGCGTCAGTTCCTACACAGTCTCGGGTTGTTAGAAAAGACTGTTTCAACTCGTGTCATAAACAAAACGTAAGTTTCAGTATGACCACTTAAAGCGACTTTAATCCATTCATTACAAATTAATATCGTTTATTACAGAATTGATTATCCTGATTAATTACGATATTAATTGTAAATATAAATCAACACAATGTGGATATAAATATGAGGTCTTGGCTCATATTTTAAGTACATGAGATTAGAGAATCTCATCTTTCACTAGATACATTATCTCTAAATTGAGAGGAGTACTCTCAAGTCCACATACAACTTTCCTTTTCCTAATTTTACGAACACAAATTACATGGTGTAATCTTGGGCTCAAGACCATCTCCGGCAGTACGACTATTGTTCCGGTTGTTGTACCCTGGGAAACAGCCCGTCTGAGAGGAGGCGCGGAATCTGTTTTAAGGGCCCTGTATCAAACACGATACTTGTAGTACAAATCGGATTAATATGTATGATTGGAGTACAGTCTTTAATCCGAAAATACCGTGTTTACAAAACGAAAAGTTTTGATTCAAGTTTTCGGTTTCATGGGTTTTTTGTGTCGGGTTTAGATAATCCGAAGCATTAACAAATATTAACATGTATTTAGACGTTTTAAATACTAAGTTTCTAATGAGCGTATCAGAAAAGACGTAATATTTGTTAACCCTTGAAAAAGATTTGCTAGAGGTTATTTCTAACGAGCGTGTTAGAGATTAATCTTAGTAAAATATTTTCTAATGAGCGTATTAGAAAATATTTTGGCAACCCACATAGAAAACGTTTGGTGCACGTTTTCGATCTAACAAGCGTGTTAGAGATCATTATTTGGAGAAATAATGATTGTTATCAAATGTATAGAAATACATTTTTTTTTTCTAACGAGCGTGTTAGAAATACCTATAGTTCTAAAATAATAATTTTAAACCTTTATATTTCCTAACGAGCGAGTTGGAAAATATTATTTTTGTAAATAATAAGGTTTAAAACATTCGTATTTTCTTACGAGCGTGTCAGAAAATAATTATTTTAGTAAAATATTATTGGTTTCAAAATGTTGAAAACATTTAGATTTCTAATGGGCGTATTAGAATTGACGACATTGAAAGAATAATGTGTCATCAAACATTTCTAATAAGCATATTAGAAATAAGTATTTACAAAATCATAAGTTATCTTTAAACTTATAATTTTTCTAACGAGCGTGTTAGAAATTGATGCTTTTGTAAAAACGAACAAGCTAGACGTTTAATTTTTCTAACGAGCGTGTTAGAAACGGCTTATTGTATTTATATATGACCCAATAAATTGTAAACGGTCTTGTTTATATTTCTAACGGGCGTGTTAGAAATCGTTGTATATATATAAACCAATAAGTTTTGAAACGATTTTGGTAATCGTTTATTTCTAACAAGCGTGTTAGAAACGGTTTAGTTATATAACCAAAACACCATATAACGATGAGCATAATCGTTTGTATTCTAACAAGTATGTTAGAAATGGTTAGTTATTGAAACCGAATATTTTAATATTTGGTACACGTATAGTTTCTAATGAGCGAATTAGAAAAGATTTATCATGAAATCCATATACTTTAACGATTTATAATCGTTTAGTTTCTAACAAGCGGCTTAGAATCGGGTTTACGATGATAAACTAATTAAGATGATTGGTGTAACGACCCTGGCTGTCGGAGCCGGGTCGTTGGGTCGGATTATCAGAGCTAAGCAGAGGATTCGGATCATAAAAGTCTTTACTCTTCCAGGATCCACGTCATCATATTTGTTGGGTTACTTGAACACATGCCAAAAATAGTTTCTGTCAACATAAAGTTGGTGAGGTCGTGTATTTTATAAAGTGAATGGCCAGTTCGTTTATTGATAATTCTTTTATATAAAACATTCTTTTATAAACATTCTTTTATAAACATTCTTTTATAAAACATGCTTTACAGTTATAATTCTGAAGGGGAAAATATATTCTATTATATCAATTCGATTGTATGTCAATTCTAATATATTATTCTAATTATATTATATTCTATTAGTTGCCATTCCTATCGATGGTACCACTCTGCTTGTGGTAAATATAATTATTCCTACCCTCTACTCGGGTAAGACTGGTTCTTGTCCTCTACTTGGACAAGAAAGGAAATGGCGATATACCGGTCAGTACTGTCCTTGTCGTTTCTATTATCCCCTTTTCTATTATATTTCTTTTATTATATAAATTCTATTATACAAAGCATTATTATGTTTTCTTATAAATGACATGTATTCCCCCGAAAACGTTTAATAAAACAGTAAAAGTGGGGAGTTCACGATACTCACAGGTTTGCGCTATATCTCTAGCTAATCTTCTTATTACAATTATATTTCATATATATATGGATACGTTTTACGTGTGAGACTTGTTAGACTGTAATACTTAGGATATATATCATATATACACTTATACATATAGCAACCGGTATATATTAGATAGTCCTAAACCCGGGGTTCATTATTGACACGACACGGACATCCTAAATCTAGCTGGTCATTACAGCTTGGCACTCGTAGCTAATAAAGTTGGCCATTACAGCTTGGCAGATCTAAACTAACAAAAGAATAGAAAATATTATCATTAACCCGAGTCTAGAATATCGTCTTATATATCGAATCATATATATATAAACATATATATTTTATATATGTTTATTATTCTCTTATTATTATTATCAAGTCCGTACATTATCCGTATTATATATATAATTGTATAATAATTCTAATAATATTCTTCGTCTAGCTATTGGACCGGGTTCTATTCCGGGTGTTGAGTTGAACCGGGTATCGGACCCGTCTTCAGAATCGGTAATCGGTACCTCGCACAAATAACAATTATAATCACCATATTAATATTTATAAGATTGTAATTAATCAACCCATAGGATATAAATATTATCCAATAAGTGACCGAACCTTACCGAGTTATCTTCCGAAATAGATACCGGAGATATAACCGGACCTCGCCGGAACACAGTCGGGGATTGACCGAACCTTTCTCCTCATCAATCATCTACTCCAAATTCCCCATAACATAAGCAGCTAAATCAGGTGGGTGGTCCATCGAGTCTAAATCAGAAACAGAAGCAAGGGTTCCTGAGCAAACAGGTGGTTACAAATCTGATGACAGTCACCTTGACTCAGTGACTGTCTGATTATACAGATGAGCAGAAACAAGAAGGTTTGGAGTTCAACTTGAGGGTTACCGGGTACAAATCGTAACCGACCAAAGGATATATTATTGGTTTTATCGAAACATTAAGAATCAGAAACGAAAGGTTCCCGGTGGTTTTATCAGGTACAAGGACCCGCTGACAGTCACCATAGCCGGTGACTGTCCAGATTCATTTAATCAGAAACACGGGAAGAAACATGGTGGTGGTTCGGTGGTTCAATTAGTTAGGATAAAGGGTTATCGGTATTTATAAAGGAAACAGAGGGGATGGTTTAGTTCGATGGTTATCGGGTATGTATAGGAAACAAGGAGGAGGAGATATGGTGGTGCTTATCGGAAAAACAGAAGGTGGTGGCCGGAGATTCGCCGGAGAGGAGGTGGTGGCTGCTCTTGGTTGTGTTCTTGATTGTAAACACACACAAGGGTGTGTTGTGTTCTAAATGTGAATGCAGAGAGAGAGAGAGAGAGAGATGCGAGAGATAAGAAGGGGTTGTTTATATAATCAAACTAGAATAGGGAGTGTTTGGCTATAGGGATAACAACTGATAAACGGGTGTTTGGTAACGGTTATAACAAGAAATAATGAGCGTTAGCAACAGGTTTAAGAAGAAATATTAGACGTTTGGCCACGAAAATAAGAATTGAATAATTATTATTTAAATAATCGGGTGGTCGGGTACGACCCGACCCGTTTACGAGACCCGTAACACCTCGGGGTGTTACATTCTCCCCCCCTTAGGAAATTTCGTCCCCGAAATTTGAGGTATCTATCCTTTATACCCTTACTCTTTAAGGATATTGCAAATCTAAACCGAACATTTATTAATCAAGATATGATAAGTTCTATTGGTTTGCGAGGAAATCGATTTTACATCAATCCATTACCATAATTAATTAGAAATGTCAATCTGTAGAATTACATCTTGATCATACCTCTAATTACATTTTAACATTTCTTGCTATAGTCATGTTAATACAGATATATGGATTATCTGTATTTTTATGGTATGACTATTAAAGGCTCTCGGTATAGATTGATATTTTCTGTAATATTATTTTTATCTTTTCCTCATTAGGATGAGAAGTAGACCGAATATTATTTCTATCTAAATACTTTGAGATTCTAATCGTTTTTCTTCTGAAAGATTTACAAACTTCCAGCAAACATTTCTAGAGTCTCAAATCAATACGATATTCTCATCGTTTGATATTCGGATTCAATTACAATGATGGATTCTATATAGTTCTTAGGAGATAGATACGGAAGTCCCTTCATTATCATGACTTGAATGGGATCCGAGCTACTACCTCTTATATTCAAACTTTAGAATTTACCATCATTGTAATTCTGATTTTTAGGGAGTAGAAATGATTTCTAGTAACTATCGAATTATTTCTTGCAAATTATATCCTTTAAGTTCTATTTATATCGGTGTAATATGGTTGATCTCCGGGTTAACTCTATTCGTGGATATACTTAGGAGGTTTCTCAGATCATTAGACGTATCTTATCCGGAGTCTAAAGGTACCGGAAAAGACTAATCGAACTTGTTGAATTACACGGTTTCAACAATTTCTTTTTATCTCTGGAGAGATAAAAGGCATCAGTATTGATGAGTCCTTTAAGAAAGATCTCTGAATTATATTCTAATACCTCTTTCTTTGATAATGATTCAACTGACATTGAATTCTTATCACTTTTCCTTTTTCATTATCTAGACCTACCGAAATCGGTCATTGAGGTTTCTTTTAGATCATTAATAATAATCTCACTGACTATTTCATTGATGATTAACTGCATTATTTATCGTCAACCATTCCTTGACTTAAAATTCTTATGATAATGCGTCACTTATTCTTTCTCAAAATCATGATTATCATTCGAGATTTAAATACTTATTGCATTAACTATTTCTATAAAATTCTTTCTTAATTCTATATCGGGATTTGTTGACACTCTCGATAAAAATATTCTATAATTTCTTTTCGTAAAATATTCTTTATAAAATTCTAGTCGTTCTTCTTACGACTTATACTCTTATTTGTTAATTTCTTTTAATATATATATATATATATATTCTTATTCTGATAATTATTTCTTCTGGCATATCGGATGCCTTCTGATAATATTTGGCACTTCGAATGCCTTTCTATTATTCAGACATATCGGATGTCTTTTCAATTTATAGTTCTTTTCATTTCTCGATTTATATTCTTTTATTTATCGATTTGTATTCATTTATATCCAAGCGAATACTGATAATCGTTTATAGCAGACACTATAAATTCATCACTTCTATAATATATATTTGCTTGGAATAATTTTTTCTTATTTATATATTCGATCAAAGTCTATACTTTCAGTGTCCAAAAACAGTTTCTAATAAACTTATATATAGGCAATATATCGTATCTTCTTATCCCAACTTATTATAAGCGAAGCTTATTTCATCTGGATATTCGTGTAGATAGTTCTTGCCAGAACAGTGATTTCTTAAATTATCTCTCACAGCCTTTAACTCGGAACAGGAAATTCGTGATTCCTTGGCCAGAGAGTTTCACCGGAAAAATGAGCATAATTCTATTCATTTTTCGTTTTCACTTCGATTATACCTTGTGAATCTCTATATGATTCCAATTGGTATTCAATCATATCTTGATATATTCGATATAAATTATTTTCTTTTGATAATTCGTTGGATTCCACCATTTCCGGTTTCTGATAGATTTCTATCTGCCATATTCTTTAGAATTTAACAAATCTTCCATCACTTCTTATTCGTGATTTTTCAACTTGGTAACACTTGACCGGTTTACCAATTTGATTGTACTATAACTCACGTAAGTTTTTATACGAAGTGACTGCGAAGATTTGTTCATAGTAGTATATATCCTTTCAACGATGGCTTGGTGACAAATGTCCGGATGTACCTTTCGTAAGGGTCCGGATATCTTTTACCACCTGGATTGTACATACAACTATCTTTGATTTTACATTTTGGTTGGCAATCAAAAATCAATAAACTGATTTCTTTGATTCATTGAATTTTAACCAATCGATGGTTTTTATTCTGCGAATATATCTTTAGTCGTATTTCACGATGAAATTTCAACTAGATTGCCAATGATATGGTCGTATTCTCCATATACGATACGCTGATAATTCGGATTTATATTTCTCCTTATTATTATTTCTTTTAATATGCTCATGACACAGACAAACTTTGATCTTGATAAATTCCTACTCGAATGTTCCTGTGCCTGTGACATTCATAATTATGTCGCGATCATAATTACTATTTCATCTCACCTAACATTCCAGTATTTGTTTATTTTAATCACAATAGGTATGTGTCCTTCACATATTATTCTATTATTTTGTTCTTTATTTTTTCTTAGATTCGAAATTATATATTCTGGAAGGAAACATGTTGATATGAGTCTAACGAAATAGACTGTCAATCTTTCAAGAATTTGTTCGTGTCAAAAGATATTCAATATAACAATCCAATCTTTTTAATATCCCTGACTTGTTCAAGTCATAGGATTAAGATGGTACTTATATTGTCGCATAATCTAGTGAGTAAGAATTTGATTTCTTCCGATATTTTCAAAGTATTTCTGTCACGGAATTTTGAGAATAATATTTTTGTCCAAAATATTATTTAATTCTGGAAATGATCGAGGATGACATATAACTAAGATTTTTATATAAGTACAAAGATGGGTTTAGATTATAAAACGGAATATGTATAATATTTATCTTTTATCTCGGAATAATATCGAGGAATTTTACAATCGAACATAGATATGAAATTATACTGAAAAGACTTTTGGTGTATATATACGAATACGGATTCGATTAATAAATCTTCATGAAAATAACATTAAATGCGGTATGCAATATGTTTCGGTAAAATATTATGGTCGTGGTTCAATATGATTTTCATATTTCGAAATAAAAAGAATTTATAGTAACAATATTTAATCAAAATACTTGAATTTCAATAACTGGGTTTCTTATTATGTATCAGAAAATAAAACAAAATAGATTTTCTCAAAATGTTGAGGTCAAACTTTTACTGTTAAATGAATAATTTCAGATAAAACCCAAGATAAATTCTAGGGACTTTTAATAACATATGAAGTATTAATACTTGTTTTGGATATAACGGAAATTAACATACTGATAAATTTTCTCAATCTTATAAATCGAATAAAATGTTTTTCTTTAAAGCGGGGGTATATATATTTTTACTCAAAATTGAAATACTGGTTTAGTATAAAAATAGTAATGACTAAGAATAAATTCAATAAACTTTAAAATTATGCTGAAAAGATTTAAAACATTTTAAATAATCGCGGGGATACATTTGATCTTTGATTAAATAATCGAGGGAAATTCTTTAGAAACACAATATTTATATGTTTCTAGCATATCGGATTTTATAAAAATTTCATAATTTACGGAGTAAACATATATTCTTGGAAAGTTGATCATAGGGATGTTCAAGTTGGAGAATAAAATTTATGTTCTATTTATGAATATTTAGAATAACTATAAGGTTAACGATGTAAGTAATTATTGAGACTGGAATAATTAGATAATTTATACGAAATTTCTGGAATATGCGACGGATGATTATAAATCAACGAGTTTTTCTAGAGAGTGAAATACGATTTCTAAACTCTCGTACAAGTCGATTAAATTATCGAAGAATAATTTTGTAATTTTATATCTATTTATATACATATACTTTTATAATTTTTATGTTTTATATCTGGATTTATTTTCTGATTTCTTTTAATATCATGGTTTCCGTTCTGTATTCTTTCTTGTTTATTGTGGCCTTAATATCCTGTAAGATTTCCCAGAAATTAATCGTGCATATAAATTCACAATTGTGTACAGAATTGTCAATTTATCCCACAAAATCATTCTAGTAATATCCTGTAATGGATTCGTTCTGATTTCTAATATACTGTTATGGTTCTCACCAACTTTATACTAGTTAGGCATTTTAGGTACCCAAAAATTTAAACGCCTGATATTTTCTTTAATATTTCTGATATCATAAATATTTTTCTAAGCAAAATTTCTTTTTAGAAAATATTCTAGTAGATCCTGGATTAGTAAAGACTTCAAGACTGTCATAAACGCCGCTCTGATACCACCTGTAACGACCCTAGCTGTCGGAGCTGGGTCGTTGGGTTGGGTTATCAGAGCGGCGCAGCGGATTCGAATCATAACAGTCTTTACTCTTCCAGGATCCACGTCATCATATCTGTTGGGTTACCTGAACACATGCCAAAAATAGTTTCTGTCAACATAAAGTTGGTGAGGTCGTGTATTTTATAAAGTGAATGGCCAGTTCGTTTATTGATAATTCTTTTATATAAAACATTCTTTTACAAACATTCTTTTATAAAACATGCTTTACAGTTATAATTCTGAAGGGGAAAATATATTCTATTATATCAATTCGATTGTATGTCAATTCTAATATATTATTCTGATTATATTATATTCGATTAGTTGTCATTCCTATCGATGGTACCAATCTGCTTGTGGTAAATATAATTATTCCTACCCTCTACTCGGGTAAGACTGGTTCTTGTCCTCTACTTGGACAAGAAAGGAAATGGCGATATACCGGTCAGTACTGTCATTATTGTTTCAATTATCCCCTTTTCTATTATATTTCTTTTATTATATAAATTCTATTATACAAAGCATTATTATGTTTTCTTATAAATGACATGTATTCCCCCGAAAACGCTTAATAAAACAGTAAAAGTGGGGAGTTCACGATACTCACAGGTTTCCGCTATATCTCTAGCTAATCTTCTTATTACAATTATATTTCATATATATATGGATACGTTTTACGTGTGAGACTTGTTAGACTGTAATACTTAGGATATATATCATATATACACATATACATATAGCAACCGGTATATATTAGATAGTCCTAAACCCGGGGTTCATTATTGACACGACACGGACATCCTAAATCTAGCTGGCCATTACAGCTTGGCACTCGTAGCTAATAAAGCTGGCCATTACAGCTTGGCAGATCTAAACTAACAAAAGAATAGAAAATATTATCATTAACCCGAGTCTAGAATATCGTCTTATATATCGAATCATATATATATATAAACATATATATTTTATATATGTTTATTATTCTCTTATTATTATTATCAAGTCCGTACGTTATCCGTATTATATATATAATCGTATAATTCTAATAATATTCCTCGTCTAGCTATTGGACCGGGTTCTATTCCGGGTGTTGAGCTGAACCGGGTATCGGACCCGTCTTCAGAATCGGTAATCGGTACCTCACACAAATAACAATTATAATCACCATATTAATATTTATAAGATTGTAATTAATCAACCCATAGGGTATAAATATTATCCAATAAGTGACCCAACCTTACCGAGTTATCTTCCGAAATAGATACCGGAGATATAACCGGACCTCGCCGGAACACAGTCGGGGATTGACCGAACCTTTCTCCTCATCAATCATCTACTCCAAATTCCCCAAAACATAAGCAGCTAAATCAGGTGGGTGGTCCATCGAGTCTGGTGGTCCATCGAGTCTAAATCAGAAATAGAAGCAAGGGTTCCCGAGCAAACAGGTGGTTACAAATCTGATGACAGTCACCTTGACTTAGTGACTGTCTGATTATACGGATGAGCAGAAACAAGAAGGTTTGGAGTTCAACTTGAGGGTTACTGGGTACAAATCGTAACCGACCAAAGGATATATTATTGGTTTTATCGAAACATTAAGAATCAGAAACGAAAGGTTCCCGGTGGTTTTATCAGGTACAAGGACCCGCTGACAGTCACCATAGCCGGTGACTGTCCAGATTCGTTTAATCAGAAACACAGGAAGAAACATGGTGGTGGTTCGGTGGTTCGATTAGTGAGGATAAAGGGTTATCGGTATTTATAAAGGAAACAGAGGGGATGGTTTAGTTCGATGGTTATCGGGTATGTATAGGAAACAAGGAGGAGGAGATATGGTGGTGCTTACCGGAAAAACAGAAGGCGGTGGCCGGAGATTCGCCGGAGAGGAGGCGTCGGCTGCTTTTGGTTGTGTTCTTGATTGTAAACACACACAAGGGTGTGTTGTGTTCTAAATGTGAATGCAGAGAGAGAGAGAGAGAGAGAGAGAGAGAGAGAGAGAGAGAGAGAGAGAGAGAGAGAGAGATGCGAGAGATAAGAAGGGGTTGTTTATATAATCAAACTAGAATAGGGAGTGTTTGGCTATAGGGATAACAACTGATAAACGGGTGTTTGATAACGGTTATAACAACGAAATAATGAGCGTTGGCAACATGTTTAAGAAGAAATATTAGACGTTTGGCCACGAAAATAAGAATTGAATAATTATTATTTAAATAATCGGGTGGTCGGGTACGACCCGACCCGTTTACGAGACCCGTAACACCTCGGGGTGTTACAATTGGTAATCAATTTATTCCTAACGAGCGAGTTAGATACGGTTTTAAGTAATAAAACTATTTTTGAGTTTATGGTTTTGATTTGTAATCATAGCATAAACATATATAGTTTAATTTTTAAAACAGTTGTAAAAACAAGAAATGTTTCGAACGAATAAAAGATGATTTTGCTATGGTTCGATACTCGTATGGCAAGTATCATGTCTTGAACCATATAATAATAGTCTTGAGAGACTATTTAAAGGAAAACAACCCGATGTTGTTTTGACATATTTACTTGTTCGACTACTTGTAAGTAGTTAATTATAAACAACCTTGTTGTTTTGAACAATGTATTGAGGGAGTACCTTAAAACATGCCACAAGACGATATAATTGTGATTATTTCGTTGAAATATAAAGTGTTGAAGAGAATAACACTTTGAGATTTGATGTTTATATATCCTTATGAATCCGTTAAAATATATTTGTAATATATTATATATATTTTGGATTGTCGTTTATATTTTTTTTAATAATCAGGTGATTTAAAATATAATAAACGATAAATGTACAAGGAAATTACTTTTGGAAAAAAATTTTCTTTGACGATTTACCTTCGACGGATTTATTTAAAGGGGTTATGCAAGGAGTGTCTTGCAAGAACACAATGAGCGGGTTGTGATCATGACTTAAGCAATAAGTCACATACCAAATGTAACGCCCAGAGTTTCTCGAATAATATAATAATAATTTATTCATAAAACTATTCGTTAATTCGTTAACAATATTTTCTCATTAAGCAGAAATACATTCTTAGTTATTTATAAATTTAATTATCTAAATTCGCCAAATAACGGGTTGTAAGTAATAACACGCTAGTAACTGACCCTTATCCTTGTAAATTTCTAAACGCGGCCTAAAAATATATATCAAATACATGGTCCAACCACTCATTTTAAGTCGGTTTATATAAATAAATTTAACAAAATAACTATTTTAGCGGTTAAACAAGACATGTAATTTAAACGAGACCGAGTCGTTAACAGGTTCGTATTCACAATAACCATTCACCTAACCCACCTATAATAAACCCTACCTATAAAAACTATCTTTCTTCTTCCTCACTTCACCTTCACTAAAACCCTAGCCACCACCACCTCTTGAACCTTCCATCTTATTCTCCTCCTTGCCTCTACACACACACACACGAATCTGCACACCAGACCATCGCCGACCACAACAACCTATCAACTTCAGGTCCGACTCCCTCCTCTGTTTCGTGTCCAAGTAACAACCATCGCCTCCACATCAACCGCCGCCGCCAATAACCACCCTATCCCCGTCGTCCATCCACCCAAGCCACCATAGGCCCTTACTCTCCACCATCATCCTTCCTCCTTGCACCCCTTCTACACACACAACATCTCCATTAAAGACTATAACAGTCCTCTGTCTCCCTCACATAGCAGCGACGGCCAGCCCATGGTGGTTCATGGCGGCGCCGCTGATAACAGTGGGCAATGAAGGTGGATTCCGGTCGTTTGGTACAGGGTCGGCTACAGTAACAAGACCGGGATGGTTGGATTCCGTTTGGGTCTATTCTTTCGGGCCAGAGGGTGTGGCGACGCCGATGGAGATGTTTGACTCGATAGTGGTACGGTGACCGGAGATGGTCACGTGGGCCGAGGACCCGCCATGGTGGTCTTGTTTGGATGGTGTTGAGTTTAGGTCTCGATTCCGGCTTATTTTCCTTTCAGATTATTGTTTCGACTGGTTGGGCCCTAGTTTGGTTTTAGTTCGGGCAAATGTGGTGTTCGTTCAAGGCTGGTCAACGAAGTCAAAGAATCTGTTTTGGTCAACGACAGTCAATCTGGGTCAGACCTGGTCAAAATGGTCAAAGCTGGTCAGCGCGGGTTACGAGGCAAGTACGCGAGGATCCACGCGCATATTCACCGAAGGTATAACGCATGCCACGACTCTTATTTATTTCGTGTACAATTTTATATAAATATATATATATATATATATATATATATATATTGTATAAAACTTAAACGAACCGAACCGACTTGCAATTATAAAACACTTCTATTGAGTCGACAAAAGAAAATGGTTAACACTTATGTATGTACGCTTGTGTAGTATGTTGCGAACTATTAAAATGAATAATACGAAACATATGTTGGTATGTTATAAACAAATATATTAGTTGGCGAAACCTAACCTTGAATGCTTATTTTAACTAGTCGTTTTACTACTCTATATTTGAAACATTAACTCTTAGTTATCGCTCTCTATAGTCTTAATCACTTTAGTCATTTGTAGCGTATAAACTTGGTTAAATTGTTTTGTGTTGGGTTTGGACATTAGATGTTTTGAAATAAAATAGACGACTTGCGTTGTCTGGTTTCTTACAAAAACAAAGGAAACTCTGCCCAAATTTTTATAAAATATAAGAAACATATTAGGCTTTTAAATCTATAAATTTGTATAATTAAATCAACACAACCTTGAATACTACATTAAAGTATATATTTATAGTGACTATACATACACATATACTTTCGAGAAACAAAACCAAGTTCTTATAGGTTCGTTAAGTTATACACACATTAAGACACGTATTGTTTACAATACGAGTCTAGGTAGTTGAATAAACTATCTTTACAACTAAGAAACGAAGCAAGCTTACTTGCATTAGAATTTAAGGCATCATTTATTTGTAATAGGATACAAGAGTTCAATTAATCCAAGTTTAGACTTGTTGCTACTTGCTAGTACTTACACAGTGAATTTCAGGTGAGTTTACGTAACCTTGTTTATGCAATTCTTTATACTTCAAACTTTATACTTAAGCAATTCTACATACATGTCTAGTTGTAAACTTTAATGCCTCATGACTTAGACAAAGACTATTAGACTTAAACTTAAACTTACATAATCATTAGCTGTGGCCAAGTCGGCGATATACAGTGATAGATCTATTGGATTGACAACCCCACCTAGATTCGTTGACCATCTTGTATGGGGAGCGCGGGTGATTGTTATCGTTCTAAACTTTATAAGGAGAACCGTGAATGCGGGATGGACCTAAACTTTATAAGGAGAACCGTGAATGCGGGATGGACCTAAACTTTATAAGGAGAACCGTGAATGCGGGATGGACCTAAACTTTATAAGGAGAACCGTGAATGCGGGATGGACCCTGTAACACCCCAACCGATGGCAGAAACATCGGGATGTTACGTATTGATGATTGTTCAGTAGCTCATGTTGAATAATTGTATATGATGTATGGATCGTATAAACAACAAAGAATGATCAAACAAGTTAGTTTTAGGTGCGGAATCCCTAAAACAATCACAAAATAATAGTCAAACAGATCAAAACACGTAAATCATCATTTCAAAGCTTTTTCATTAATTAGAAACTCAATTACACGTTTAAAGATTGAAACAAACAGGGTAAGAACGTGAAAAGAGTTAAATAATATCCTAGAGAGAGAATCAGAAAGTGGAGGGAATAATATGACTCAAAGTTACATTCAAAAAATCAGCTTGACTATATATAGACTGCACATTCGCCCAAATGATTCGTGCGAATGTGCAGGTTCGACCAAACCAACCGGTCGAACCAAGCCATACATAAAACAATATTCACATTCGTCCAAAAACTTGCTCCTTCGCACCCTCTGATTTTCCTTCGACCATACACAATTCTTCCTTCGCACCATCGACAAATCACAAAACTAGTTTATTGTACAATCCGAAGCACTAGTCGCACAACTGCATCTACAAACTCCCCCTCGACTATTGCTTGGATTGCTGTCGACGTTGTTCGTCCATTCTGATGTTCATCAACTTGACATGTCGCTGAATCTTCTGTTCTTTAGTCAAAACCGGTTCCTGAAATTGCTTTGGCTTCGTCTTTTTCACTTCAGGCACCTTCTGTTTCTCTACAAACTTCCCGAGTTTCTCATCATAGTCACAACCAGCGTTTATATCATACGCAAAGCATAGAAATACCACACGTTGGTATTTTCCTGCTTGTTTTGCATCCCTCACTTCAGAATAGATTGGATTGTAAAACAACATTATTATATCCTCATGTGAACAGTTGATCAACCACATGGGATCAAAAATGTCTATCTTCTTGAAGTTCTTCTCTCCGTCTTTCAGCACAATCACAGCCTCTGCTATCTTCCAATCATAATACCACCAAATGAAGTCTTTAGCGAAGTGTTGTGGAATCGGCAACAAAGGAATCTTCTTCAACACACGCGGTGGTTTATACTTTAACGTCACCTTGGGCATTCCTGTAATCATATCAATATCCTTTTTATGAACAATTCGTTTCGGATATTGTGGTTCAAATAAATCCCACTTGGTTCGGCTTTCTCTCGTCATCTTCTCAGCAAAGTATGTAATCTGACTATTTGACGCTCCCGTTAAACGGTGACGACAAATATCACGAATAGCCCAATAAGGAAGAGTCTTCAAATGATGAAACTTATCAAAATATAAGATCCCCTTCTCCCACTTCACTGCTATACATCTTAGTTGCTTAATAAACTTCCAGGCCAATGCACGACCTTTGAAAATCCCACTGTGAAGTTTATAAAAGCTACCTTGTACCTCAGCTTTCGGACGGTTATTCTCTTTCTCTTTCAATTTTCTCAAAAACTCCTTCAAACTATCTAATTGCTCGAACCGTGGTTTATCATGCCCTTTGAATATCTCATCTTCAAACATTTTACTCTTCTCCTTAGCCAGTTTCTCGGTCTGGTTTAGCACATCATCAGAAAAACCTGGAAATCCACAATCTTGATTATTCTTGAAATATTGTGGATATTCCTCACTTGTTATATCTTCCATCTCAACCTCTTCAAAAGCAGGAACGTCACGGTCATCAGAATGATTCCCGGCTTCCTTTTCAGGTATCTTTGGAATGTAATTATCAGCAAGCAACTCTTCCAAAGTCTTTCCCACCTGTTTGGCTAAACCTTCAAGTATTTCTTTAGAAACCGCCGCAGAAACCTCTCCATCTTCAAGATCTGGATCATCAAATTCCAATTCAAACAGCTTATTGCTCGACTCGAATATTTCTGGAAATCTGCTTGTCATGTCAATCGTCCAGACTCGATCTGTAAGCATCTGGCGATACATGTTCTTGTCTTCTTCAGATAACGACTGCAGTTTTTCATTCCAGAAGATATCGTCATCAACATTTTCACCTGGAGTCTTAGAGCTCGACTCTCCACCCTTACTCGAATCACGCTTTTCATAAGTATATTTCTCAGCGTTGTCATCATCATCATCATCACTACTATCAAAAGCAGAGCTGTTTCCATCACTCGACCCACCATCTGAACCTCCATCATCTCCATCATCTTTCTTCTTCTTCTTTTTAGAATCATTACCAGCATCTTCATCAAGATCTTCATCCTCTTCTTCATCAGATGGTTCAAAGTCTACCTGCTCTTCTTCTCGTTCTTTATCTTCTTCACCAGCTTGAAGTAGAGGAGCTCGAGAGTATAAGTCTTTTATCAAATCATCCATGTGCTTGTTACTCTTCTTCAGCTGTTTGTTCTCCTCTTTCAAAACAATAATCCTTCTGGTGTTTCGTTGCTCGTGCTTCAGCAACTTCTTGTTCTCTCTTTTTAACTTCTTGATAGTTTTCTTCAATACTTCACTATCATCATGGGATGTGACTACGACTTCCAACATCTTTCGATCATTTGACTTCAATTGCTCGATCTCTGTTTGCTGTTTGTTAATAATACTCATCATCTCAGATAACCTTTGATTCACAGCATTCATAATATCACTATCAACTAAAACCTTCTTCTTTACAGGCACTTCAGCAACTTCAGGCAGTTTGCCTTTCCTCATCTTCTTAAGCACATTATCTAATGCTTCATTGAACTGATCAACAGGTATATCATCTCCCTGTTGTGTGCTCGAAGTCGTTGCAGTCTTTTGTTTCTTTGATGCAGGTGCAATAACCGGTGACTTAGAACTAGAAGCTGGTGGTAGTTTCTTACCAGCTATGAGCGATTCAATCTCTATCTTTCTCTTTAGACTTGGTTTCTCCAGTTTCTTCTTCTTTGACTTTGCAGCCTGTACAGGTGAACCAGAAAAATCTTCATCTAAATTTAGAATCACTTCATCATCATCAACAGGAATTGGACTCTTAGTTCCTTGTTCTTCAACAGTCTGACTAACAGACTCACCAGCCACAGTGGCCTTGGGCGTGGTGGTCTTTAACGTTTCAGTTTCCGAGTCCCAATGTTCGTCTTCTTGCGTCTCCTCTGAATCAATCAACGCTTCATCCACAATATGCAAACCTTTCTTTGCCGTCGTCTTGTTTCGTCTTGGTGTGCTTTTCTTCTTTTCAGGTTCAGGCACAACTTCTAACCTTATCCCTTTCTCCTTAACCTTTCCACTCTTAGCACCGACATTAACAACCTGTCTTTTGCGCTTCGCATCTGGATCAACAGGATGTAATGGGTTATCTGGATCTGAATCACTGTCCGCATGTCTTACAAGCCCTTTTCCTGGATCTGTATAGTCAATCCTTGCTAGATGTCCAAATAAACGCCTTACTGGTGGACGTTCATTGACCGACAATCCTTTGTACGCCTTCATCCTAGCAAGTGTATTAAGTGACATATGTTCCTGAACAACAATATGCTTAGGATCCCTCTTCAAGTCTTTATACTTGTTATCAAATACCATCTGGAGGAAAAGAGGATATAGCAGAAACTTCAGATTTCTCGTGCCGTTCACTGGTTCTAACAAGTGTTCCATCAGCATGCCTGAAACATTGAACGGTTTGTTCAATACCAGGGCTACCATCAAAGAGCTAATACTCTTGCGCATTAAGTCATATCCTCCAGCGGCTGATCCGAAGACATGTATCAAAACGTGTGCCAAATATTTGAATTGAGGGCACAGTTTTCCCTTGTGCAATGAACCATCAGTGATCGGTCCATTGTACTTCATCCTCAGGAAGCACTTTCGCTGATCCATGAAACTCAGCTCCTTAGGATCTGCCTTCTCATCTTGTAAGTTCAAAGCTTCTCTTAAATCCTGCTCACATACAATAACCCTCTGCCCTTGGATCTTGCTAATCAAACATGACTCGCAATTCCAGAAATCTAGTTTCGCTCCTGACCAGAATTCTTGCATCATGTCTCGGTAAATGATAGTAGGTGGAGCAATCGCGTCAATCACCCTACTCCTCTTCAAGAATTCAATGATCTCGACAAACTCCGTGTGCTTTTTAACTTCTCCGAGATACGCACAGCAATTATGCGCATTCTCGAAGGTTAAAGGCTCTTCAGGAACTTTCTTAGCAGGTTGTGAGGATGATCCAGCTTGCTCAGTCGTCTTCTCCTGCTCGGACATGGTTTAATCTGCATAACAAAACAAAGAAACATGTTAAAAATCGACAAAAATTCAAACCTTGAAAATTTGGTATTTATCATTCTCATTCGCCCAAACGGGGGTGCGAATGTGAAAAACTAGGTGCGAATGAGAAAATTTGAGGGTACGAATGTAAAAGTTTTTGATAAAAAGTTTCATTCACCCACAATTTCTTCATTCGACCAGTTTATCATCTCCTTCGCCCATTCGAAAGGGTCGAAGGAGTCTGTTCATATTTTTGAATTTTCAATTATGAAATTTATGGTTTCTGATCATGTTCTTTTGATTTGTATAGCAACTAACAATGCCGATTAACCATTTTAAACCAACAGTTTTATCAAATTCACATTATCTCTGTGTTTTCTTATTAAACCTAGGTTTCGAACTAAAGTGATGATCAATTGAACAATCTACTGTTTTTGAAACCTTGGTTTATGGTTTTTCTCCCCCTAAAACACAGAAATAATGAAACCCAATAATCAATTGTAACAATGAACTAGTTAATATAAGTTTTTAAGAATTAGGGCTCAAAACACAAAAACAGTGATTAATCCTTGATTCTGAGATGATAACCTGTAAGAGTAAGTGGAAAATGATCAGTGAATGTAGACGATCACAATGGTATATCACAAATCAACAGGGCAACAAGGTGAGGTTACAGAGAAAATTTTGAAATTTTTTTGCAATGGTTCGAATGAGACAGAAGGACTATATATATGCATCTTCCTTCGCCCGTTCTACCCGGTCGAATGAGAAGCTTTTGTCTCCTTCGACCCTAGTTAAAGGTTTGAATGAGCCAAAAGGGTTCGAATGAATCAAATGTTCAAGAACACTCTCCTTCGCCCGTTATAAACATACGAAGGAACATGAAAAAATTTTCCAAATCTCAAAAACGAGTTCCGTTCCAATCATTTTTCAACCTTGAAGCATCCAACATATTTTCACATTTAAAAGGTTACAAAGCTCAAATGGTGCAACAAGGTTTAGAAAATCGACATCAACCACCATCAGTTATCAAAAATAAGATGGAAATGAAAAATCTTTTTGGATTTTCTAAAGTTTATGCTAAAACACACCTAAAATCTTTTTGAGTTTTGTAATTTTTTTTTTGACGAGAAAATAAAATGCAGAAATGTAAATGAAAAACTATAAATGTTTTTGGGATTTCCGATAAAGGGATCATATCAGTTATTGAGAAATCTGATCACACCGTTGATCTTTTGAATTATTATCATTAAAGACAATGTGTGATCTGGCAACTGCTGATATTGTGATCCACATAAACTCACATGCAGACTTTTGTGCAGTGCTTTAAGCTGATACTGATATTTATAGTATAAACGTAATTGTCTGTGGTTCCCACGCACACGACATACTCTCGTATCAAGAAGTAAATGCACAAAGACTCATTGTAAAGCGTGATTATGCTTTCGTCGTCTGTAATTTTACAAGGTATAATGCACAGAGGTATACAGGCCAGCAAATTAATGCAGCAAAGTAACATATGCACTGTACCAGGTTGAGGACTGATAGTAATCATGATTTGCATCAGTGATTAATACGATGTAATAGATAATCTTTGATTATCATATAACATGGAAAGTTCCTCAATTCGGTAACTTTAGGATTTGGCATAAAGCTCTTTTATAAAGACACCCTGTCTGATCTAGGTCCGTAATGACTTATAGCAGAAGATCAGAGAGCGTATCCCCAGACAACTAATAACATAACGACCCTAAACCTCCGAGTTTTGTACAAATACCCTATCAAACGAAATTACGGTACTAAGACCATATGCCAATGAGGAGTTCATCCACACAACAATTCGTTTGATATGTATGTATCAGGCACACAGTAATAGGTCTACGAAGCCTATCAGCACATCGCACAGACTTAGACACACGCCCTATATAGCAGTACATTACTTAGAATGTGTCAGATCCCCACTGATGTACTATCATTTCCCTTTATACTCCAGGAAATCATTTTTGATTTTTCTGATTTTTATAAATTTTTGAATTTACTGTTCCCAAGGATAAGCTGGAGCATTTCAAATATGTGACTGCCCAGATATCGTTTGTTCATAGAAATCTGACGGCATTAATCTAAGGGAAGAAGATATAGCAGTCAGCAAAGAAATTTTCTAATTTTTATGGATTTTGAAATTTTTCAATGTTTTTGGTTTTCGAAATTTTTCTAAAAAGCAGTAAAAATTTAACTAAAAAATGATAGACTGAGGTGGTGATCAGTCCTGTTTTTCCTTAATACCATTAGCTTTTAAAAGATAATCAAATCTGGATTTGTCAAAAGCTTTGGTAAAAAGATCTGCGCGTTGGTAATCAGTGTGGATTTTGACCATATCGATCAACTCTTTAGCATAACAATCACGGATAAAATGATATTTAATCCGGATATGTTTAGCCTTTGAGTGATTTACTATGTCTTTTGTTAATGCGATTGCGGCTTCATTATCACAGTAAATAGGGGTTTTAAGAAATTGCAAACCGTAATCCACCATCTGTTGTTGGATCCAAAGAACCTGTGAGCAGCAGCTCGATGCTGAAACGTATTCTGCTTCACATGTGGATAGTGCAACTGCGGTTTATTTCTTGCATTGCCAGGTCACGAGCCTGCTCCCCATAAACTGACATCCAGCCGTTGTGGATTTGCTGTCTTTGTCACAGCCGCCCCAATCTGCATCACTAAAAGCGATTAGGTCAAAATTATCATCATGAGGGTACCAAAGTCCTTTTGATGGACAACCCTTCAGATATCTAAGGATACGCTTGACAGCTGCCAGATGACTCTGTTTCGGCTTCGACTGATATCGTGCACAAAGACATGTTGCAAACATTATATCCGGTCTAGACGCGGTGAGATACATCAGAGATCCGACGATTGCTCTGTATGTAAATGGATCAGTCAGCTCCCCCTTAACGTCAACTCCAATCCCGTGATTGGGTTGTATCGGGGTATCCATCGGCTTCGAATCATCCATCTGGAATCGGCTCAAGACTTCAGAAACGTATTTTGTCTGGTGAATAAAGATCCCCGTTGGTCTTTGCTCCACCTGCAAGCCTAGGAAAAACTGCATTTCTCCCATTGCGCTCATTTCGAACTTTTCCTGCATAACTTTTTCAAATTCCCTGCACAGAAGTTCGTTAGTAGACCCGAAAATAATATCATCAACATAAATTTGCACAAGAAGCAAGTCATCTCCTGTTCGTTTCGTGAACAGTGTGCAATCTACCAATCCGCGTTTGAATCCTTTCGAGAGAAGATACGTGCTCAGCTCCTCATACCATTGTCTCGGAGCTTGGTGCAACCCGTAGAGAGCTTTGTTTATAACATAAACCTTATCCCGGTGAATAGGGTCCTCAAAGCCTGGCGGTTGACCTACGTAAACTTCCTCTTTGACCACACCGTAAAGAAATGCGCTCTTTACATCCATCTGATACACCTTGAATTTCTTCCAGGATGCAAACGCTATTAACATTCGGATAGCTTCCAAGCGTGCAACAGGTGCATAGATTTCATTGTAGTCGATTTCCTCAACTTGATGAAAACCTTGAACAACCAAACGAGCTTTGTTTCTCACAATAACTCCTCTATCATCCTTTTTACACTTAAACACCCATTCGGTTCCAATCTTCTTTCTTCCCGGGGGCAAATCTGTCAGCGTCCATACTCCGAGTTTCTGGAATTGTAACAACTCTTCTTGCATTGCTTCCACCCAGGCATCATCCAAAAAAGCTTCCTTGTACGTCCGCGGCTCGACCTGCGAAACATAACAAGCGAAAGACCAGTCATTTTGAAAACCCGATTTTTGTATTTTGGCATATAAAGCAAGATTGCCAATGTTTTCTGGTGCTTGAGCATTTCTCAATTGCCCTCTTGTCATAACGCTGCTACCAGGATCACCAATAACCTGTTCAAGCGGGTGTATCCGATGTATCCGAGATTCCGGATAATCAGGTACTTGTACTCCCGTTTGAGTCGTCAAATTCTCTGTAGAAACCAGATCATTACCCACATTCGATGTTGAAGCATCAGTTGTATTTGGGTTCACTGGTGGTGTCACTGTAGCATTGTCCAGAATAGCTTCACTTGTAGCATCATCGTCTTCATCTTCTGAATCTGATGAATTAAGCGTTGTGGAAGCTTCTTGGAACACCTCTTCTTCCATCACAGGAGCAGTGGTATCATTAGAAGCTGCTTGAGGATTTACAGTGATCGGACGCACTAACGGTGAAGTCACGGCGTTTTCGACCTCATAATATAAGCGAAGTACAGCTTCTTCAACCATGCTATCTAGATTGAATGATTCAAAGAAGTCTTTGTAATCAAACATCCAATCTGGACCTCTACCCTGTACATTTTGTGTGTATCTTTGTACTTTGACATTAGCCCACTCCTCGACTTTTCTATTTCTTTTGTTGAATACCCGTTTTAGTGGGGTTGCATATCCAACAAAATAACCGTCTTCAGCCTTTGATGCGAACTTCTCCGAAGGATTAAGCATTGTACACGGGGCACCAAATGGTTCTAGATACTCCAGATTCGGCTTTCGTCGGTTCAACAGCTCATAAGAAGTTTTGCCAAACTTCTTCACTGTTAAAACACGATTTAAAGTGTAACATGCTGCGTAAATTGCTTCGTTCCAGAACTTGACTGGAAGATTTGAGTCCGCAAGCATTGTTCTCGCCGTCTCGATTAGAGTCCTGTTCTTTCTTTCTGCGACACCGTTCTGCTGGGGTGTATACGGAGCGCTATATTCGTGATGAATTCCCTTGTTTGCACAAAGATCCTCCATCTGAGCGTTTTTGAACTCCGTCCCATTATCACTCCGGATAAGTTTGATCTTTAGACCATAGATATTTTCCAGACGTGTAAACAGAACTTTCAGGTTGTCAAAAGTGTCGCTTTTCTGGTGTAAGCACATAACCCATGAAAATCTTGAATAATCGTCAGTCACCACAAGACAGTACAATTCCCCGACATGACTTTTACGCCTGACTGGACCGAATAAGTCCATGTGCAAACGCTCAAGCGGTAGTTCAACGGAATTGACTTTCTTTGTTCTATGGGCCTGTTTGTGCTGCTTTCCCTTTTTACAACTAACACACTTGTCATTCAAATGGAATTGTTTCACATTAACTCCCGTGACAATTTCATTCTTCACTAACTGGTTCATCTTTCTCAAATGAATGTGTCCCATTCTTCTGTGCCACATTATAGATTCTTTTTCTGTAGCCTTAGAGAAGAAACACGTGACTTGGCCATAGGTGGTCATAGCTTTGGACATATCGAGAATATACAAATTGTTTACTCTTGGTGCCTTTAGCATCACCCACTCTTTTGGAAGTTCAAACCCCGGTTTCAAGATGTAGAAAGATTTGTCGTCAAAATAAACAGAAAATTGCTTATCACAGATTTGGCTAACACTGAGCAGATTGTAATCTATCTGTTTCACGTACGATATCCGCTCAAATGTCACGACCCCATTGCTAACACTGCCTTCCATCGTAATGTAGCCTCCTTTATTTCCTGCAAACGCTACATAACCTCCATTTATGTTCTTGATATCAAAGAGTAGCGTGAGATCCCCTGTCATGTGACCAGAAGCTCCACTGTCAACAATCCATAGGCTGCTAACAGGGCCAGCTGGAGCTCCCTGCACATATCAAGTAAAGCAGTTAGAACTTTCGGGGGACCCAAGCCTGTTTGGTCTTAGGTCTTTGAACTGGTTGTTTCAAAGATTCTTTCGATTCACAAACATCTTGGGTTTTCTCAACCCCTTTCTTCTCACACTCAACATTCTTTTTCTCAGTTTTCACATTCTGTGAAGTTGAGGCACCCTCAGACTCCTTTGATGACCAAGATTGTTCAGACCTTTTCAAGATCCGGATCTGAGATTTTGAGTTCTCAGCCGGTTTCTTTACTTCGTCTTTAACTGCAACCTTCTTGGTTACCTTCTCTGATTTAACAGAGACAGGTCCAACTGCTGGTTTGACATTAGGTTTAGGAGGGACCTTTTTGTTACCAGCAGTTGAGTTCATCACAGGTTTCTTCACAGGTTTCTCAGTGGCTATCCGGTTGCGTTTGTCATAAGTCATCGGACGGTTTTCCCTTTTGTTGTAAAAATTGTTTTGATTATAATAAGGTGCTTGTTGAGGGAAAAACCGTCTTTGTGGATAACTGTAGTTTTCAACCGGATAATCATGACATTGCCTCATCTCCACCTCATGCCTCTTGTGTCGTACGTACGGGCAGGTGGCAAGTAAATGTCCCCTTTCCCCGCACTTAAAACACGCACGGTATTCTTCATAGTTCTCTTTGATGTGCGACTTGGAAAAACTCGCAATAGGATATCGATCAACCATGCACTGTTTCCTTAAACTCTCAGGAGCTGGTTCCTTCGAGTAAGTCGGTTCAATGAAACTATTTGCCTTATCAACTGGCAGAACGAATTGTGTGACATTGACCTTTGCATCTTTATCCGAATAAATTTTCTCTAAAATTTCTGGAGGAATGTCATTGGTTCGTTCATGTTTTGGGAACCAAATTGTACTTTCCTGCCAGATCTTTTCAATTTTGGAATAATTCACAAATTTAATCGGATATTCATCATCAGACAAAATCTTATCGGAGCCTTGCATCTGATAGAAACTTTTTACAGGTTTGTCACATGATTCGTTGCTCATTTCATTTGGTTTCTCAATTTTAATTTCATTTTTCTTTTCAACCGGTTTAACCACATTTTTCTCAACTCTCTTGACCTCTTTCTTTTCAACATTTTTACCAACAGACTGCTCAGTTTTCTTAACAACATTCTTTCCATGAGCATTGGCCATGGGATGAACGATCTGAGATGGTGAGACTGGTTCAGTAGTGATTATATGATTTTCATCAGGAATATCACTTTCATTCTCAACAATCGTCTCAGATTGTTCATCTTCTTCATCAGAATCATCTGCAGCGACCACAACCTCATTGTTTCCCAATACAGGTCTCACATCAGAATACGGGTCTCCGACACTGGAAGTGTTGGGCTCGTTATCTGATGTGGAGTCAGATTTGACTAAAGTCTCCGGTGGTATTGCATGTAAATTATGATTTTCGAACAACACCGGAGATGGGACAGCCTTGTAGTTTGCACTACTCGACTGGGAAGGTTCTTCGATGATGTGGTCAACTACATACGCAATGTGCTTATAACTCTCTAATTTTTTATTCACTTTTTCAGTGAAGCACTTGATGGTTGCCATTTCTAACTTGGTGTTTTCCATTTCATTAATATAGTTATTAATGGCAAGTTGTTTTATTGACAAAGTCTTTTTGAGTTCAGAAATATCCTTTTTGTAACCATCAAGAACTTTGTTGAAATCTTTTGAATCTTTTTGATAAATCTGACAGTTTATTTTGGCACTCTCAAGTTGTACCTTGAGAAGCTTATTTTCTTCTGTCAATTTATCAAAATCAGCACATTTAACACACACTTTAGATTGAGATTCGGAACTTACCGGTTTAGGTGGTTCTGTCATTGCCATCAGCACGAAGTGAGCTTCCTTCCCTGCAAAGAATTTGGAGTAGTCAATCTTGGTGCACGCATCATCCACCATGCACGACTTGCGGGTCATAAGGAAATCAGCTTCAGCTAGCAACTGATCAATGTCATCGTCTAGTGAATTCACACTAGCTTCTGAGTCAGAATCACTCTCCATATCCGAATAAGCTGAATCATAGTGCTCTCCAACATCTGTGACAGAATCAAGAATCATTCCAGATTTCTTGTCTTCACTCTCAGCAATCACATCCTCATTCAACTCCTCTATTTTCAACTCCGACACTTTCTCTATTACAACCTCCTCTTCAATCTCCTCATGCTCATCCAAACTCATCTTCTGTGCCACACAAGCCACATTTCCAGCAGTAATCTCTTCCACTCCCAATTGCATACCCGTCCAATCAAAACCTTCATCTTTTTGAATCACTAGTGCTTGGTTTTGATTTTCAGTTTGGTTTTGGGTATTAGGTGTGGAGATGGGAACAATGGTTCGGTTTGGATTATGTTTGTGTTGGTTTTGAGTTGTAAGTTGTCTAGTGTTGGTATTTTGTTGTGAGTTTTGACGGTTCTGGTAGTTGTTTTGAGGTTGAAAGCTAGAGATGTTAGGACTGTTGTATGATACCTGATTTTGGTTTTGATTTTGTCTGTTTTGGTAGGTTGAATTGAACGGGTTTCGATTACCTTGCTGTGCTGGCTGTGTACACTCTCTCTTGAAATGACCCTTCTCACCACAATTGAAGCATGTAACCTTGGCTTTGTTGAAGTCGTAAGTGGTGTTTGGAGAAGTTGAGAGGTCAGTTCTTCCAGTTTTCTGGATAAAATCAGTGGCTCTCCTCATTATGCTCGCAAATGCCCACTGTATGTCCATAAGCTCCATCTCCTCTTTATCGATTTGTGCGTAGTCCTCATTGGTGAGATTGTTGTTTCCAATCTGACTCGCAACTAAACCGTTGTATGATGCAACCATAGCAGATACTAATGCAACATGTTGTTGAGCAATCTCAATAGTCACATTGTTAAGATTAGAGGTCTCTAACACAATCGGACTTTGATTTGATTGTGTTTGAGTAATCTGCATTTGATTCATGTGAGGAGTATATTGTTGTTGTTGTTGAGGTTGACTTGCTGTGTAACAGGCAGCTTGTTGTAAAGGTGAAAAAGGTGGAATAAAGTTTGGTGTTTGATAAGATTGTGGTGTGTATGATGAAGTTTGGGCAAGATAGTTTATTGGTGCTTTTGTGGGTTCAACAACATTGGATACACATGCAATGTGAGGAGCAACATTTGAAGTAGTGCTTGAAGTAGAAAGAGAAGTAGATGTACCACTCACATACAGATCTGGGTTCTGTGGAATCTGCGCTCTTTTAGCTTTTCTCTTCTCCTCCATTTCTTTGTTCTCCAGTTTTTGTATGAACTCGTTGATAGTCCAATACTGGTATGCATCTTTTTCCTTCAACACTTCAATGTGTTGGTTCCAGTATTGTGGTAAAGCATCAGCAAATTTATCCACCAGTTTTGACATCGGTATGCTGATCTCATAGCTCGAAAGTTCTGTGAGCAAATGGCAATACCGTGGAACCAATTCTTTTAGAGTCTCATTGCCCATGTAACTAAAGTTCTCGAACTCTTTTCGAAGCTCTTCCATTCTCAGCTTCCTTGTCTTCTCATTACCATCATGTCTGTTTCTCAGCATATCCCACAATTGTTTTGATGTTGTACACGATCCAAACTGATGCAGCAAATCAGTGTTGATCGCCTGGGATAACTGAGAAAACGCCTTCTTCTCGATCGCAAACCTCTTTTCCTCATCATCAGCCAAATTCTCCAACGGTATCGGTTCTCCAGTATTCTCCAGAATAGGAGCAACGTAACCCTTTACTATCATCTGCCATGCCTCGGCTCCCTCTAATCATTGTCCTTCCACATGTATCTTGAACTTTGTCTTCCATGTGTTGTACTCCTTCATATCCATGAGCTTTGGTGGACGATCATGAATGAGTGTAGATATGGCATTGGTTGTCTGCGAATGAACGGCAGCTGCTGCTACTCCCCAATAGTTGTCAATTGGTTGCTGTAATGGTTGCACAACTTGTTGAGGAGCAGAACTAGTCATAGCCATGTAATTGATTGGCTGGGATGGTGGACTAGTCTTCTGGGCTGCAACTAACCATGGATCTCGTGTTGTCTGCTGCTGTGGTGCTTGAGTAGGTCTTGGCTTTGTTGGGAAGTTCCACATCTTAACCTGTAAATGTTCAAACACGAAAAGATTAGAAAAGTTTTAAAACAGAATACTCTTTCGCACTATCGGACGGGCGAATGAGAAAAATTCTTCTCCTTCGACCGTTTTGAATGGTACGAATGTGGACTGATATCACACAAACTTCTTTCGACCGTTTGCTTCTCTCATTCGACCGTTTTCCCTCTCCTTTGACCGTTCGATCAGTCGAATGTAACACAGACGGGCGAATGAACACAAATAAGCAATGAAAGTCTTCGTTCGACCACTAAAACACCACCTTCGACCACAAAATTTCTCTTTCGACCAAATGAACTCACACTTTCGACCGTTCTCTCTACGTTCGACCCCTGGTAATTCAAAAACGGTTATTCTTTGAAAATCCGTTAATTTTGATCATGTTAATCAAATGTTGATGGATTTTGATGATCTAAATCAGCTTTTGAATCGGAATTGATTTGGAACAAGTTTAATGAAGAGAATTATCCAATTTAACCATGAAAACAAGTTGTAATCAATCAAAATCTTATCAAATCAGTTTGTTCAATGAAAACAGAAACTTTTTGACCAAAATTGGGTCCAAATCAACTGAGAAACTATCAATTTGTGGTTGTTTGATCCAGAATGGCTCTGATACCACTTTGTATGTGATGTATGGATCGTATAAACAACAAAGAATGATAAAACAAGTTAGTTTTAGGTGCGGAATCCCTAAAACAATCACAAAATAATAGTCAAACAGATCAAAACACGTAAATCATCATTTCAAAGCTTTTTCATTAATTAGAAACTCAATTACACGTTTAAAGATTGAAACAAACAGGGTAAGAACGTGAAAAGAGCTAAATAATATCCTAGAGAGAGAATCAGAAAGTGGAGGGAATAATATGACTCAAAGTTACATTCAAAAAATCAACTTGACTATATATAGACTGCACATTCGCCCAAATGATTCGTGCGAATGTGCAGGTTCGACCAAACCAACCGGTCGAACCAAGCCATACATAAAACAATATTCACATTCGTCCAAAAACTTGCTCCTTCGCACCCTCTGATTTTCCTTCGACCATACATAATTCTTCCTTCGCACCATCGAAAAATCACAAAACTAGTTTATTGTACAATCCGAAGCACTAGTCGCACAACTGCATCTACAATAATAAATTTCATTAAATAATTTTAAATAGGTTACATACAATTGTTCTAAGAATTTGTACATCACAAGATGGATAATACTAGCTACACATCTTTAAGCATAAACTCAAATCTTCATGCAAGAATAACCTGAAACATGTTAAGTTTGAAAATATTTTGGGTCAACAAAAGTTGGTGAGAACACATAGGTTTTTGAATATAATTGATAACAATAGTTTGTACAACATTCACAGTTGTATGATGATGGAGTATGAGTCCGACATGTAACAATGCGTCTTTGTACAATCAAACCTTGTGTTGACTGAGGACTAACTCGCAAGTTAGTTAAATGTTGTTACTGTTATCAATCATCCCTGAATTTATGCGGGGGGATGGGTTTGTCAGACCTATAGCGCTATAATCTAAACAGGCGGCTTGATCAATGTTAATGATTGTACTGTGTCTTTTTGTTACAGTCAAATGATAGAATGAGTAAATGATAGTGTAATTGAATCACAAGTTTCAACAATGTAAGAATGAGTAAATGATAGTGTATAAAAGGTTTAAACATGTTTCACCCCAAAATGTAAAACAGAAAAATGGGCTATGTAAACTCACCTTAGCAAAATGTTATGTCTCGTGAAAATAGAATATGTGTTGCCCAACGATGCCAAGTATTACCCTATAATTAAGGTAATAAATATGTCTAAGTTTTTCTAGTCTACAAATAATTTCTAAGGTTTCGAATTGGGGATAGGTATTCGTTTGATTATTAATTAAATTGTTTAATAAATAAAAGAAATTCGATAAATAAATAAACAAAAGTCCTTTTTGTAAATTTTAAATTAAAGATGGTCACAACATAAAGTTTTAAGTATGAAAATAATTTTTATAAAATTATTTTCTTAAAAATAGAATATTAAATCTATTTATTTTAAATTGTCAAGATTTAACTTTAATATTTAAAAATATTAAATTTAAAGATTAATAAATTAAAAATTGTATTTCTGTTCCAAATAAATAGAAATAATTTATATAAAATTTTGGTGCAAAAATATTGAAAAATGAATTTATTATGATTTATTTTTTATTAAAACTAATAAAAATTGATTAAGAATATTAAATAAATGATTTTTTAGAAATAAAAATCATTTCAGAAATGTTTAATGTTATTATATAAGCTTAGAATAATTTTTGTGGAAATTTATATAATCGTTTTGATATTTTTATAGAATTTTATAAATAAAATAGAATAAAGTTGAAATATTTATTATATACATTAAATAAATGATTTTTGAAAATCTAAAAATTGGATAATAAACATTACCATTTGAATGACATAAAATAAATTTTATAGAATTTATAAATCAGATTTGGTATTTTTAATTCGTTTTTTAAAGATAATAACTAAAAAATACAAAAGAAAAGTCTAAAAAAAAGTTTGTAGCTTGCAAGAATCGAACCTGGGCCTCTGGCCGGTTCGTGTTTATAATCACAAGCCCAGACCAACTGGTCTAGACCCTGAGAACGAAATCTTTTGGTTTCAAAAGGTTATAAGGTGTGTTTGGTGATTAATTATATATTACAAAAGAAAGGAGAAGAAAAACGTTGAGGTTGTGGATCGAACCCAAGCTCCTTAGATTGCATAACAGATGACACAACCATCTGATCTACATCAGATGGTTGTTTTATTTTGTTACAGAAAAAGTTTTAAACACACGCGATTATGTTTCATCTTCCCCAAATAAGAATGTCGAACCCTAGATCTATAATCATGCGATTTACCAAACAATAACCCTAGAAATCATAGGGATATTGTTCGTATGATGCAATTGAATCAATCCAAAGTATAAATTATAACTTACAGCAAGATATCGATATATGATGATGGGTCAAACAGAAAAGTCAAATGGCGACTGATTCTTGATAAAAAAACGAGGTATTAACAGAAATTGAAGGTGGAAGGTCACTTCAATTTATACTAGTTTCAACGAATTGGTAAGTCTTAATTATTTGGTCATCCATGGTCAAAACGCGTCAAAATCTTCACAAAGATAGAAGGTCTCGAGCTGAAATCACGCAATTAAACGTGGTCCGAGATGCGGAATTGATGGTCAGTCAAGAATCACACTTCAATTGCGTCAAACTTTCCAGAATTATGTTTGATTAATCAGTCAAAGTTGAAGACTTCCCAAGTCAACCATGGGGTCTGCATCATCGAGTAAAAGGAAAGGAAGAAGAGGGTTTTTGTGGTCTTTTATATAATATGGGTTGGGATACAATCATATGTGAGCCTAGGCTCAGTTGGTGGTGTGTACGTGTGTTGTGTTCGAACCGCCCCCAGGCTCGGGTTCGAGTCCTGGGAGGCTCTTTTTTTTTACATAGTAGTGAGAAGGAGAGGGGTTTGGGCCGGTTATTGGGTTGGGCTATAAACTGGGCTCCGAAAATTTAATAAGGGTGGGTTTGGTTTGTTTGTTTTGTAGAAGTCTATCTCTATTTTAATTATTATTATTATTATTATTATTATTATATACCTTTATATATATATATATATATATATATATATAAGTTGTGTGGTATGAAAATAAAACTTAGGCACATTATAGTACGTATTAGAATTTGGGAAATTTTTTTTGCGATGTTACAGACCTAAACTTTATAAGGAGAACCGTGAATGCAGGATGGACCTAAACTTTATAAGGAGAACCGTGGATGCGGGATGGACCTAAACTTTATAAGGAGAACCGTGGATGCGGGATGGACCTAAACTTTGTTGGAGAATTGATTATGTGCATACTATACTTATTGTTTATTCATGTAGACTTAAACTTACATTAGACATATGAATTGCTAAACTTTTATTCTAAAACTTAATTGCTTGACTTGGCTTATGTATTCTCACCAACTTCTAGTTGACCCCCCATTTTTCCAAACTCAACAGGAAATACTGATGCTTGAAGTCTAGAGCTAGCAGGAGGAGATATTTGATGTTTTAAGCTTTGTTTGATTATTTGATGTAGACTTTAATGTAATTCAATATTGTAATGAAATAAAGGATTATTTAAACATATGTATTACCATGAGCTACTGAACAATCATTCATACGTGACACCTCGATGTTTCCGCCATCGGTTGGGGTGTTACAGATTGGTATCAGAGCCTTGGTTATAGAGAATTAAGTTATTAGAAAAATAATCTAGTCTATAGCCTTAGGACTTTAATCAGTACTTGCTTTAGTTGCTTGTAGATATACCTTAACCTTATCTCTATCCCTATCCTCCTCCTTATTCTCATCCAAGCTTGGTCTTGCCTACACTCTCTTTCACTTGTTGCAATCCTAATGTACTCCTAGTTTAATAGGGCAAATTCACTGGGCTTAGATCCGATCTGTCTTGATAAGTCAACGTTTTCGTATATACGTGGACAAATGAATACAATCTTTGTGTTTCATTTTCATTTATACCCCCTCAGTCTCATTTAAATTCTAAGATTCGAATCTAAAAAAAAAAAATTTTTTTTTGCAATTCAAATCTATTTTCTTCCTTATATAATCCCCTCGTTAACCTAAAATTTCATGAAACATTTGTGAATCTCACAATCATATTTCATTTTACAAACTTGTAATATTACCCGCTTGTTTAATTATTTTTAACATCAAACCCAAATCATATATTTCTCTTTACAACATATTACATATCTTACTTCTTAAATCATATTACCTTCGGGCCAATTTTATTTTAAACTTCTCCCCCTACATATTTTTTTAAAAGACACCCTCAACCATCAAATTTCATCATATTCAAGATTTTAAAATCCTTGTTCAAACTATCATCTCGTAACCTATTTATAGGATATACTCTAGCACCAACATTAAAGAATACTAAATTTGGTCAAATATTCATTACCTAGGAATTTCACAAACTAAACCAAATAATTTTTTTTTGTCAAAAACCCTTTTATTCCACAAACTCATTTTCTAAATTTCAAATGTTGGTGTAACAATTTACTGGTGTAACAAATGATCTTAAAAAAAAGGTTTTAATATATTAGGTCTCACTTCTTTTTATGAAATAATCAAAGTCAATTATACAAAACACCCAACAAATTCTTGATTTTTTTTTGAAATCCGACATCGTGTTTAAAACCTATGACTCATCGAAATATTTTGATCTAAATCAATTTAGTTGTACTATTTAATGACTTTTGCTTTATATACAAAACCAATTTTGAAAATAAAATCTTTCCATCCACAGGGACAAAATTTACTCTACAATTTTTTCATTGACACCTACTTATTTTAAACTTGTTCGAATTATTACAAATTTTTGGCAAGTACCACGATCATGTTTTCTCATACGCTTGATTCTAACCGTTAAACCCCACAATTTGCACTGCCACATAATCTCCTTACTATAAAATAAACTCCTTATCAACTATTTTCACATTCACTATCTCTCACAACTTTAATTCTGCTTCAAGATTTTTCACCATCCCCTCAAGAATTAGACTCATATCCTTCACATTCTCAAACATGAACTAGTTACCCATGATAACCAAACTATTGAAACTTGATTGTGTGTTGCATCAAACTTAATCCTTAGTTATACATGAGGATTCGACTATCTACCATATTTGAACATTTGATACTAGAACTATTTGCTATAGACACACCTAGAGTCATTAACCTTGTCTAGGGCAACTCTATTTGTAACACCCCAACCGATGGCGGAAACATCGAGGTGTCACGTAGTGACGATTGTTCAATAGCTCATGGTACTAAAGTGTAAATTTGAATACATTGATTTGAATAATTTTACATTGAAAGGAAATTACAGTATACAATAGTTCTAAAGCGTCAAATCTAACTAAAATACAATAAAGTCAAAGCTTAAATATAAATCCAAAAGCTAAAAAGAAGCGTCACAAAATAACCTGATACATGTACGAAAATAGTATATGTCAATACAAAAATGTATTGGTGAGCATACCCTGATTTGAATACATATAGTAAGAAAAGTGTTTAGCAATTCATGTGCGGTACCATTTGCAATTATGTAATAAGTAGTATCAGTCAAAACCAAGCCTATGAATAATGACTAACACATGACTAACAATTTGAATAATGAATTAACAAGACAATGACCAAGATTCTCTCAACAGAGTCTCAAGGGGGCATACCATAGTACTATTCATTGAAATGCTAGGCCGCCCAGCGGTTAATGATTTTGACAAGTCATAGACACACCAATTAACATAAAGCAAACACACATGAGAATTGCATTTAGTAAAAGAAATAGAAACTTGATAGTAAGTACATGAGTCACCCCAGAATAGTAAAACAGTAAAAAGGGGAAAGATATACTCACAGTTTGTGAAAGCGATCAAAATCCACTTAAGCGGACATGAGCTAAGTAATGGGAATTCCGAGGAATTCAACCTATAATGTGTAATAATACTAATAAGGAAGTGTCTAAAAAGTCTAAGGTAACTAGGGTCTAAGACATTAGGGTTTGCTAAGCCGATTTGGGGAAGTAGAGTTTTTATGATAAGTCGCGTTAATGTAACAGTTGTATATCACAAATAATATATGAAAGGTTGTAAATGTGGTTTAAATAATATAATTATTACCAATTGAGTATTTAGTTAAAAATATGTTTATATAATTAAGACAAAATAATTTAGTTAATTACTTTAACTAATTATTGTAAATAAATACAATAATCATAAATATTGAAATAAATAGTTACGAGTTACTCAAAGATTCATCAATGATAATAAAGACTTTCAATCATAAGACATTTCTATTTTATAAGAAAAATATTTATAAAATAGATGTTTAAATAGTGTAAATAAATAAATGTTTAATTATGTCGTAATTGATAAATAAAACTAATAATACAAGACATGATCCAAAAATGCTATTTTTATAGAAAATGGATGCTTTCTTATGTAAATTAATGAAAATAATTTTCTCATAATTTTTATAAACTTATTTATATTTAAAACTGATTTAATGAGATTAAATCATGTTTAAATGACTAAAAATAGGAAAATCAATAAAAATAAATGTTTTCTGAACCAATAATTTTTATTTCAGATTAAAATGCTTAGAAATAATTATCCTAAAATTTTGAGATTAAAATCATTAAAAATGAATTTTTAATCAATTAATTATGATTAAAACAATTTAAATTAATAAAAATATAAAAATAAAACATTTTTCAGAAAATTAAAGTGGGATAATTTTCTATGAGGTGTCAAGAAGCTACTCCAAAATTTTTATAATTTTTGGAGCAAAAATGGATTTATTATGAATATTATAACTTTTGTACATATAAATGTTTAACAAATAATAATAAAAATATAAATACAAATTCTGAATTGAGGAGGACCAAAATAGGGACAGTGGGGCTCGAACTCGGGTCCCTTCAGTTTGTAGACACACACCCAACCACTACACCAAGGGTCATATTTGATACTTAATTTGAAACATATATTTACTTATATAATATAACAAGAGTCATCTTCTTCCCCATTTCAAACCTAGAACCCTAACCCTAGGTTTTTAATAATCATGATCAAGACCTGATAAACGCTCTGTGTTAAAGGGCTTTTGATCGGGACTCATTAATAACAAAAACGGCAACAGAAAATAAAACTTACAACAAGATTCTTAGTCGAAAATGAAGCTTCAAAAGCCAAGAGATGACACGCAAATTTGGCGGTTTTTGGACACGGTTTTGCTGGATTTTAACGTGGGTTTGGAATGTTTAAAGGTGCAGAAATATAGTGCAAGCATCAATTTATATAATGGACACTCAAAAACACGTTTTGAATCGATTAAAAGTCCCGAGCGTTACCTTCATTAAACCCGATTAGAAATCAATAAAATGAGCATTATAACTTGATATAATGATTGGAATTCATTGTTTAATGGAGGAGACACGCTTTGAAGCAATAAAAAAACGAGTTAAACTGCAGAATTAAACAAATTAAAGCTCGCCGGATTTGTGGTCGCTGGCCGGAGGAATCGCCGGAAAAGGAACAGGGGCGGGTTGGGTTTGAATTAATACAACTTTCCTCAGTTGGCAGAAATACCCCCTATAGTTTGATTTGTTAGTTTTAGTAATGTTTTTGTTAGATTTTTCTTATAAAAAGTAAACTAAGTTAACAAAACTTAACTTATACACTTTTATACTTCATAAATCTTAATTTTTTTTTATAAAATCTTTTACGAATACGTTTCAACATACGCACATGATTAAAACTCATACTCGAACCATAATAAATATAAACGACAAATTTTAGTTCGCTCTAAAATTAAATTTGAAAACGACGAAATTTGACAGGGACTAAAATGGAAATATTTGAAGGGCTATTATTGTCAAGTAGGTGAAAGTTGAAGGTGGCGGATGTCATAGTCTCCCCTACTTTAGAAAATTTCGTCTCGAAATTTCCTTCAAGTGAAGGTTACTATGAAACAAAAGGCGTTGTAAAAGGCAACTAGATTTAAAAGAAAATTCATCATTTATAATCCCACAAAGTTTAAAGTTAGTTGTCTAATACCCAAAGTAAAAGTTTCAAAAATTTTTTAACAGATGATTTGAGGTTGGAATGTTGAGAGTTTAACTGAGAAAAGTTTTGGGAATGTGTAACGGGTGAGGGGCAGAGGTACTAATGAAGCAGTCTCCCCTACTTTAGAAAAGTTTCTGACTATATGTTATTAGAGTATGCAACAAGTATCCAAGTAATCGAGTGTGTACGAGTATACAAGGTTCGTGCTTTCTATGTGGATGGTCCAGGGAAAGACTCTAGGAAGGCGAATTAAAGCTCGTGCAAGAACGTTCCTATTGAAAATGTTAGCTAATACTCAATGACCTAATGAAGAGGTAATAATGGGTAGGTTCTTGGTAAAACTCCTAGTCCGTTCCCGCAATATCGTTTATGCTTATATATAGGGTGTACCGCAGCTGACCCACCACACTCCCGATACTTTGGACTCGTACTGATTGTCTACCAATAGCCTAAATAGAACTACACACCACTCTCATGTACCTGTAAACCCATGATTGCGTTCCGGACCGTAATCATCGATTTACCTTACACTAGGGTGTTATGCTTTTCCATAACCCTATCCTAAGTAATACTAAAAACAAATGCGTGCAATCAGGATATGCTAAGTAATTGATACTGCAATGAAACATGTAGATGCAAAAGTGCGACTAATGCTTCAGATTGAACAATACTAATGTTTTGGTGAATATCGTTGGTGCGAAGAAGAGTTTAAGTTGGTGCGAAGGAGACTTTTTGTAGGTGTGAAGGAAGATGAATGGTGCGAAGGAAGACACTGTGGACGAATGAGAATTTACTTTATTGTAGAACTTGGTTCGACCAGATGATTTGGGCGAACCTGCACATTGCACAATCAATTTGGGCGAATGTGCAGTCTATAAATAGACAAGTTTGATTTTTGAATGTAACTTTTGGTCATTATTATTCCCTCCACTTTCTGATATTCTCTCTAGTTTTTGTTTAACTCTTTTATCGTTCATACCTTGATTGTAACCATATTTCAACGTGTAATCGAGTTGTTAATTAATGAAAAATATTTGAAAATGATGATCTGTGTGTTTTAATCTGTTTGACTATTATTTTGTGATAGTTTTAGGGTTTCCGCACCTAAAACTAACTTGTTTGATCATTCTTTGTTGTTAATCGATCCTTTCACGCACATACAAAGTGGTATCAGAGCCATTCTGGATCAAACAACCACAAATTAATAGTCTCTCAGTTGATTTGGACCCAATTTTGGTCAAAAAGTTTCTGTTTTCAATGAACAAACTGATGTGATAAGATTTTGATTGATTATAACTTGATTTTGAGTTTAAATTGGATAATTCTCTTCATTAAAGTTGTTCCAAATCAATTCCGATTCAAAACCTGATTTAGATCATCAAAATCCATCAACATTTGATAAACATGATCAAAATTAACTGATTTTCAAAGAATAACCGTTTTTGAAATCTCAGGGGTCGAAAGAGGGATTTTGTGGTCGAAGGAGGTGTTATAGTGGTCGAAAGTAGACTTTGATTGCTTATTTTGTTCATTCGCCCAGTTGCATCACCTTCGATTGATCGAACGGTCGAAGGAGCAGAAGAACGGTCGAAAGAGAGACGAAAGCGGTCGAAGGAGATTTTGTTGTTTCAGTTCACATTCGTATCAATCAAAAACGGTCGAAGGAGAACTTTATTTCTCATTCGCACGTTCGACTGTACAAAGGAGCATCCTATTTTAAAACATTTCTAATCTTTTCGTGTTTAATCGTTTGCAGGACAAGATGTGGAACTTCCCAACAACGCCTAGACCTACTCAAGCACCACAACAGCAGACAACACAAGATCCGTGGTCCGTTGCAGCCCAGAAGACTAGTCAACCATCATAGCCAATCAATTATATGGCAATGACTAGTTCGGCTCCTCAACAAGTTGTTCAACCATTACAACAACCGATTGACAACTATTGGAGAGTCGCAGCAGCAGCAGTTCATTCGCAGACGACCAACGCTATATCCACTCTTATTCATGATTTATCCTCTGGAAGCGGCAATCGTCCACCAAAGCTAATGGACATGAAGGAGTACAATACTTGGAAGACGAAGTTCAAGATCCATGTTGAGGGACAAGGACTTGAGGGAGCCGAGGCATGGCAAATGATTGTGAAGGGTTACGTTGCTCCTATTCTGGAGAATACTGGAGAACCGATACCTTTGGAGAATTTGGCGGATGATGAGAAGAAAAGGTTTGCGATAGAGAAGAAGGCATTCTCTCAGCTATCCCAGGCGATCAACACTGATCTATTACATCAGTTTGGATCGTGTACAACATCCAAACAACTATGGGATATGCTGAGAAATCGACATGATGGAAATGAGAAGACAAGGAAGCTAAGGATGGAAGAGCTTCGGAAGGAATTTGAAAACTTTAGTTACATGGGTAATGAGACCCTAAAAGAGTTGGTTCCACGGTATTGCCATTTGCTCACTGAACTGTCGAGCTATGAAATCAGCATACCAATGTCGGAGTTAGTAGATAAAGTTGCTGATGCTTTACCACCCTACTGGAACCAACACATTGAAGTGTTGAAGGAGAAGGATGCATACCAGTATTGGACTATTAACGAGTTCATTCAAAAGCTGGAAAACAAAGAGATGGAGGAGAAGAGAAAAGCTAAGAGAGCTCAGATTCCACAGAATCCTGATCTATATGTGAGTGGTACATCTAACTCTCTTTCTGCTTCAAGCACCACTTCTAATGTTGCTCCTCACATAGCATGTGTATCCAATGTTGTTGAACCAACAAAAGCACCCATCAACTACCTTGCTCAAACTTCATCCTACACACCATCATACACACAACAATCTTATCAAACACCAAACTTTATTCCACCTTTTTCACCATTACAACAAGCTGCATGCTATACATCAAGCCAACCTCAACAACAACAACAGTATACTCCTCACATTACTCAAGCACAATCAAGTCAAAACCCGATTGTGTTAGAGACCTCAAATCTTAACAATGTGACTGTTGAAATTGCTCAACAGCATGTTGCTCTTGTATCTGCTATGGTTGCTTCTTACAACGGTTTGGTTGCGAGTCAAATTGGAAACAACAATCTCACCAATGAAGACTACGCTCAAATCGACAAAGAGGAGATGGAGCTTATGGACATTCAGTGGGCTTTTGCAAGCATTATGAGGAGAGCCACTGACTTTATTCAGAAGACTGGTAGAACTGATCTCTCAACTTCTCCCAACACCACATACGGATTCAACAAAGCAAAAGTTACATGCTTCAACTGTGGTGAGAAGGGACACTTTAAAAGAGAGTGCACACAGCCAGCACAGCAAGGTAACCGAAACCCATTCAATTCAACATACCAAAACAGACAAAATCAAAACCAAAATCAAGTTTCATACAATAGTCCTAACATCTCAAGCTTTCAACCCCAAAACAATTATCAGAACCGTCAACAAAACACCAACACTAGACAATCCACAACTCAAAACCAACCTCAACAAAATCCAAACCGAACTATTGTTCCTATTTCTACACCTAACACACAAAACCAAAACCAAACTGACAATCAAAACCAAGCACTTGTGATCCAAAAGGATGAAGGTTTTGCTTGGACGGGTATGCAATTGGGGGTGGAGGAGATTACTGCTGGGAACGTGGCTTGTGTGGCACAGCAGATGAGTCTGGATGAGAATGAGGAGATTGAAGAGGAGGTTGTGATTGAAAAAGTGTCGGAGTTGAAAATTGAGGAAGTGAATGAGGATGTGATTGCTGAGAGTGAAGACAAGAAATCGGGGATGATTCTTGATTCTGTCACGGATGTTGGAGACCATTACGATTCAGCTTACTCGGATATGGAGAGTGAATCTGATTCAGAGGCTAGTGTGAATTCACTAGATGATGACATTGACCAACTGCTAGCTGAAGCTGATTTCCTGATGACCCGCAAGTCATGTATAGTGGATGATGCGTGCACCAAGATTGACTACTCCAAATTCTTCGCAGGGAAGGAAGCTCACTTCGCTTTAATGGCCATGACAGAACTTCCTAAACCGGTAAGTTCTGAAACTCAATCTCAAGTGTGTGTTAAATGTGATAAATGTGCTGATTTTGAAAAACTGACAGATGAAAATAAGCTTCTCAAGGTCCATCTTGAGAGTGCCAAAATCAATTGTCAGATTTATCAAAAAGATTTAAAAGATTTCAACAAAGTTCTTGATGGTTATAAAAAGGATGTGTCTGAACTTAAACAGACATTGTCAATTAAACAACTTGCCATTAATAATTACATCAATGAAATGGAAAACACTAAATTAGAAATGGCAACCATCAAGTGCTTTGCGGAAAAAGTAAACAAAAAGTTAGAGAGTTACAAGCACATAGCATATGTAGTTGACCATATCATAGAAGAACCCTCCCAGTCGAATAGTGCAAACTATAAGGCGGTCCCATCTCCGGTATTGTTTGAGAACCACAACTTACATGCAATACCACCGGAGACTTTAATCAATTCTGACTCCACATCAGAAAACGAGCCTAACACTTCTAGTGTCGGGGATCCGTATTCTGATGTGAGACCAGTACTGGGAAATAATGAGGGTGTGGTCGCTACTGATGATTCAGATGAAGAAAATGAACCATCTGAGACGGTTGAAAGTGAAAGTGATATCCCTGATGAAAATCATATAATCACTACTGAGCCAGTCTCACCGTCTCAGATCATTCATCCAATGGCAAATGCTCATCGTAAGAATGTGGTAAAGAAAAATGAAAAGTCTGTTGGTAAGAGTTTTGAAAATAAAGAGGTAAAGAAATTTGAGAAAAATGTGAGAAAACCGGTTGAAAAGAAAATTGAAACTAAATCTGAGAAAAATGTGGTTAAACCGGTAGAAAAGAAAAATGAGCTTAAAACTGAGAAAACCAATGAAATGAGCAACGAATTGTGTGACAAACCTGTCAAAATCTTCTATCAGATGCAAGGCTCCGATAAGATTTTATCTGATGATGAATATCCGATTAAGTTTGTCAATTATTCAAAAATCGAAAAGATCTGGCAGGAAAGTACGATTTGGTTTCCAAAATTTGAAAGAACCAATGACATTCCTCAAGAAATTTTAGATAAAATTTATTCGGATAAAGATGCCAAGGTCAATGTCACACAATTTGTTTTGCCAGTTGATAAAGCAAACAGTTTTATTGAACCAACTTACTCGAAGGACCCAGCTCCTGAGAGTTTAAGGAAACAATGCATGGTCGATCGATATCCCATTGCTAGCTTTTCCAAGTCGCCGATCAAAGAAAACTATGAGGAATACCGTGCGTGTTATAAGTGCGGGGAACGGGGACATTTACTTGCCGCCTGCCCGTACGTACGACACTATTTCCCTCAGCAAGAATCTTATCATAATCAAAACAATTTTTACAACAAGAGGGAAAACCGTCCGATGACGTATGATAAGCGCAACCGGATAACCACTGAAAAATCTGCTAAGAAACCTGTGATGAACTCAACTGCTGACAACAAAAAGGTTGCTCCTAAACCTAATGGAAAACAAGCAGTTGGACCTGTCTCTGTTAAATCAGAGAAGGTAACCAAGAAGGTTGCATTTAAAGATGAAGTAAAGAAACCGACTGAGACTTCAAAATCTCAGATACGGATCTTGAAAAGATCTGAGCAATCTTGGTCATCTAAGGAATCTGAAGGAGCCTCTACTTCACAGAATGAGAAGAGTAAGAAAAAGAAAATTGTGAGTGAGAAGAAAGGGGTTGAGTTAACCCAAGATGTTTGTGAATTGAAAGAATCTTTGAAACAACCCGTTCAAAGACCCAAGACCAAACAGGCTTGGGTCCCCCGAAAGATCTAACTGCTTTACTTTATATGTGCAGGGAGCTCCAACTGGCTCTGTTAGCAGCCTATGGATTGTTGACAGTGGAGCTTCTAGTCACATGACAGGGGACCTCACACTACTCTTTGATATCAAAAACATTAACGGAGGTTATGTGGCATTTGCTGGTAATAAGGGAGGCTACATTACGATGGAGGGTAGTGTAAGCAATGGGGTCGTGACATTTGAGCGGATATCATACGTGAAACAGATAGACTATAATCTGCTCAGTGTTAGTCAAATTTGTGATAAACAATTTTCTGTGTATTTTGATGACAAATCCTGCCACATCTTGAAACCTGGGTTTGAACTTCCGAAGGAGTGGGTGATGTTGAAGGCACCGAGAGTAAACAACTTGTATATTCTCGATATGTCCGAAGCAATGACCACCCATGGCCAAGTCACGTGTTTCCTCTCTAAGGCTACAGAAAAAGAATCCATTATGTGGCACAGGAGAATGGGACACATCCATTTGCGAAAAATGAACCAGTTAATGAAAAATGAACTTGTCACGGGAGTTAATGTAAAACACTTCCATTTGAATGACAAGTGTATCAGTTGCAAAAAGGGAAAGCAGCACAAACAATCCCATAGACCAAAGAAAGTCAATTCTGTTGAGCTGCCACTTGAACGTTTGCATATGGATTTATTCGGTCCAGTCAGACGTAAAAGTCATGCCGGGGAGTTGTACTGTCTTGTGGTGACTGATGATTATTCAAGATTTTCATGGGTAATGTGTTTGCATCAGAAAAGCGACACTTTTGACAATCTGAAGGTTCTGTTTACACGTCTGGAGAATATATATGGTCTGAAGATCAAACGAATCCGGAGTGACAACGGGACGGAGTTCAAAAACGCTCAGATGGAGGATCTTTGTGCAAACAAAGGAATTCATCATGAATATAGCGCTTCGTATACACCCCAGCAGAACGGTGTCGCAGAGAGAAAGAACAGGACTCTAATAGAGACGGCGAGAACTATGCTTGCGGATTCAAATCTTCCAGTCATGTTCTGGAACGGAGCTATTTACGCGGCATGTTATACTCTTAACCGTGTTTTGACAGTGAAGAAGTTTGACAAAACTTCTTATGAGCTGTTGAACCGACGCAAGCCGAATCTGGAGTATCTAGAACCATTTGGTGCCCCGTGTACAATGCTAAATCCTTCGGAGAAGTTCGCACCAAAGGCTGAAGAAGGTTATTTTGTTGGATATGCAACCCCATTAAAACGGGTATTCAACAAAAGAACTAGAAAAGTCGAGGAGTGGGCTAACGTCGAAGTTCAAAGATACACACAAAATGTACAGGGTGGAGGACCAGATTGGATGTTTGATTACAAAGACTTCTTTGAATCATTCAATCTAGATAGCATGGTTGAAGAAGCTGTACTTCGCTTATATTATGAGGTCGAAAACGCCGTGACTTCACCGTTAGTGCGTCCTATCACGGTAAATCCTCAAGCAGCTTCTAATGATACCACTGCTCCTGTGATGGAAGAAGAGGTGTTCCAAGAGGCTTCTACAACGCTTAATTCATCAGAATCAGAAGATGAAGATGATGATGCAACAAGTGAAGCTATTCTGGACAATGCTACAGTGACACCATCAGTGAACCCAACTAATACTGATGCTTCAACATCAAATGTGGGTAATGATCTGGTTTCTACAGAGAATTTGACAACTCAAACGGGAGTACAAGTACCTGATTATCCGGAATCTTGGATACATCGGATACACCCGCTTGAACAGGTTATTGGTGATCCTGGTAGCAGTGTGATGACAAGAGGGCAGCTGAGAAATGCTCAAGCACCAGAAAATATTGGCAACCTTGCTTTATATGCCAAAATACAGAAATCTGGTTTTCAAAATGACTGGTCTTTTGCTTGTTATGTTTCGCAGGTCGAGCCGCGGACATACAAGGATGCTCTTTTGGATGATGCCTGGGTGGAAGCAATGCAGGAGGAGTTATTACAATTCCAGAAACTTGGTGTATGGACACTGACAGATCTGCCCCTTGGAAGAAAGAAAATTGGAACCAACTGGGTGTTTAAGTGCAAGAAGGATGACAGAGGAGTCATAGTGCGAAACAAAGCTCGTTTGGTCGTTCAAGGTTTTCATCAGGTTGAAGGAATCGACTACAATGAAATCTATACACCGGTTGCTCGCTTGGAAGCTATCCGAATGTTCCTAGCGTTTGCATCATGGAAGAAATTTAAGGTGTATCAGATGGATGTAAAGAGCGCTTTTCTTTACGGTGTGGTCAAAGAGGAAGTTTACGTAAGTCAACCGCCAGGCTTTGAGGACCCTATTCACCAGGATAAGGTTTATGTGTTAAACAAAGCTCTCCACGGTTTGCACCAGGCTCCGAGACAATGGTATGAGGAGCTGAGCACGTATCTTCTCTCGAAAGGATTCAAACGCGGACTGGTAGACTGCACACTGTTCACGAAACGAGCAGGAGATGATTTGCTTCTTGTACAAATTTATGTTGATGATATTATTTTCGGGTCAACTAACGAACTTCTGTGCAGGGAATTTGAACAAGTTATGCAGGAAAAGTTCGAAATGAGCGCAATGGGAGAAATGCAGTTTTTCCTAGGCTTGCAGGTGGAGCAAAGACCAACGGGGATCTTTATTCACCAGACAAAATACGTTTCTGAAGTCTTGAGCCGATTCCAGATGGATGATTCGAAGCCGATGGATACCCCGATACAGCCCAATCACGGGATTGGAGTTGACCTTAAGGGGGAGCTGACTGATCCATTTACATACAGAGCAATCGTCGGATCTCTGATGTATCTCACAGCGTCTAGACCCGATATAATGTTTGCGACATGTCTTTGTGCGCGATATCAATCGAAGCCGAAACAGAGTCATCTTGCAGCTGTCAAGCGTATCCTTAGATATCTGAAGGGTTGTCCATCGAAAGGACTTTGGTACCCTCATGATGATAATTTTGACCTAATCGCTTTTAGTGATGCAGATTGGGGCGGCTGTGACAAAGACAGCAAATCCACAACGGCTGGATGTCAGTTTATGGGGAGCAGGCTCGTGACCTGGCAATGCAAGAAACAAACCGTAGTTGCACAATCCACATGTGAAGCAGAATACGTTTCAGCATCGAGCTGTTGCTCACAGGTTCTTTGGATCCAACAACAGATGGTGGATTACGGTTTGCAATTTCTTAAAACCCCTATTTACTGTGATAATGAAGCCGCAATCGCATTAACAAAAGACTTAGTAAATCACTCAAAGGCTAAACATATCCGGATTAAGTATCATTTTATCCGTGATTGTTATGCTAAAGAGTTGATCGATATGGTCAAAATCCACACTGATTACCAACGCGAAGATCTTTTTACCAAAGCTTTTGACAAATCCAGATTTGATTATCTTTTAAAAGCTAATGGTATTAAAGAAAAACAGGACTGATCACCACCTCAGTCTATCACTTTTTAGTTTAAATTTTTACTGCTTTTCAAAAAAATTTCGAAAATCCAAAAACATTGAAAAATTTCAAAATCCATAAAAATTAGAAAATTTCTTTGTTGACTGCTATATCTTCTTCCCTTAGATTAATGCCGTCAGATTTCTGTGAACAAACGATATCTGGACAGTCACATATTTGAAATGCTCTAGCTTATCCTTGGGAACAGTAAATTCGAAAATCTATAAAAATCAGAAAATTCTAAAATGATTTCCTGGAGTATAAAGGGAAATGATAGTACATCAGTAGGGATCTGACACATTCTAAATACTGTACTGCTATATAGGGCGTGTGTCTGAGTCTGTGCGATGTGCTGATAGGCTTCGTAGACCTATTACTGCGTGCCTGATACATACATATCAAACGAGTTGTTGTGTGGATGAACTCCTCATGGGCATATGGTCTTAGTACCGTAATTTCGTTTGATAGGGTATCTGTACAAAACTCGGAGGTTTAGGGTCGTTATGTTATTAGTTGTCTGGGGATAGCCTCTCTGATCTTCTGCTGTAAGTCATTACGGACCTAGATCAGACAGGGTGTCTTTATAAAAGAGCTATATGCCAAATCCTAAAGTTACCAAATTGAGGAACTTTCCATGTTATATGATGATCAAAGATTATCTATTACATCGTATTAATCACTGATGCAAATCATGATTAATATCAGTCCTTAACCTGGTATAGTGCGTATGTTACTTTGCTGCATTAATTTGCTGACCTGTATACCTCTATGCATTATATCTTGTACAATTACAGACAGCGAAAGCATAATCACGCTTTACAATGAGTCTTTGTGCATTTACTTCTTGATACGGGAGTATGTCGTGTGCGTGGGAATCACAAACAATTGCGTTTATACTATAAATATCAGTATCAGTATAAAGCACTGCACAAAAGTCTGCATGTGAGTTTATGTGGATCACAATATCAGCAATTGCCAGATCACACATTGTCTTTAATGATAATAATTTCAAAAAGATCAACGGTGTGATCAGATTTCTCAAAAACTGATATGATCCCTTTACCGGATATCCCAAAAATATTTACAGTTTTTCATTTACATTTCTGCATTTTATTTTATCATCAAAAATTACAAAACTCAAAAAGATTTTAGGTGTGTTTTAGCATAAACTTTAGAAAATCCAAAAAGATTTTTCTTTTTCATCTTATTTTTGATAACTGATGGTGGTTGATGTCGATTTTCTAAACCTTGATACACCATTTGAGCTTTGTAACTTTTAAAATGTGAAAATATGATTGTTGGATGCTTAAAAGTTGGAAAATAATTGGACCGGGACTCGTTTTTGAGATTTGGAAAATTTTCAAAAATCCCATTTCTCATTCGCCCATTCGGTTGGTCGAATGTGGGATTTTACATGTTCCTTCGTATGTTTTATATGAGCGAAGGAGAGTGTTCATGAACATTATCTCATTCGAACCCTTTTGCCTCATTCGTACCCTTTCACTAGGGTCGAAGGAGACAAAAGTTTCTCCTTCGTATGTATAGAATGGGCGAAGGAGTGTGCCTATATATACCCATCTGCTCATTCGAACCCATTCCATATTTTTTTTTCAGATTTTTCATCATAAACTCACCTTGTTGCTCGTTTATTTTAAATCATTCCATTGTGTTCGCCACATCATACTGATCATTTTGCCATCTTATTCACAGGTTATCATCAAGGATTTAAGGATTTAATCCCTGTTTTACATTCCGAGCCCTAACTGTTCAAAACTGCTTAAAATCACCATAATTGTAACAATTGTTGCTTACGGTTTATTGTATGTGTGTTTTAGGGGGAGATATAACAAAAACCATGGTTTAAAAGTCGACTGTTTGATCAATCTGTGTTTAAACCCTAGTTTTTAAGTGAAAACACAAATACAATACATAATTGTTGAATCTGTTAGTTTAGGATTGTTAATCGGCATCATTAGGTTTGGTTTCAATCAAATGGACATGTTCAGAATCACTCAATTTCAAAATTGAAATTTCAAAATTATGAACAGACTCCTTCGACCAGTACGAATGGGCGAAGGAGAAGTTAAAACGGTCGAATGAAGAATAAGTGGGCGAATGAAACTTTTATTCAAAATTCATACATTCGTACCATTTATATTTCACATTCGCACCTTGCACATTCTCTTTCGTACCCCCGTTTGGGCGAAAGAGAAGGTTTTTTACCAAAACTTTTCAATTTGAAATTTTGTCGATTTTTTAACGTGTGTTTTTGTTTGTTTTGCAGATTTAACGATGTCTGAACAAGAGAAGACGACGGAACAAGCTGGTTCATCATCACAGCCTGCCAAACAGTTAGACTTTGAAAATGCGCATAACTGCTGTGCGTATCTTGGAGACGTAAAGAATCATACAGAGTTCGTTGGCATTATTGATTTTCTGAAGAGATGCAGGGTGATAGATGCCATTGCTACCCCGACGGTTATCTACAGGGATATGATACAAGAATTTTAGTCGAATGCCAAGCTTGACTTCTGGAAGTGCGAATCGTGTTTGATGAGCAAGATTCAAGGACAAAGAGTCATTGTTTGCGAAGAAGATCTGAGAGAAGCGTTGAACTTGAATGATGAGCCGACAGACTGAAATATAATGGACCAATCACTGACGGTTCACATTTATGGATCAGCGAAAGTGCTTCCTCAGAATGAAATATAATGGACCAATCACTGACGGTTCATTGCATAAGGGAAAACTGTGCCCCCAATTTAAATATCTGGCACATGTTTTGATTCACGTATTCGGATCTGCAGCTGGAGGATATGATTTGATGAGGAAGAGCATCAGTTCTATGATGGTTGCTTTAGTATTGAACAAACCGTTCAATGTCTCTGGCATGCTGATGTCTCATTTACTGGAGCCTGTGAACGGCACGAGGAATCTTAAGTTTCTACTTTATCCTTGTTTCCTCCAAATGATATTTGATCACAAGTATAAGGAACTGAAAAGAGATCCTAAACACATTGTTGTTCAGGAACATATGTCGCTGAATACACTCGCTAGGATGAAAGCGTATAAGGGATTGTCAGTTGATGAACGTCCTCCAGTAAGACGTTTATTTGGACACCTAGCTAGAGTCGATTATACAGATCCGGGTGAAGGGCTTGTGAGGAATGTAAACAGTGATTCTGATCCTGATAATCCGTTACATCATGTTGATCCTGATGCTAAACGCAAAAGACAAGTTGTGAATGTGGGCGCAAAGAGTGGAAAGACAAAGAAACAGGAGATAAGGTTAGAGGTTTCTGAACCTGAGAAGAAGAAAAGCACGCAAAGAAGAAACAAGACGATGGCGAAAAAGGGATTACATTTAGTTGATGAAGCGTCTATTGATTCAGAAGAGACGTTAGAGGATGAACGTTGGAATTCAGATGCTGAAACGGTAGAGACAACCATGCCCAAGGCCACTGAGGCTGGTGCATCTGCTAGCCAGAACGTTGAAGATCAAGGGAACAAAAGTCCTATTCCTGTTGATGAAGAAGAGTTGGGAATAAGTGTAGATGAGACGTTTATTGGTTCTCCTGTGCAAGCTGCTAGGAAAGAAAAGAAGAAACAGGAGAAGCCGAGTATCAAGAGAAAGAAAGAGATAGAATCGTTGATAGCTGGTAAGAAATTACCACCGGCTACAAGTTCTAAATCACCGGTTATTGCACCAACTCAAAAGAAGAAAAAGACTGCGACAACATCAAGCACACAACAGACTGAAGAAATACCTATGGATGATGTTAATGAGGCATTGGATAACGTGCTTAAGAAGATCAGAAAAGGCAAACTGCCTGATGTTGTTGAACCACCAAAGAACACGAAAGTTTCGGTGGATAGTGACATTATGAGTGCTGTGAATCAGAGATTGTCTGAAATGATGAATCTTATCAACAAACAACAAACTGAGATCGAGCAGTTAAAGTCGAATGATAAGAAGATGTTGGAGGTCGTAGTCACATCAGCAAATGATAATGAAGCTTTGAAGAAAACGATCAAGAGATTGAAGAGAGAAAATAAGAAGTTGCTGAAGCACGAGCAACGAAACACCAGGAGAATCATAGTCTTGAAGGAGGAGAACAAACAGTTGAAGAAGAGTAACAAGCATATGGATGATCTGATCAAGAACTTGTACTCTCAAGCTCCTCAACTTCAAGCTGGTGAAGTAGAAAAGGAAAGAGAAGAAGAACAGGTTGATTACGAACTATCTGATGACGAAGAAGATGATGAACTTGATGAAGATGCAGGAAACGATACGAAAAAGAAGAAGAAAGATGATAAGGATGATGGAGGTTCAGATGATGGTTCGAGTGATGGAAACGGCTCTGCTTTTGATGATAGTAGTGATGATGATGATGATGACGCTGACAAGTTTACATATGAGAAGCGTGACTCAGATAAGGGTGGTGAGTCGAGCTCTAAGGCTCCTGGAGAGAATGTGGATGATGATATCTTCTGGAATGAGAAATTGCAGTCATTGTCTGAAGACGATAAGAACAAGTATCGCCAGATGCTCACTGATCGAGTCTGGACGATCGACATGACTAGCAGATTTCCAGAGATATTTGAATCAAACAATAAACTATTCGAGTTGGAGTTTGATGACCCTGATCTTGAAGATGGGGAAGTTTCTGCGGCAATTTCAAAAGAAATCCTTGAGGGTTTAGCAAAGCAAGTAGGAAAGACTTTGGATGAATTACTTGCTGACAACTTCATTCCTAAGATACCTGAGACGGAAGCCGGGAATCATTCTGATGACCGTGACGTTCCAGCGTTTGAGGAAGTTGAAATGGAAGATATTACGAGTGAGGAGTATCCACAATACTTCAAGACTAATCAAGATTGTGGATTTTCCTTCTCAGATGAATTGCTAAACCATGCCGAGAAACTAGCTAAAGAGAAGAGCAAAGCGTTTGAAGACGAAATCTTTAAAGGGCATGACAAACCACGGTTCGAGCAGTCGGAGAGCTTGAAAGAATTTTTGAAGAAGTTGAAAGAAAAGGAAAACAATCGTCCAAAAGCTGATATTCAAGGAAGCTTTTACAAACTTCATAATGGTATTTTCAAAGGTCGTGCATTGGCCTGGAAGTTTGTTAAAGAATTGAGATGCTTCGCAGTAAAGTGGGAGAAGGGGATCTTGTATTTCGACAAGTTTCATCACTTGAAGACTCTTCCCTATTGGGCAATCCGTGATATTTGTCGTCACCGTTTAACAGGAGCGTCAAATAGTCAGATTACCTACTTTGCTGAGAAAATGACTAGAGAAAGCCGAACCAAGTGGGACTTGTTTAAACCACAATATCCTAAGCGAATTGTTCACAAGAAGGATATTGATCAGATTACTGGTATGCCCAAGGTGACTTTAAAGTACAAACCACCGCAAGTGTTGAAAAAGATTCCTTTGTTGCCTATCCCACAACACTTCGCCAAAGATTTCATCTGGTGGTATTATGATTGGAAAATTGCAGAGGCCGTGATTGTGTTGAAAGACGGAGAGACGAACTACAAGAAAGTACACATCTTTGATCCCATGTGGTTAATAAACTGTTCACATGAGGATATTATCATGTTGTTCTACAATCCGATCTATTCAGATGCGAAAGATGCTGAGCAAGCAGGAAAGTACCAACGTGTGGTATTTCTGTGTTTTGCATATGATATCAATGCTGGATGTGACTATGGTGAGAAGCTGGGAAAGTTTGTTGAAAAGCAAAAGGTGCCTGAACTGAAAACGAAGAAGCAAAAGCAATTTCATGAACCGGTGATGACAAAAGAACAGAAGATTCAACGACACATCAGACTGATGAACATTAGAATGGACGAAGAACGACGACAACAATCCAAGCAATAGTCGAGGGGGAGTTTGTAGATGCAAAAGTGCGACTAATGCTTCTGATTGAACAATACTAATGTTTTGGTGAATATCGTTGGTGCGAAGGAGAGTTTAAGTTGGTGCGAAGGAGACTTTTTGTAGGTGCGAAGGAAGATGAATGGTGCGAAGGAAGACACTGTGGACGAATGAGAATTTACTTTATTGTAGAACTTGGTTCGACCAGATGATTTGGGCGAACCTGCACATTCGCACAATCAATTTGGGCGAATGTGCAGTCTATAAATAGACAAGTTTGATTTTTGAATGTAACTTTTGGTCATTATTATTCCCTCCACTTTCTGATATTCTCTCTAGTTTTTGTTTAACTCTTTTATCGTTCATACCTTGTTTGTAACCATATTTCAACGTGTAATCGAGTTGTTAATTAATGAAAAACATTTGAAAATGATGATCTGTGTGTTTTAATCTGTTTGATTATTATTTTGTGATAGTTTTAGGGTTTCCGCACCTAAAACTAACTTGTTTGATCATTCTTTGTTGTTAATCGATCCTTTCACGCACATACAAAACAATGACATGGTTAGAGGTCATTCCCTTTCGGGTTTACCCTTTAACCGTAATGAGAGTAACATGTAAGTAATAGACATGGTTAAAGGTTCTTCCCTTTCGGGTTCACCCTTAACCGGTAACTTCTGTTCACATCGTTGGGCTCTAAACACCTATATTGATAAACTCCGGGATTTACACCGTTCCCCTCGGATTAAATAAATACTCTAATCCGAGTCGTACGTGGGCACTGGCTTAGATCCCATACGAGTTATCAACTAGTATGTTCGTTGGCCATGATGATGAACAAAATAACGTAAGGTATAGCAGGGTTTTGCTCAAAACAGGAAAACATATGCATACAAAATATGCGTTCATGTAAGTATATAAGTATAGCATAAAAGTTCGATTGAAAGAATAGTATAATATAAATCAAGTAAATCGCACAGTTGCTTCAAAATGAAAGTAAACGAGATGAATTCTTGCAAACAAGCAGTGTGAAATAAAAAAAAAAATCACAAATAACATGTTAGAAATAACTATGAATAAAATGGTGTAAGAATAAAATAATGAAATTTACGATAAGTGAGAGTACGCAAACAATCGTGTAGTCTACTGACATAAGGGTTTGAATTTAGTTAGTTTTACATATATGCATTATATGATAAAAGACAATTTGTGACATTCTGATAAGGATATGTTCAATATTTTGTTAGACCAAAAGTTTTGCGACTGAAAGAGTACGAGTGCAATAGGATAAATTTTCGTGTATCAAAAACGTAGTTTGCTCAAACTTTGTGATATAGTTGAAAGGATTGTAGTAATGCATGATAACTCTTTAGAAATCGATGTGTGTTTTAGATTCAAAACAAATTTATTTGAAAAATCTTTGTAAACACACAAGAAGTCGAGTTTGAAAAATGTTATAAGACATATTATTAGTTGCAAGTTTCTCCCGAAAACATATATTGGATATGTTATATGAAAACAAAAGGTTTACATTTGACTGGTAAAATATGCAATGCAAGTTTATGAAATGCAAGGTGAAACCATTTCATGAAGTATGTGTAAATCTAATGTGTTTCAAAAGACCAAGATTTAAAATGGCGTGAAGGTTGTGAATGATCCCATATGCCTTGATGAATTTTTTTAAAAATAGAATTTTCTGTATTTAAACATTTCTTTAACTTGTAGGTTGAAAAGTCGAGAAGGAAAAAAAAATTTAATTGTTATGAAATGTTGAGAAAATCTAAGGGTTACCCATTAGGACTAGGTAACTCGAAACCATTTTAATGGTAAACTTTTACAAAATTTATACATTGAAAGATCATTTGATTGTAAGGATCGTTAAGGCATCTCTTGTTTCAAGGCACAAGGTGTATATAAAGTGTGTTCTAATCTGGCGAATAGGCTTCCCTAAACTGGGTGTAAATTAGTATTGTGTAAATAAGGATATTAGTGAATTTCAAAACTTTAGCGAGATTAAAAACGAGATGTAGAAATAGATCCCTGAGATGTGGAATTCACTCCTAACTCAAAGATGTTATTTCAAAATTGAAAATTATTGTGGAATGAAACCAATCACTAAGTTAAGGATATCACTCCCAGCTTAGTGGTTAAGTTTCTTTTTAAAGGAAATACTCTTTGAGGTGTGGATGTCACTCCTATCTCGAAGATATATTCCAAAGATAAATAACATATAGAGGAGTGAAACTAATCAACAAGGTATGGATGTCACTCCTAACTTGGTGATATCATTTCGTTTGTGAAATACGAATGTCTTCTACTCCAAGCAAAATACCAAAAGAAAAACGAGAAAGAATCATAGCTAAAATATCTTGAAAAAAAATATAAGAATAAGAGAAATATACACGAGAGGACTCGTGAAAGTAAGTTTAGTTATAGACTAGGCTAAAAGGCATTTTAATAACCTAATTCTCTATAACCATGGCTCTGATACCAATCTGTAACACCCCAACCGATGGCGGAAACATCGAGGTGTCACGTAGTGACGATTGTTCAATAGCTCATGGTACTAAAGTGTAAATTTGAATACATTGATTTGAATAATTTTACATTGAAAGGAAATTACAGTATACAATAGTTCTAAAGCGTCAAATCTAACTAAAATACAATAAAGTCAAAGCTTAAATATAAATCCAAAAGCTAAAAAGAAGCGTCACAAAATAACCTGAAACATGTACGAAAATAGTATATGTCAATACAAAAATGTATTGGTGAGCATACCCTGATTTGAATACATATAGTAAGAAAAGTGTTTAGCAATTCATGTGCGGTACCATTTGCAATTATGTAATAAGTAGTATCAGTCAAAACCAAGCCTATGAATAATGACTAACACATGACTAACAATTTGAATAATGAATTATGTCACACCCTCAAAATTACCACTTGCGGGGTTTTACCGCGAGGCGCATGACAAACCAGGATCCAAGTCAACGATCACAATAAACAACTCTATATGAAAACGTGAGCAGACATAACCATTAATTTAATAAGCGGAAGCGTTTCAGTAGCATTTAATCAACTATGCTATCATCTCAAAAGTTGTTCAAAATACTTTTATTACAAAACGTGCACTAAGTCTAGACGCCAATGCAGACCCGTGCGCCTAGTTCCGTTCATTGCTACCTTAGCGACCTGAGAAAAACATGCCAAAAAGATGTCAACATATAATGCTGGTGAGTTCACAGGTTTGTTCAAAATGTTACCAAAACGTTACCATGTCCATACTATATCAATGTTACCAAGTACGCTAGCTAGGCGTATGTTTCATTACTACTACGATTGGAAACCATTACAAGACACATTTAGCAATGTTCAGCATGTTTAAGCAGCCCGTATGTTCAGCATGATACCAATGTACCTGTTTGAGACAATATGCACCCGCCCGGCCCTCCAAGCCGACGAGTGGGGCAGGTCACGCCCAATAGATCTATCCACATTTCCCCCATTGTGCAACCCCGCACATTCATGGTTTCCCCCGGGACTTTTCAAAAGATCGTATAGCAATATAAAGTTAAAACCATAGTATGACATATGTTACCAAAACCGTTTAGCGCATGTTTTCTCCCCCAAAAGTTAAAGCAGTAAAAGTGGGGCCGTGAACTCACCTTAAGTAGCGTTCCTCAAATACAAGTAAAGATGTTTAGCCCTTGATAATCCCTCTACCGGAGATCTATCAAAATGTTCACATAAGTGTTCTGACTAATAACCATAAGGTTATCTAGTCCCCGATTGTCCAGATCGTAACCAAGTATGTTTTAAAACGTGTTTAAATGTTTAACCGACACACTAGACCGACCCGACATCCCGTTGGTGACCCATTACCCTAACTAATCAAGTACACATAGATTACACACAAGGTTCAAGCATAAAACACTTAGTTTGTATCAAAAATCTCATTTCTGCATCAGAACGGTCGAACCAGTCAGTTTTAAGTCTCCTTCGCACCTTTTTGTCTCCTTCGCCCGTTTTACATCTCGTTCGACCGTTTGATGCTTCCTTCGCCCGTTTTATCACATTCGTCCAATATAAACCCAGGTTCGACCTTGGATCCCTCCTTCGCACCATCGACTGGTCGAAGGAGGCCAGGTTTGCCCCTGTTGTATAATTTTTCCTAAAAATGCTTCAAACACATTCAAAACGACCCGAAACATCATCAAACACAGCAGTCAAGCATGGATAACTTATCCCTACAAAACCCCACCGATTTCCCCCGATAATACGTCCGTTTCAGCCCTTTCCCAAAATGGTAAAGATTATGGAAACATCACTTTCATGCATGAATTATTTACCCAATTTGGAAACTTTTGAAATCGATTCATGTTTAGCTTAAAATACTCAGTTTGTCGATTATCCGATCTTTCTTATTCATTCTATTAATCATAAATATTCATACATCAAGTATTAATCCAATAAAACCCCCAAATATTATTATATCCATTCCTAACCCTAGACAACAATATTCCATCATTAACAACAATCCTATATCATGTTTCTATCATAGATATAGCAGCAAATCAGTGAACAACACATAACACCACATAGCACACAATTTACACATGTTATTCATTATGAAAACCTATGTTAAATGATCATGTTTTGATTTAGAAAGATGTTTAAAAGGTTTTTAATCATAAAAACACCCTTAGAACAGATCCGGACAATTAGGGTTAGATGAAAACGAATTAAAAATGCTTTTAAAAGGTTTAGGATTATGAACACACCTTGGATTCTTGTTTAGATGTTGTAGATGGGTTAGATTATGAAAAAGAAGAGCAAAAACTCCTTCCTTAGTGTTTAAGATCGTTTGAGAGCGTTTTGGGACGGTTAGGGTTTGTGAAATGATGAAAAATGACAAAGGTTGGTATTTATACTAATCCTCCTTCGCCCCAATTCATTGGTCGAAGGTGGTCTCCTTCGCCCCTTTCACAGGGTCGAATGAGCCCTGTTTGGTCGAAGGGAATTCCTCAAATTCCACTTCCCTGGTTCGCCCACTTACATGGGTCGAACCAGACACTTTTCTTCTCCTTCGACCACTCGAAGTGGTCGAACCAGAACCCCTTCTTAACTAGTTTTCCAGTTTGTCGTGTTTAACGCATTCTAACACATCTTAACACATAAGCATGCATCCTTAGTCTATATTTAACACATTTAAGCACAGATAATCATTTACACATCATTTAAACACATCTATGTATATAATCCACCACACGACCCATAATCTACACATATACTTAGTTAGTTCATGTAATGTTACCAACAACGGAACCCGGTACTAGTGTATTACCAAAATGACTCCCAATGATCCTCCAGATCATTGTACCCTGGACAATCCTAACTTGACCCGACTTAACTAACCCAGTTAAGTTTGTTTATAAACGTTTCTCGCTAAGGTAGACTTAGATGTTACTAATATGTTTAAGCCGAACATGCCGGGTGTCACAAATTAACAAGACAATGACCAAGATTCTCTCAACAGAGTCTCAAGGGGGTATACCATAGTACTATTCATTGAAATGCTAGGCCGCCTAGCGGTTAATGATTTTGACAAGTCATAGACACACCAATTAACATAAAGTAAACACACATGAGAATTGCATTTAGTAAAAGAAATAGAAACTTGATAGTAAGTACATGAGTCACCCCAGAATAGTAAAACAGTAAAAAGGGGAAAGATATACTCACAGTTTGCGAAAGCGATCAAAATCCACTTAAGCGGACGTGAGCTAAGTAATGGGAATTCTGAGGAATTCAACCTATAATGTGTAATAATACTAATAAGGAAGTGTCTAAAAAGTCTAAGGTAACTAGGGTCTAAGACATTAGGGTTTGCTAAGCCGATTTGGGGAAGTAGAGTTTTTATGATAAGTCGCGTTAATGTAACAGTTGTATATCACAAATAATATATGAAAGGTTGTAAATGTGGTTTAAATAATATAATTATTACCAATTGAGTATTTAGTTAAAAAATATGTTTAAATAATTAAGACAAAATAATTTAGTTAATTACTTTAACTAATTATTGTAAATAAATACAATAATCATAAATATTGAAATAAATAGTTACGAGTTACTCAAAGATCCATCAATGATAATAAAGACTTTCAATCATAAGACATTTCTATTTTATAAGAAAAATATTTATAAAATAGATGTTTAAATAGTGTAAATAAATAAATGTTTAATTATGTCGTAATTGATAAATAAAACTAATAATACAAGACATGATCCAAAAATGGTATTTTTATAGAAAATGGATGCTTTCTTATGTAAATTAATGAAAATAATTTTCTCATAATTTTTATAAACTTATTTATATTTAAAACTGATTTAATGAGATTAAATCATGTTTAAATGACTAAAAATAGGAAAATCAATAAAAATAAATGTTTTCTGAACCAATAATTTTTATTTCAGATTAAAATGCTTAGAAATAATTATCCTAAAATTTTGAGATTAAAATCATTAAAAATGAATTTTTAATCAATTAATTATGATTAAAACAATTTAAATTAATAAAAATATAAAAATAAAACATTTTTCAGAAAATTAAAGTGGGATAATTTTCTATGAGGTGTCAAGAAGCTACTCCTAAATTTTTATAATTTTTGGAGCATAAATGGATTTATTATGAATATTATAACTTTTGTACATATAAATGTTTAACAAATAATAATAAAAATATAAATACAAATTCTGAATTGAGGAAGACCAAAACAGGGACAGTGGGGCTCGAACTCGGGTCCCTTCAGTTTGTAGACACACACCCAACCACTACACTAAGGGTCATATTTGATACTTAATTTGAAACATATATTTACTTATATAATATAACAAGAGTCATCTTCTTCCCCATTTCAAACTTAGAACCCTAACCCTAGGTTTTTAATAATCATGATCAAGACCTGATAAACGCTCTGTGTTAAAGGGCTTTTGATCGGGACTCATTAATAACAAAAACGGCAACAGAAAATAAAACTTACAACAAGATTCTTAGTCGAAAATGAAGCTTCCAAAGCCAAGAGATGAATCGCAAATTTGCAGGTTTTTGGACACGGTTTTGCTGGATTTTAACGTGGGTTTGGAATGTTTAAAGGTGCAGAAATATAGTGCAAGCATCAATTTATATAATGGACACTCAAAAACACGTTTTGAATCGATTAAAAGTCCCGAGCGTTACCTTCATTAAACCCAATTAGAACTCAATAAAATGAGCGTTATAACTTGATATAATGATTGGAATTCATTGTTTAATGGAGGAGAAACGCTTTGAAGCAATAAAAAAACGAGTTAAACTGCAGAATTAAACAAATTAAAGCTCGCCGGATTTGTGGTCGCTGGCCGGAGGAATCACCGGAAAAGGAACAGGGGCGGGTTGGGTTTGAATTAATACAACTTTCCTCAGTTGGCAGAAATACCCCCTGTAGTTTGATTTGTTAGTTTTAGTAATGTTTTTGTTAGATTTTTCTTATAAAAAGTAAACTAAGTTAACAAAACTTAACTTATACACTTTTATACTTCATAAATCTTAATTTTTTTTATAAAATCTTTTACGAATAAGTTTCAACATACGCACATGATTAAAACTTATACTCAAACCATAATAAATATAAACGACAAATTTTAGTTCGCTCTAAAATTAAATTTGAAAACGACAAAATTTGATAGGGACTAAAATGGAAATATTTGAAGGGCTATTATTGTCAAGTAGGTGAAAGTCGAAGGTGTCAGATGTCACACTATTACAACTCGCATGCTATACTTAATACTTGATTGCTTACATATACATATTATCAATTTGCAACTTATGTGATAAACCAAAAACAATTATTACACTTAATCAAACAACTGATAGAGGATGAAGTACTTGCTCAACAGTTAGTAGAGTACCAAATAACCTACTCAACGATTGGTAGAGGTCATCATGCCTGCTCAACAGTCGGTAGAGGCCCTACAACCTGCTCAACGACTGTTAGAGGCTATCGCACCTGCTCAACAATCGATAGAGGTTCTTACTCACTGACTGGTAGAAGTCTTTTTCCTGCTCAACAGTTGGACTCATTTTTGGATACATTGTATACGATTCAATCACAAGGTTATTTTGCATGTGTGTTTAGAGTCATAGAAGGACATAAAACCCTAATGTAAGGTAAATTGGTGATTGCGGTCCTGAACGTAATCATGAATTTACAGGTACGTTAAGGTGGTGTGAAATTCTATTAGGGCTTGGTAAGAAACCCAGTACGTTATCGAAGTATCAGAGGTGCGGTGGGTTAGCTGCGATACACCCTAAATATAAACACTAACGATACATCAGAAATGACGTTGGGGGTCGAGCTAAAAACAAACCCTAGTTATTTGATAGTTCATTTAGCCCATCCATAGTCTATTATCTCATGCAACTAAAGTTTGGTGTTTATTCCCCCTCGTTATTTTAGACTATAGTAATCCAACCCTCATAACTCATACGTAACACTTTATCCTAGTATCCATAAAACTTCTGCCATACTTTAAACTAAATGATAGACGTCCAAGCATTTACCTAAACCATGTGTTTTTAATAACTTCGGGACGAAGTTTCCTAAAGTAGGGGAGACTGTAACGCCCAGAGTTTCTCGAATAATATAATAATAATTTATTCATAAAACTATTCGTTAATTCGTTAACAATATTTTCTCGTTAAGCAAAAATACATTCTTAGTTATTTATAAATTTAATTATCTAAATTCGCCAAATAACTGGATGTAAGTAATAACACGCTAGTAACTGACCCTTATCCTTGTAAATTTCTAAACGCGGCCTAAAATATATATATCAAATACATGGTCCAACCACTCGTTTTAAGTCGGTTTATATAAATAAATTTAACAAAATAACTATTTTAGCGGTTAAACAAGACATGTAATTTAAACGAGACCGAGTCGTTAACAGGTTCGTATTCACAATAACCATTCACCTAACCCACCTAATAAACCCTACCTATAAAAACTATCTTTCTTCTTCCTCACGTCACCTTCACTAAAACCCTAGCCACCACCACCTCTTGAACCTTCCATCTTATTCTCCTCCTTGCCTCTACAAACACACACACACACACACACACACACACACACACACGAATCTGCACACCAGACCATCGCCGACCACAACAACCTATCAATTTCAGGTCCGGCTCCCTCCTCAGTTTCGTGTCCAAGTAACAACATCGCCTCCACATCAACCGCCACCGCCAATAACCACCCTATCCCCGTCGTCTATCCACCCAAGCCACCATAGGCCCTTACTCTCCACCATCATCCTTCCTCCTTGCACCCCTTCTACACACACAACATCTCCATTAAAGACTATAACAGTCCTCTGTCTCCCTCACATAGCAGCGACGGCCGGCCCATGGTGGTTCATGGCGGCGCCGCTGATAACAGTTGGCAATGGTGGTGGATTCCGGTCGTTTGGTACAGGGTCGGCTACAGTAACACGACCGGGATGGTTGGATTCCGTTTGGGTCTTTTCTTCCGAGCCAGAGGGTGTGGCGACGCCGATGGAGATGTTTGACTCGGTAGTGGTACGGTGACCGGAGATGGTCACGCGGGCCGAGGACCCGCCATGGTGGTCTAGTTTGGATGGTGTTGAGTTCAGGTCTCGATTCCTGCTTATTTTCCTTTCAGATTATTGTTTCGACTGGTTGGGTCCTTGTTTGGTTTCAGTTCGGGCAAATGTGGTGTTCGTTCAAGGCTGGTCAACGAAGTCAAAGAATCTGTTTTGGTCAACGACAGTCAATCTGGGTCAGACATGGTCAAAATGGTCAAAGCTGGTCAGCGCGGGTTACGAGGCAAGTACGCGAGGATCCACGCGCATATTCACCGAAGGTATAACGCATGCCACGACTCTTATTTATTTCGTGTACAATTTTATATAAATATATATATATTGTAGAAAACTTAAACGAACCGAACCGACTTGCAATTATAAAACACTTCTATTGAGTCGACAAAAGAAAATGGTTAACACTTATGTATGTACGCTTGTGTAGTATGTTGCGAACTATTAAAATGATTAATACGAAACATATGTTGGTATGTTATAAAAAAATATATTAATTGGCGAAACCTAACCTTGAATGCTTATTTTAACTAGTCGTTTTACTACTCTATTTTTGAAACATTAACTCTTAGTTATCGCTCCCTATAGTCTTAATCACTTTAGTCATTTGTAGCGTATAAACTTGGTTAAATTGTTTTGTGTTGGGTTTGGACATTAGATGTTTTGAAATAAAATAGACGACTTGCGTTGTCTGGTTTGTTACAAAAACAGAGGAAACTCTGCCCAAATTTTTATAAAATATAAGAAACATATTAGGCTTTTAAATCTATAAATTTGTATAATTAAATCAACACAACCTTGAATACTACATTAAAGTATATATTTATAGTGACTATACATACACATATACTTTCGAGAAACAAAACCAAGTTCTTATCGATTCATTAAGTTATACACACATTAAGACACGTATTGTTTACAATACGAGTCTAGGTAGTTGAATAAACTATCTTTACAACTAAGAAACGAAGCAAGCTTACTTGCATTAGAATTTAAGGCATCATTTATTTGTAATAGGATACAAGAGTTCAATTAATCCAAGTTCAGACTTGTTGCTACTTGCTAGTACTTACACAGTGAATTTCAGGTGAGTTTACGTAACCTTGTTTATGCAATTCTTTATACTTCAAACTTTATACTTAAGCAATTCTCCATACATGTCTGGTTGTAAACTTTAATGCCTCATGACTTAGACAAAGACTATTAGACTTAAACTTAAACTTACATAATCATTAGCTGTGGCCAAGCCGGCGATATACAGTGATAGATCTATTGGATTGACAACCCCACCTAGATTCGTTGACCATCTTGTATGGGGAGCGCGGGTGATTGTTATCGTTCTAAACTTTATAAGGAGAACCGTGAATGCGGGATGGACCTAAACTTTATAAGGAGAACCGTGAATGCGGGATGGACCTAAACTTTATAAGGAGAACCGTGAATGCGGGATGGACCTAAACTTTATAAGGAGAACCGTGAATACGGGATGGACCTAAACTTTATAAGGAGAACCGTGGATGCGGGATGGACCTAAACTTTATAAGGAGAACCGTGGATGCGGGATGGACCTAAACTTTGTCGGAGGATTGATTATGTGCATACTATACTTATTGTTAATTCATGTAGACTTAAACTTACATTAGACATATGAATTGCTAAACTTTTATTCTAAAACTTAATTGCTTGACTTGGCTTATGTATTCTCACCAACTTCTAGTTGACCCCCCCATTTTTCCAAACTCAACAGGAAATACTGATGCTTGAAGTCTAGAGCTAGCAGGAGGAGATATTTGAAGTTTTAAGCTTTGTTTGATTATTTGATGTAGACTTTAATGTAATTCAATATTGTAATGGAATAAAGGATTATTAAAACATATGTATTACCATGAGCTACTGAACAATCATTCATACGTGACACCTCGATGTTTCCGCCATCGGTTGGGGTGTTACAGATTGGTATCAGAGCCTTGGTTATAGAGAATTAGGTTATTAGAAAAATAATCTAGTCTATAGCCTTAGGACATTAATCAGTACTTGCTTTAGTTGCTTGTAGCTATACCTTAATCTTATCTCTATCCCTATCCTCCTCCTTTATCTCATCCTAGCTTGGTCTTGCCTACACTCTCTTTCACTTGTTGCAATCCTAATGTACTCCTAGTTTAATAGGGCAAATTCACTGGGCTTAGATCCGACCTGTCTTGATAAGTCAACGTTTTCGTATATACGTGGACAAATGAATACAATCTTTGTGTTTCATTTTTATTTATACCCCCCTCACTCTCATTTAAAATCTAAGATTCGAATCTAAAAAAAAAAGAATTTTTTTTTTTTTTTGCAATTCAAATCTATTTTCTTCCTTATATAATCCCCTCGTTAACCTAAAATTTCATGAAACATTTGTGGATCTCACAATCATATTTCATTTTACAAACTTGTAATATTACCCGCTTGTTTAATTATTTTTAACATCCAACCCAAATCATATATTTCTCTTTACAACATATTACATATCTTACTTCTTAAATCATATTACCTTCGGGCCAATTTTATTTTAAACTTCCCCCCCTACATATTTTTTTAAAAGACACCCTCAACCATCAAATTTCATCATATTCCAGATTTTAAAATCCTTGTTCAAACTATCATCTCGTAACCTATTTATAGGATATACTCTAGCACCAACATTAAAGAATACTAAATTTTGTCAAATATTCATTACCTAGGAATTTCACAAACTAAACCAAATAAATATTTTTGTCAAAAAGCCTTTTATTCCACAAACTCATTTTCTAAATTTCAAATGTTGGTGTAACAATTTACTGGTGTAACAAATGATCTTAAAAAAAAAGGTTTTAATATATTAGGTATCACTTCTTTTTATGGAATAATCAAAGTCAATTATACAAAACACCCCAACAAATTCTTGATTTTTTTTTTGAAATCTGACATCGTGTTTAAAACCTATGACTCATCGAAATATTTTGATCTAAATCAATTTAGTTGTACTATTTAATGACTTTTGCTTTATATACAAAACCAATTTTGAAAATAAAATCTTTCCATCCATAGGGACAAAATTTACTCTACAATTTTTTCATTGACACCTACTTATTTTAAACTTGTTCGAATTATTACAAAGTTTTGGCAAGTACCACGATCATGTTTTCTCATACGCTTGATTCTAACCGTTAAACCCCACAATTTGCACTGCCACATAATCTCCTTACTATAAAATAAACTCCTTATCAATTATTTTCACATTCACTATCTCTAACAACTTTAATTCTGCTTCAAGATTTTTCACCATCCCCTCAAGAATTAGACTCATATCCTTCACATTCTCAAACATGAACTAGTTACCCATGATAACCAAACTATTGAAACTTGATTGTGTGTTGCATCAAACTTAATCCTTAGTTATACATGAGGATTCGACTATCTACCATATTTGAACATTTGATACTAGAACTATTTGCTATAGACACACCTAGAGTCATTAACCTTGTCTAGGGCAACTCTATTACAACTCGCATGCTATACTTGATACTTGATTGCTTACATGTACATATTATCAATTTGCAACTTATGTGATAAACCAAAAACAATTGTTACACTTAATCAAACAACTGATAGAGGATGAAGTACTTGCTCAACAGTTAGTAGAGTACCAAATAACCTACTCAACGATTGGTAGAGGTCATCATGCCTGCTCAACAGTCGGTAGAGGCCCTACAACCTGCTCAACGACTGTTAGAGGCTATCGCACCTGCTCAACAATCGATAGAGGTTCTTACTCACTGACTGGTAGAAGTCTTTTTCCTGCTCAACAGTTGGACTCATTTTTGGATACATTGTATACGATTCAATCACAAGGTTATTTTGCATGTGTGTTTAGAGTCATAGAAGGACACAAAACCCTAATGTAAGGTAAATTGGTGATTGCGGTCCTGAACGTAATCATGAATTTACAGGTACGTTAAGGTGGTGTGAAATTCTATTAGGGCTTGGTAAGAAACCCAGTACGTTATCGAAGTATCAGAGGTGCGGTGGGTTAGCTGCGATACACCCTAAATATAAACACTAACGATACATCAGAAATGACGTTGGGGGTCGAGCTAAAAACAAACCCTAGTTATTTGATAGTTCATTTAGCCCATCCATAGTCTATTATCTCATGCAACTAAAGTTTGGTGTTTATTCCCCCTCGTTATTTTAGACTATAGTAATCCAACCCTCATAACTCATACGTAACACTTTATCCTAGTATCCATAAAACTTCTGCCATACTTTAAACTAAATGATAGACGTCCAAGCATTTACCTAAACCATGTGTTTTTAATAACTTCGGGACGAAGTTTCCTAAAGTAGGGGAGACTGTAACGCCTAGAGTTTCTCGAATAATATAATAATAATTTATTCATAAAACTATTCGTTAATTCGTTAACAATATTTTCTCGTTAAGCAAAAATACATTCTTAGTTATTTATAAATTTAATTATCTAAATTCGCCAAATAACGGGTTGTAAGTAATAACACGCTAGTAACTGACCCTTATCCTTGTAAATTTCTAAACGCAGCCTAAAAATATATAACTAGTCGTTTTACTACTCTATTTTTGAAACATTAACTCTTAGTTATCGCTCTCTATAGTCTTAATCACTTGAGTCATTTGTAGCGTATAAACTTGGTTAAATTGTTTTTTGTTGGGTTTGGACATTAGATGTTTTGAAATAAAATAGACGACTTGCGTTGTCTGGTTTCTTACAAAAACAGAGGAAACTCTGCCCAAATTTTTATAAAATATAAGAAACATATTAGGCTTTTAAATCTATAAATTTGTATAATTAAATCAACACAACCTTGAATACTACATTAAAGTATATATTTATAGTGACTATACATACACATATACTTTCGAGAAACAAAACCGAGTTCTTATCGATTCATTAAGTTATACACACATTAAGACACGTATTGTTTACAATACGAGTCTAGGTAGTTGAATAAACTATCTTTACAACTAAGAAACGAAGCAAGCTTACTTGCATTAGAATTTAAGGCATCATTTATTTGTAATAGGATACAAGAGTTTAATTAATCCAAGTTCAGACTTGTTGCTACTTGCTAGTACTTACACAGTGAATTTAAGGTGAGTTTACGTAACCTTGTTTATGCAATTCTTTATATTTCAAACTTTATACTTAAGCAATTCTACATACATGTCTGGTTGTAAACTTTAATGCCTCATGACTTAGACAAAGACTATTAGACTTAAACTTAAACTTACATAATCATTAGCTGTGGCCAAGCCGGCGATATACGGTGATAGATCTATTGGATTGGCAACCCCACCTAGATTCGTTGACCATCTTGTATGGGGAGCGTGGGTGATTGTTATCGTTCTAAACTTTATAAGGAGAACCGTGAATGCGGGATGGACCTAAACTTTATAAGGAGAACCGTGAATGCGGGATGGACCTAAACTTTATAAGGAGAACCGTGAATGCGGGATGGACCTAAATTTTATAAGGAGAACCGTGAATGCGGGATGGACCTAAACTTTATAAGGAGAACCGTGGATGCGGGATGGACCTAAACTTTATAAGGAGAACCGTGGATGCGGGATGGACCTAAACTTTGTCGGAGGATTGATTATGTGCATACTATACTTATTGTTTATTCATGTAGACTTAAACTTACATTAGACATATGAATTGCTAAACTTTTATTCTAAAACTTAATTGCTTGACTTGGCTTATGTATTCTCACCAACTTCTAGTTGACCCCCCCCCCCCCATTTTTCCAAACTCAACAGGAAATAGTGATGCTTGAAGTCTAGAGCTAGCAGGAGGAGATATTTGAAGTTTTAAGCTTTGTTTGATTATTTGATGTAGACTTTAATGTAATTCAATATTGTAATGAAATAAAGGATTATTTAAACATATGTATTACCATGAGCTACTGAACAATTATTCATACGTGACACCTCGATGTTTCCGCCATCGGTTGGGGTGTTACACCAAACATCAAACGTACAACATGATGAGTGAATCATGACGAACGTGGCAAGTGTATTGAGATTAAATACATGAAAACGAGGTATGTTATCTAATGCTGAGAGCATCAACATGGAAATACACACTTGTGAATTTTTCGATGACTATAACATATGAAAGAAATATATGTTAAGATTGTAAATTCGTTAATAAATTTTGCTAAATTTATTGTAAGACATTACAATAGTGATGGATGTGTATATGTTTCTACAACCATCAATGTTGTTTGACCTATGTGGAGGATTTGTCCTTAGTTTTGGGAGTCTTCCCAAATACATGGTTTTAACAAAACAACATGGAAATGTATAAATCACTTTAGGCGCATATGTGAATGCTATGTTTTTGAGTGTCAATCTAATTGACTTTGTCTCAAGACTTTAGTGATTTTATACTAGGATTGTTCATCTCGTTGATGATGAATATGTTCATCAAAGTGACTTAGATTGAGACTTATGTTGAAGTTCTTAAGAGTCAATGGTGAAGCCTTGGAGATTAAAGGCAAAATGAATTTTGATCTTAATAGATGAAATTAACTATGGTTTTGAGACATTCCTAAAACAGAGGTTTTGGAGTGATAAAACAAAATTTCATTATTGTGTCAAACTAAGATGTGAATGTTTGAAAGAGATATTGCGTTATCTCTTAAGGCTGTGAAGAATCAGAATGATGCATCTTTTGTTCACATGCTAGAGTATTGGAGTCTAAAGCATGCTAGACTAATACTTGTTAATGAAACATTCAAAGTGCAAGCAATGTGGGGGGAAGATCCATCACCCCATTGGGTATTATCCAATAACACTTAAATGTGGGGGTGGCTTGCATTTGAAAATGGAGTCAGTCAATCGAGTTGATTGGACTCAAATGCCAATTGGTAAGATTCAAAGTCTAGCTAACTTTGAATCACATCACCATAGGCATGGAAACGTGTTTAGCCATGAATTGAGTTTCATGTCATTCTAAAGACGAAAAGGAAGGTTAAAAGGGTAACACCTACCTATCCTACTACAATAACCATATCTTTATTTAGATCCCATGTTATAAGTCTTACGAATTGACAAGATGGCAAATTGACCAGCGAGTCAAGAACACGTTAGAACAACTTATCTCAATGCAAGATGGATCCAACAACCTGATGGTTGATAAGAGATGAAGCTGTATGGAATGAGACTAAAGCCCGTGAAAGAAAAAGGGACATGAGGGAAACCTAACCTAGTTGACTGGAGATCCCAAGATCTAGGTTCATAGGACAACTTAATCATGAACCGACGAGCAGTCACTGTGGGGGCATGGCTAAGATATATGTTTATATATAAAGCTAGTATATATGGTTATATACATATCCCCTAAACTACAAAAGGGTGTTTAATTACATCCTAGTCCATTCCTATAATATCCAGTGACATTGTTGAGAGGTTAAGCATAATATATGGTTTGATGATTAGTGTAAATCATAGTACACCATAAAGCTTTTAATGATTTAAGATCACCTATGTTGGAGAGAAGTGTGGTCGCTTCGAATGAAATTGTGGGGCACAATTTCTAGAGCTCCCGCAGAACCAGGAAAGTGTTCCAGGACCATTATTGGACACGATAATGAGGGGATGGCCAGGCTAGGGGGAGTCTTGTGTGAACGTATATTGTCGTTTACACAAACAACCTTCAGTTCAAAGACATCAAGTTCACACTGAAAGCTAGTAAGCTAAGTATGCTTCACAAGGGAAGGTTCAAAGGCTTACACCCACCTATCCTATGCAAGACTCAACCGTCGAGGTTACATTGGAAATTTGTGTGGTTTTAATCGATCTCCATTCATGTGGGGGATTGTTGGAAAAATGGTAGTGGAAATTGATTTTTCCCTAATTTTGGACTTAAATAAATATATTTATATATGTGTTATATAAATATTTATTTATGGATTTGTGTACTATATTGTGAGAGCATCACAACGAATCAAACTATGTCCAAAATAGAGCTAAGATGAATGAGATATCGAAGCTTGAAAGTTGTAGGTTGGAACAACCAAAGATGAGAAAATGGATTAAGTTTTGTCCCACATTGGTGGGATGACAAAACATAAAGTGGTTTATAAGGAGGAGCACTCCTTGTATATTGTTTAGCATAAGCCAAACACTAGTGGGGACCCTAAAGGGTGCGAAACACCCTTAACTCGCACTCGCACACGCGCGCGCGCGTGGCGTGGGCGATGGGCGCAATGTGGCGCTTTGTTGGCGCACTTTGCACTTCGCATCGCCGCGAGCCGCTTGAGATCCGCCATTGTATTTTTGACCTCGTGCGCGGGGTCTCGTACATGGCAGAAGGTTGACGTAAACCGTAACTACAAGTGGCGCGCAGGACCAGATGGCATTCAGGTCTGCGCACGTGACGTTTGTGTGGCGGGTTCCATATGATACGAGTCGTCATCCGCGGATGACATAGCGTTATGTGCGCAGGTACTATAGTGCGCGCATGACCAGGTAGTGCCTAGCGCCCTGGTCAACGCGCGTCATCATGTTCTGCGCGCAGCATACGAACGCGGGGGCTGGTGCGTCAGTTCCTACACAGTCTCGGGTTGTTAGAAAAGACTGTTTCAACTCGTGTCATAAACAAAACGTAAGTTTTAGTATGACCACTTAAAGCGACTTTAATCCATTAATTACAAATTAATATCGTTTATTACAGAATTGATTATCCTGATTAATTACGATATTAATTGTAAATATATTTCAACATAATGTGGATATAAATATGAGGTCTTGACTCATATTTTAAGTACATGAGATTAGAGAATCTCATCTTTCATTAGATACATTATCTCTAAATTGAGAGGAGTACTCTCAAGTCCACATACAACTTTCATTTTCCTAATTTTACGAACACAAATTACATGGTGTAATCTTGGGCTCAAGACCATCTCCGGCAGTACGACTACTGTTCCGGTTGTTGTACCCTGGGAAACAGCCTGTCTGAGAGGAGGCGCGGAATCTGTTTTAAGGGCCCCGTGTCAAACACGATCCTCAACCAAAAATCGTCTACAACAAGTGTTTATTTTTGCAGCGAGCATTATATTAGATGGTTCGGTTGAAGTTCATCAAAAGCTTATGCTTGAATCTCAATTAGGTACATGTATTTTGTATCTTATTTTTTTTATTTTAGTTTTGTAATCGGTAGTATACTTTTATATTTCTATGAATAACGAGGGTCTCGTTATTATGATTATTTTATTATTATTTAATAAAATTATGAACCCTATTTCCTACATTTATGCACTTTTGAATATGGGGTTTCGCTTTTTTTTCTTTTGGACTTGGGTTTGAACTTGCGTTAAGAAGCCAAATTTGGTGTTTTGAATTTGCATTTTGTTAGTTTAACAATTTGTGGCCGTGGAGACCAAAACCAATGATCTTGGATCCTCAATGTTGAAGTTGTTTATTTATAATAAAGTTTTTGAATCCTTATCAGACATATTTAGGAAGAGGAATCTTGTGTTTTGGAGATTTGGAAATGAATCTAGTATTTAGGCGATGGTTATGGGTCAAGATATTACTTTTGGCAAAAGAATGGTCGTCATGTGTCGTGGCCATGGCCGTAAAGGTGTTTCGAAGTTGCGTAAAGACATGTTAAGTTGCCAAAATCATATAAAGATTAGGATGTGGTATAAGGTGTTCAGTTTGTAATATTGACATCTCTTGTGTGATTGATAAATAGTTGAGAACCGTATACATCCATATAATTTGTGACATTTAGAACTATGTTACACATAAAAGATGTAATCGGGTAAAAAGTGAAATTTTTCCCGAGTAGTCCATACACCGAAAGGTATAAAAGATTTTAGGCATTAATGGGTCTTTACAAAAATCAAAATAATACAATGACCTAATGAGGTATAAGGAGACACGTTCCAGTGTGGTGGTCTTGTTTTTAAAAAGCCATAGGCGCACAAAAGTGGCCTGGTCTAAGTGCAAGGTGCGAAACGCAAAAGTGGTGACATTTTCGTACGTACCTGAAGCGCGCACTAATTAAACTATTTTTTTATATATTCTATATATTTCTAAGACCATTTACCCGATATTATAAATCTAACCATACTACCCTATTGACATAAATTATAAATCTAACACCGTGCGACCTATGATATTATAAATCAAACCATACTACCCTATTGATGTAAATTATAAACTTTATTAAAGCTACACATTTTTTTAAAGTCATTCAGAATGGTTTTCTGAATGTGAAAACAAAGTGAAGTTTCGTATGAAGAATATTTCCTCCTTCGAAGATGTAAAATATTCAGGCTTGTATTTAACTAGTAATATAAACCCACATTACGTTGCGGGAACTTAGTTGGCATCGTTTGAGAAAAATCCAAAAATGAAAAGTTTTTGATATACAAAAAATATGTTTGTACGTATTTTGTGTCGATTTAAAACTATAGAAACAATTATCGTTAGTGATTTTGGTAGAGTTGACATTGGTTCCGATGTTTTGTCCGAACGACCATAACACTGATATTTTATTAGCCCAAAACTTAAAATATTAATAATTCTCAAATAATATCACTAACTATATATAAATACTTTTAGTTTGGATTAGGAAAAAAACTAAAGTATGTTAAAAAAAATAGGAGAGCCATAATTCTTTTTTTGGATAGAAACAAACTTTACAACTACGAAAAAAAAATTGAAAGAAAAGAAAAGCAAAAGAAGTTGAAAAAGTAAAATTCACATCAACGATAAAAATGAAAAGCTAATGAAGTTGTAAAAGTTTGAAAATAGTTTCGAAGAGATGGTTAAGAGGGGAGGAATATGGTGGGTGCACCAACAACCAGTTGAGCAGCACCACTTTTTAATTGCATTACTTTTTTTTTTTAAAAGGTTTATTTCTTTTAAATCCTGTGGTCTGTGGTATTTGAATCTAAGACCTTTCACAACCTAAGTATTTTAAAAGTTTTACCTTTACCAAAGGTTTTTTAATTGTATTACTTGCAAAAGTTTTCTAATTTGCATAGAGAACCTAGAGTAACGAAAAATTTAAAAAAAGTACTACTAATATACATTTCGGTAAACAGTACGAAAAATGTTAAGCCAACCACATGTCAAGGCCACCTACTAGAAATTATTATTTTTTTTTTTATTTCTGTATCATCTCATATACGTGTTAAGACGGCTACAAGTTCTTTTTTAAAACATTTCAACCTAGTTACGATTTGGTCATAACCTATTTTGATATAAACCATATTAATAATTTTTTTAAATGAACGATTCTCACCCGATTTATTTTACTCAAATTCCGTTTAAAGCCGTGTGTGGGCTTTAATTTTAAAGCTCTCACTTGGGCAAATTGCGACACGTGGCGTCATATTTAGCATAGGGGCTTTAAATGAAGGGGAATTGGATTCTAATAACCTAAACTATTTGAAATTGGCCATTAGCACCCTCAACTAAAAAATTGGCCACATATAACCTGAACTATTAACTTATTGAAATCTAACACCCAATTAACTGACACTGTTAGTGGGTTGATGCCGTTGCACCAGTTGCTGACGTGACATGATGGTATGTCAATTCACGTGGCACCAGTGCTGACGTGGATTGACACGTCAGCATGCCACGTCAGCAACTGGTGCCACGTCAGCAACTCACTAACGGCGTCAGTCAATTGGGTGTTAGATTCCAATAAGTTAATAGTTCAGGTTATATATGGCCAATTTTTTAGTTGAGAGTGCCAATGATCAATTTTAAATTCCCCTTAAATGAAAATTGGGTGTAGTGGTTTAAGACCCATAATGCCCCCCAATGACTACCCAATTATAATTATTTTTTTAATTAAAAAATAATAATATTAAAAGCAAGCTTTCAGGGCCGGTCCTGAAAATTCAGGTGCCCGGGCCAAGCTACGAAATATCTGCCCTTTAGTTTTAGGTCTTTTAAGCAATGTTTTCATAGCTGGAGCGGATGTTGAACAGGTGTCCATACCGGTTCTCTAGTCGGACCGGTCGAACCAGATATAGAACTGAAAATGTCATAATAATTATAAAAAATAATATGTTTGGATAATTTGCTCATAAAAAAACCACCATTTCTTAAAATTCCATAATAATATGAAGTGCCATTATTTTATGTCTAGACTTCAAAAGTTTTTTAATAAAATGAATTTGACTTGCATCATGTGCAAATGCGTGAGACAATTACTGTTTTGTAATACTACTATATATTAAAATTTACTGCAAAGGCTGCACAATTACTATACCACAACAAAAATCTCAAGTAACTCACTTCAACTTTTTTTGTCGTATCCTTCAAATCTAGTTTATCATGTATGACTCATCTTCTTTCTTATATACTCTTCACCTTCTTGCGTTTATAACCAGTGATGTTTAAGATGAGATCTTTTTTTGAGTCGAAAACAGAAAGAAAATACTTGTAGAAAGAAAACACTCGTCACCGCTCAAAGTGCCCCTTTAGAAATTGGGCCCGGGCCGGGAGTCCTCCCCGCACCCCCTTAAGGCCGGCCTTGCAAGCTTTGATTGGTGGAATGAAATGGTGGTGAAGCGTTACATTTTCAACACTCTGTATTGGTTCTTGGTATTTGACGCCAGGGGGATGTTGGGGGCTTTAAAGGGCGCTAATTAGTGCTTTCACGCCCCATTTGCCACCCACTATGGCTGGTCTTAACATGTTATGTGCGCACCCATTTTGCCAAGTTTAGTTGAAGCCTTAAGATCAAAATTTGTGAACGGTCGATCTTGGTTTCATTGTTCCTACTTTTATACAGTTCCTAGGTAATCTTTCATTATATATATTTATTAGATTATATCCCAGAAGTTTTCCGGGATAGAAAAATCTAGTATGTGATAAAATATGTGTAATGATGTAACATAAAAATTAATGTACTATAATATGAAAAAACAACAATTTTAATCATGTGAATAAGAATAAAAAATTATATTAAAAAGAAGATATATGTTTGGATGAGGAGCAGAGCTAGAAACAACCATTGCAGGTGATATCCATGGAGTTCACCAAGTTACACAGAATTACCAGCACAATCATGCAGATGATATCCATGGAGTTAATGATGTTAAATATAATTACCAGCACACGGGTGATGGGTAATTTTGATTATGATCAGTTTGGTTATGATATGCTCAAGGAGGATTGCCATACGAAGACACGTAAGTCGTTCGCGCGTCCAGGGATGTCATATGTGAATGATGATGATTCGGAAAGCAGTTTAATATAAAATAATTAGAGAGTTGTTGAAAAAAATAACAAAAAGTTGTCTCAGATATATTTATCGAGGTGATATCAGTTTATTTCATATACTTTAATCTACCATTTTAAATAATTTTCCAATCTTTGGTTTCAGGCACAAAATTCAGGGTCTTCAAAGTCTTCTAAACCAAAAGAAGACGTGAAAGAAACACCCATGAATGATTCTACGGTAATACATGTTACATTGTTGAGCAAAAAATAAAAAATTAAAGCTTGTACATTTTAATTGTTACTTTTTTTGTTTAGGTTGAAGTGTTTTTGAATCTCGATGATTGTTACCGACCGAGACCAACCACATAGAGCAAGCCCATGAGGTAAGTTACACTACACTATACTTTGTTTTTACGTTTATTTTTTTTTTATTATTATTGTAGCGTGACAATTAATATTAAAACTTTTGTTACTTTTAGAGTGCTAAGGCCCAGGTTGTGGAGTTGAGATAGTCGGAACGGTTAGTAAAGACAGCTGCCTGTATGCTTTCCCCGTTTACGTTCTTAAAAATTTTTCAAAGAATCAGTCGATTTCTAAATATGAAGATGGTAAACTAAAAGAATTCAAAGCCTGGTATCCCAAAAATGTTATTGAAAATGTGGCCTAACTGGGGAAATATACTGCCACCTAGATTTCGGAGGGATTTGTTTGCTGATGTAGGTAGCGTTGGTTATGCAGTGAGGTAACGATTAATGGTTATGATATTTTTGTCCTTTATAATAAAATTTTATACATACAACGTATTAACTATAATTGGCATTGGTTATTAGCATATTTACGAGTGGACACTCAACTTGTATCACTCAAGGCTACCAACCGATCGCTGGAGCATCCTTCCTCCATATTTTCAGCTCGGTTTGATTAATCCTCTTTCAAAAATGACCTTTCGGAATTGGTATGACGGTTCTTGTGAACCCTTTCCATCATCTGAGAGGTTGATGAGGTATTTTAATCATTAATTTTTTTATTTAACTTTAATTACTCCATAATCCATATCTAAAATTTTTACTTGAACTAAACTTTTTGTAGGTATACATGCCTTTAAATGTTATAAATTTGCATTGGTTACTAGTAGTTTTAAACCTACCCGAGAAAACTTTAACCGTATATACTAGGTATGTGACGTTTTCATTGGTTAATTTGTAATTTGGTAGTGTTAATGTTATGTACGTCACGTTTGTAATTTGGTATTATATTATGCTTATTTCAGTTTTATCGGGTGCTCAAGAACTGGTAGTGGATACAAGAGAGGTTATCTGCCATATAAATTTTGCATTTGACAGTTGGTTACGGGTGCACAACTATTATGAAGAGCAGCATCCGAAACACTTTTCGTTCCCCTTCAAGACTATTTACTCGGTTAACGTGCCTCAACAGAAAGGAGTATTGGGTGATTGTTGGTTTGATTGTGCATTTTTCTGGAGAGGTTGATTAAAAAGCAACCAATTAATCATAACGAAGACGGCATTCTAGCTGCCCAAGATATGAAGCGTAGGCTTGCAGTAGTATTTTATGAAAACATTTTAGCTGAGGATTCTCCCATGGGCACGCCTAGGAAAGGATCAGATGATGATGATATGGAAATATTAAATTGAAACATGTAGACTTTATATTTTTAATATCGCTATTCGGTTCCATACATAAGTACACAAAGTAATATTGCTAAAAAGAAAAACCAAGTAAGAAAACTAACTTCAACCGTCTCACTACCAAACTTTTAAGTTTAGTTAATTCCTTTTGGTCGTTAAACGATCGCAACAAATCAGGAACAAAACTTTCGCACTTGAAACAACTTATAGTTTCCACCAACTTAAGAAAACCACAATCTGGCGTCTATAAAAAAAAGAACAAAAACCATTAGATGATCTAATAGATCAGATGCTATAAGAAACATATTTTTTTAACTTACGCAACACACAAACTATCTACCCAGGTTTGCATCAGTTCGGGAGATACGAATACGAGTATCAGCACCGCAGCATGAACATGTTTCCCTAGTTTTGCTAATGTTTTTAGGTGATCTGGATGATGAAGATGATGATCGGGACATCCTTACAATGCCTAAAAATTAAGAGGATGAAAGGATACAAATAACAATTTTTTTTACAAAGTAGGTCCCTAAGGTATATAAAGATAACAAAACCGGACCACTTTTGGGAGCACCTAACAATATACGTCTTCATATACCCCCAAGGTTTTCATTACTTTTAACCACCATAATGACGAACATTCCGAATCCGGTAGAAAACACAAACTGGGTACATCAAGCAGATCAATCATGTTTTTGGTCATCAAATGTTCTTGAATTTTATTACGACGGTGATAGCCCGTGTTGCTTTTCAACCTATATGAGCTGAACACCATTAAGCAAAGAATGGCAGGGTGATCTTTTAGGTTATTACGAAAACGGTTTTATTCAAAAGAAAGTACATTTTCATTAACCGTTATAATTATGTCGGTATAATTTTTATTTATTCATTTTATTTTACAGCATGTGTGTGCATGGTGTGTAATAATTTGATGTCTTTAAGGGATACTGAAAGACGAAGACAAACGTCCTTATCTAGTAATTATCTTTAGAGTGTAGTTCCCCTTAATTTTTATGGGCTAATACTTGAACAAGGCCATCATGCCTATGGATATGTAGATGGTTTAAGAAGAATATATCCTCCCTTCTGGGAAGTTGATACTGTATATATACCAGTTTCCATAGACACAGAAAACCAGTTTATTTTAAAGATTGATATGCCGTCGATGCAAATAACTGTATATTTTGCAAATAATTGTAGTGCGAATAACTGCGGTGACACATTTTGCGTTGACAGGAAAATTCACCAAATTATTATAGAATTTGAGTCTGGGTTCTTATGGTTTCTAGGAGCAATAATGTACTGGCAAAAATCTGCTACTAACCAGATCCATTCATTAGAAATTTGCAGAAAAGTTGTCTGGCTTGGCAACGATCAACGTATTGGTCAGCATTCATGGGTGATAATGTGTATGTTGCTAGGAAATTTGGTTCAAAATAGGTCAATGACATAGGACGAAACAAGTTTTTATGATGCATGTATGAGATACCAACGTTTTATGGCAGATGAAACATATGCTGCTTGTTTCACACTGTCAAATATTTCAAATTAGCAACATTTTAATTTTTGCTTCATATAAATTTGTGTATGTTTGTGTTTACTTTTATAATGTTTGTGTTTATTAAAGAAAACAATTAATTAATAACCAAACAAATAAAATAAAGGTAAATAAAAAAGAAGCCAAATAAATTGGATAAACTAAAGCATAATCTATTAATAACCGAAGAAACAAATACGGCTAGAAATCATCCAAGTTAACTGTCAAACACGTGTTATGAAAAACAAAATCTTCAAAGTCTTCTGGTTCGATGAAAGTAGGCGATGGTATTTGACGAACAATTTTTTTTTTGCTTGAATCACGCCTTGATGATTTGGATTGTGATTCCATTGGTGTTAAACATCGGTCACGATGATGGCCATAAGTTTTACAAGGACTACAGTACTGGTGTAGGTTGCTCACCTCCCGATAAGATTCGACTCGTTTCACGAGGATTACCTGATTGTCGTTTTGTAATATATGGTGGTTGTAGATGTATTATTTCATAGGGTATCTCCCATTCAGACCTGTAGGGTAGGGGATAGATCGCTTCTTCGTATGTTTTTTTATACCTCATTGCTATACCAAGGAGAAGTATAATGACTACAATCATTTTCCTTTAAAAATCTTGATACCACAATTATGTGGCCACATGGGAAACCAGATATGAGGCACCCAACAACTGAATGTCTGATGGAACAAATCAACAAAGCCATTTTTTTACTGTCTTCGACATGAAAACTATTCATCGCAACACCATAAGCAGTCCACGTTCTAGACCGTTCAATTTTTTCCCGAATTTTTTTCACCACGAAGGGAGTAAGTACGTGGCTGTTTTTGATACCCTCCTTTCGAGGTTCATAATACCATCCCTGAAGTTTTTGTCTAAAGAATTCAACAAGGTGGGTGATCGGAATTTTCCTTCAATGCTTAGATAATGCGTTCATTGGCTTTGCATTGTTAAATGGCATATAATGATATCGTTTACCCAGGCATTGTGCTCTTGTCCACTTACCCAAGCCGATATTTAACAAAGTATTCCTTTTTCGCGGGACCGCTGCACACAATGCATTGAAGCGATCTTCAAAATCAGATACACGATAAGCATTACAAATCTTCCACCAAAGTGTCTATAATTCCTTCTTTATATCTGAGGGTAAGTTCAAGTTGACCATCAGATGGCGATAACACAACCTATGAAAAACACGAGGAAAAACAGTCCGTATTGCAAAATCTATTGAATTCACGCGATCATAAATGATAGCCAGATCAGGATGGTCACCAATACACTCTTTAAGCCTAGACAGGAACCATATCCAGCTTTCAGCATCTTCAGATTTCCCGATACCATATGCAACAGTAATCCGGTTGTTACCATCCATACCAACAGCCAACAACAGCGTTCCTTTAAACTCACCTCGCAACTGTGCCGCGTCTATAATAATCACCGGTCTTAAATTATGAATAAAACTCCTAATCTAAAAGACATATGAAAAACAAAAATAAATGGTTACTTTTATAAAAAGAAAACTTATAACAAAAATAAATAATAGTTACCGCAGCACGAATGGCAACAAAAAGAATTTCAAAGCGATTCTTCTCATCAGTCCGGATGTGAGTAACTGTTCCCGGATTCGTCCTTTCCTAATTGTAGCAATAAAGCGGGAGCTCGGCAAACGAATCTTTGCTATTTTATTACAACGGTTCGAGTGTGTGACACTTCCCACGCTATGTTTGAGAGTAAGTTATGTCCACGTGAAATATTTGTCAAAAATATTGGACTATTTCATTACCATAGTATACACGACTCCTATATCTCAATTGATGTTTTAGTATGTTGCCAATAACTTTTGGGTTAGCTTGAAGAAGATGAAGGTGAGTTTGAGTCTTGGAAAATGTGTGATTATCATTAAAATATTTAACATAAAACCTTTTACAACCTGGATAGCTATATGCCCTAAAACGCCACTCACAATCCTCAACTACACATGATGCTTCAAAACGTGTTTTAGATGATCTTTACATTATGATAAACACAGTTTCCAACTCCAATTTCATTTCTTCTTTGTCGCGAAATAGAAAACCTTCTAGAAAACAATTTGACGAACAAATTTTGTTTTTCCTAGAAAATATTTGGGGTTGCGTTTTCAAAAGGGGCATTTAAATCAGGAACAAATTTTTGTTTTTCCGTAAATTTCTCGTAATTTGGAAGATAATCGTTAAAATTTTCAAAAGGGGAATTTAAATCCGGAATTTTGTAATCATTTGAAGGAACACAATTAGATGAACCGACACCACACTCTGAAACAACTTATAACTTGAATACATCATCAGGATTTTGATTAGCCATTTTAAAAAGAAATGATACATCACGATCATTAAATATATCGATCGTATCATAAACATAGACATTTTTTAAGATAAACGTCTAATTGGCAGAATCTCAAAAATTTCCAAAAGATAACGTAATAGACTAACATAACACATATTTGATTCGATTTCTAGACCACATCTTCTACTGCTTGAATTAAGCACATATTCGAGCCTCCCGTTAATAACTTCCTACTTCCCACCAATGTATACGACAAATCTAATCATTTCAATATTTTTTATGAACAAAAAGTGGAACATAATACTTCAAAACAATGAAAAGAAAGATCCCAAATATATTTGCTCGACTTAAAATGCAAAATCTCGATCATGTATGGATGGAACTTGTGAAATCGGAGATGGAGTCTCCGGTAGTCTAAGATTAGTCACGACGAGCCCTCAGCCGGAGGAAACGTCACCCAAGACAGAGTCGGTTGCAAAAGACGCCTCCGGACGTGACTCAGTACGTAACCGACTCCACCAGTTGGAACCGTCTTGGAGACGAGGTTGCAGACCGGAGACGTCACCGAGACGCAGCTGTACCAGAGACGAGGTTGCTGATCGGAGACATCACCGAGACGCAGCCGATGATGTCTTTTGCAGGTAGAGAGGTATCACCACTACAACAAAAATGACTTTTAATGACCTTTTGTGTGGGACGCTTGTAAAATAGGGTCCTAAAAACTATTTAATAGGACAAATGAAGGTAAGTATGAGATCTTTATGTATATAATTGCCTACGTTAAAAAAACAAGTCATGGTCATGGTTAATCTTGTGTTTGTTCACCCATTTTCCGATGCTATTACTATATTTTTCCTCTTTTTGTTTAAGTCTTGCAATAGCTACGGCTGCAATTGTTGTCTACTGTTTTTATATGGAAAAACAATTCCATTTGCTAGCTAAACATAAGTGTGTCCTTCGTTTTTTTTGTTTGAACAACACATAATTTCTATATACTCAAACATCCTATGATAGCCAAAATAGGGTTATGGATTAAATGAGAGTTAAATAATTTTGTGTACTTGACTTTTAGTAAAAATCACTAACTTTTTCTAAATTTTTACATATATTACGAATTGTGTTTTCACTAACTTAGTGATTTACTATATTATTATATGATTGTGCTAATCGTAAAAGACTATTAAATAAATTCTTTTTTTTGAAAATTACTTCAGCTTATTAGTACCTTACTTCATTAGTCCAAGATTTAGGCAAAGGAAGGGTGTTCTAAAGAGATACATTAATCTAAGTGTTTCCAACGGGTGTACTAATAAATTGCAATTATGATAAATATTTGTATATATAGGTTGAATTGAATGATCATGTTGAGAACATTGGTGCCAAGTTGGTGAGATAAGTAGCTTCAAAGACAAATGATTTAGTTTATTATTGGGCAACAACATTTGTCGTCTAGCTTGGCCTTGTCCTTTCATATGGGTTATTTCCACAATTTAAGATTGTATTTGTGCATCCATTGTATGGTCTTGTCATTTCACCTCGGTATGTATTTGTTAAACATGTGATACGAATAATTTTAAAAATTTGGAACTTAATGTTTATACATAGATGGTTTATTTGTAGGTAGTATGGATGGTTTATTTGTTAAACTTGTGATACGAATAATTTTAAAAATCTGGAGCTTGATGTTTGTACATGGATGGTTTATTTGTAGGTAATATGGATGGTTTATTTGTAGGTAGTATGGATGGTTTATTTGTTAAACTTGTGATACGAATAATTTTAATAATCTGGAACCAAATCCTTATACATGGATGGTTTATTTGTAGGTAGTCTTTGAGGATTGAGGACGCATGATGACTAAGGATTCTATGTTGCTTGAAATATAACAAAGTTTTATTTGTGGGTAGTATGGATACTATAATTTATTTATGTTTAGTGTTTTTGTTATGAATATGCTTACGTGAAATATAACAAAGTTTTATTTTCTTTCCTTAGTTGATGTTATATACACAATAACTATTAAGACTTTATATGTTGATGGCCTTTTTATTATATAATAAAAACCATTATTTGGATGTCCATAACCATATCGTAAAATTGTGGTGTGGATGTTTAAAAAGCGTCGTATCATATGAGTTGTTAGAACTTTGAAATTTTGTCCTATTAAACTTGTTATAACATTGTAAAAGTATCCGAATATGCTTTTCTTAGAACGCTATATGAGTTGTTCATAGACATATTATGCGACCATAAAATTGGTTTTATAATCTTATTTGGGATATTAGGACCTTTTTCTTGGTACTAAAATACCTATAATGTTACATCATAAGGGTCCTATAAATTAATTTTTAAGGACGCTTGTATGTGTATTAAAAGATTAAAAGTAGGTAAGCGCATGTTTAAACATTGTAAAAGTGTCCTAATATGTTTATATTAAGAGCTTTTTAGGTTGTTCATATACATATTATGCGACCATAAAATTGGTTTCATAATCTTATTTGAGATATTAGGACACTTTTTAAGTTTCAAGACTTATAACGGCCCCTTTACATGAAACGCTTTTACCGTTGGTCCTATTAAATAAAAGGTCCTATAACATAACATTTTAGGACGCTTTTGTGCATACTAAAAACCCATTTTTGTTGTAGTGCACGGAGACATCTCCGCTTGAGCCAGCTGAGGGGATCCGAACGGCTAAAGCCATGAGCCGAGAAGAGGTGGTGCCGTCTCCCACCTCCCCGAAGACATCTCGGCGATGGGGAGCCATTTCCAAGACGGGTCGCAGAGAATTGGACAGATGGCGTCTCCGGAGTCCCTTCCACCTCTTTGGAATTTGGGAACCGACTCTCCAAAGTCATGGGAGGTGACCATTTTTGTGAATCTTCTCGGTCAAAGGCCATTTCCATGATTTTCCCGAAAAAAGAAAATCATTAGTGTATTCCAATTGTTCAAAGTAAAAAAGAATACAAATTTGGGGGTCAACATTTTGAGCTACTTAGCATTTTAATATGCATTTATCAAAATTCATTATGTATAAATTACTTTCAAATAAACAACAAAATAAAGAAGTAAAGTAGTTATTATTGAATTTATGTCGGAAATACTCTTTTTATTGAATCAAAGTTTCTTTGGTAAACCAAAACAGCAGAGCAAACTTAAAGTTTACTAGTGGGTAATCCGCACGTTGCGGCGGAACTAAAAATTGCATCAAAGTGTATCAATTCATTAATACGTAAAATACATTCAAAACTTTTTATTTAATTGAAATATAAAAGAATACTTGTAACAATATAATATAGGTATTCTCATCTCAAATCAAGAATAATTGCATCAAACTATATGTATTCATTAATTTCATCGTTACATTCTCATTTTTTAAAACAATTAGTAAGATAACAGGATGTACCGTGAGTTGGACTTTACAAAAACGGTAACCTAAAAAATGTATAAAATGTAAGGATTCTTTTATCAACCAAATTGCTTAATTTATTTATTTTTGCAACTAATAATGCCTAGTATTACTTTTAATGTTTTTTATGGTGTTATTCCAAGATTTTGTAGTAGTTGTTTGATGTTTGATCTCGGAGACTTTAAGCCTTAATCTACACATAACATATTCATGATGCCAAATGTTACCGTTCGTATTTTAACTGATAGGAGTTTGATAAATCCGTACAACCAAGTATGGACACGTAATTATACTACGAAGTAAAGAACCAGAAATTCGTGAACGAGAAGGAAATGGAAATCCATACTACGATGAAAAAGAAACAAAATCCATACCTTAGGTTTAACAAAGCAAAGCAACACAACAGTTCGTACTCCGGATCAAGTAAATGGAAATTCATTCAGGTTAAATGATTACTTCATTTACAAAATAACTTATCATTTTCATTAAATAAAACAACACACATGTGTATTGTTTATGTATGTGTTAATGGTTGTATCTGTATTTGCCAATTGTAAAGTCATGGTCATTATTCCAATTATTAGTATATTAATTTTGTAACACCCGCCTGATTTAGGGATGACTTGTCACTATTACAAAAATCAAAACAAAAGCAAAATTTCAAAATTAATAAAAATAGCGTTTGACAAATCAAATAATTGACCTAATTACATATTTATTATAGTGTTGAACTAAGTCGTGTCAATTCCTTCATCTTCCACATTCTAACCAATCCATTTACTCTCCACATTGTAACCGATTCGTTTACTCTCTTCACATGTCCCATGATCCCATTGAGAATCTGCCGAATAAAGAAACCAAAACACAAAATAAAATACGTCTGAGCCAAAAGTTGCTCAGTAACGAAAAGAACAAAATCACAATGCAAATTTCATAGAGTGTAACAGATGCTCAAAACGAATATGTAACGAATGTTCAAAGTTCATACGTATAAAGCTGATAAAAATAAATATTCTGATACAAAAGGAAAAAGGTTTCAGTACCTTAGATGATAAGTTTAAGCTATTGTTAAACATGCGTTTTGTACTAAATGAAATGAAAGTGGATCGGTGTTTATCGCGACGACTACAATTTGGTTCAGGATAGTTGAAGCCTTCTTGTCATGGTGTAGAGGTGTTTCAAGTTTCAAGCATGATTTCTTAAGGAAACAGACAAATTGCGATGATTTTGTAGGGATTTGATATGGGGTTTGCATGCACAAATGGGTGTTGTCGGTAATCATTGGGAATTTGGAATGATCACGAACATAGAAGTATGTAAATATTTCAAGAGAGGTGGTTTTTGAACTCTATATGAAACGGGTTCGGTTTATAAACCATTAAAAGAAACCATGTCATAAATGGCAAACTTCTAGTTTTGGGTGAATGGTCATCATCAAGATGAATATTACTCCAACAAAACGTATATAGTTAATGTAATATAATATATAATATTAACGCATATTTACTTTACGTAAATGATAGACTTTAAATAAAATTTACTAAATCAAACGTTTTGCTTTTCTTTATGCAAAAGATGAAAGAGAAAATAACTACATGTCATTAATTTCTTGATTCTAGAGTTTCAAAACAATTTACTCATTATTCTTGTTAAATTCCTTTCTTTAATTCATATTATCTTTTATTAACTAATAACTTATAATTATTTTTAACCATTTATTCATTACTATTTTATTTGTGAATGAAACTGATATTTCTCAACAATTTCTAACATCTATAACATAACCAAAATTCTTAAAATTTAACCGATCTTAATTTTCCTATATGATATTTCTTATGTTTTATCGTCATATAACTATTAAAAGAGAAATGATACTCTTAACAACTTTGTATTTAACTTGTCAGATGTTTAGTAGTTAAGTTATTAGTTAATAATAATTTATAAAAACTGTCATAAAATTATAAATATATAGATCAAACACTACAATTATTTTAGCGAGAATTATAACATTAAAACTACCTTATTCTATATTAAACATTATACCAAAACATTATTCGATTTAGATGTAGCATTATTAACTTTACAAAATTCTAACTTTTATAAACTATATATTTATACCAAAACATGTAGCATTACAAATTGTTTTTTATATGTTTCCTATTTAATGCCTTCAGAGTAATTGTAGTGAGCTATAATAGATAACTCTAAACTCTTGACTCTTGACTTCCTTTCAATTGAATGTGTAAATACGGATTTACCCTTTTACAAATGCATCGAATATTTATACTTTGAGCAATTAAACTTGTAATTTCTTAATTTTTTTCCAGGTATCCTTCCCTCATGCTTTATAATATACTAGTGGGGTGCCCGCGCGTTGCGGCGGGAGCACAACATTTACTAAAAATGAAGCAACAACAAAAATAAATATGTGATGATAAATGCAAACAAGGGTATGGCACGCGTCATATGGTCTTGTTGCTTCATACATGAGGCAAAGAAGGACATCATAGACTCATCGTGAAGGCTTGGCATGATGACCAAGTTTTGATATGCGTGTAAGTTTTGATTAACATATAGTTATGTAAGGTTGAAAAAACAGAAGTTTGTCATCTCCTATTATTGTTTTTATATTTTGTGGTTTACCTTCCTAAATACTTTAAAATATAGTATCTATAGATAAAAGCATTTTAGAAATTCTCTATATCTAATTCTTATAGTCATGTATGTACAAGTATTGTCCATGTCAGTTGAAGGGAAAATTTTAACCATTGTATCTTCCACGAGTAAGGAGAAAATTTAAACTATTGTATCTTCCACATCTTTAGTTACAACTAAAGATTTATTGTCTTTATTATTTGAACGATATAGTTTTATTGTTTAAGTTTAAAATTATTCAACTTAAACTACCGGCTTGATTATTACGAATTTATTTTTGATCTATTTTTTGCATTTTTTATTTTAACTCTTATTTTATAAAAAAACAAATATAGTTCATTTGTTGTTTTACTCTACAAATATGTAGTAAGTTTCCATCATTCCATGCTATGTTTATGTCTCAATTTATAGACATTGTTTAGGTTCAAAATTATTCACCTTAAACTATCGGCTCGATTTTTACGAATTTATTTTCATTCTATTTTTTACATTTTTTTATTTTAACTCCCATGTTTACAAAATATAAATATAGTTCATTAATTGTTTTACTCTACAAGTACGTAGTAAGCTTCCCTCATTTTATGCCATGTTTATTTCTTATTTTATTATAAAAAGTCAAATGGCATCACCGGTTTAAATAATTAAAAATACATGACATTGATTCATCGGTCCATATGCAAGTTGTTGTCCACAATATATGACATGTAATGAATGAGTGTCTTTTGTCAACTAACAAGCCAGTTGTGTATACCACTATATAATCGTAACATGTTATATATTGTATTTAGATCATACGGATACTTTGTGGTTTTTAATTACAAAAACTTTTTTTATGACAACCCTTAAGAGTTTTCTATACATTAACACATGAGTAAGGCCATAATATATTGTCATGTTTCTCATGCATGTCAAACCCAAACATATAAACTATCTCACTCAATCTTATCTATCAATTTTTGTACCTTACCTATCAATTTTATGAGCGACTATAATAGTTTCATGCATCAATATATTATTAGGTTTTTTTCAATGAACTTCCTAAATATAAAAATACAACCCTAGATATTAACTATATAAAATATTATAAAAACAACAAAGTATAGATTGGTTGGGTGCATAAACACATAATGTTTGCAAGAATATTGTTTTAATGGTTAACTGTCACACCCTCAAATTTCCACATGCGGGGTTTTACCGCGAGGCGCGTGACACACCAGGATCCAAGTCAACGGTCACAATAAACGACATCTATATGATAAGAAAACAACGTAAACTACCATTGAGTTTCAAAACCGTTCTAACACAGCGGAAGCAAAATGTATTATTACAACTTAAAAGTAAAACTCAAAGTCTGAAATGTTTAACAAAATATGCATATGATCCCTAGACGCCGTGAGACTCCGTGCGCCTATACTCAATGCTGCTACCTTAGCGACCTGAGAAAACATGCCAAAAAGACGTCAACATATAATGCTGGTGAGTTCACAGGTTTTAAGTTCGTAAACGTTTTCATGTGTAAAGCAATTCCTCATAAAGTTCCAAGTGTGCAAAAGTTCCAAGTAAATAACAAACGTTCCCTTACTGCTACGACTATGTTGCTAAAACCATTACTGACAAACGTTGCTCAAGTTGCTGCCCATGTGTCAAGTGTCAAGTGTCAAGTGTCAAGTGTCAAGTAGAGACAATATGCACCCGCCCGGCTCCCAGCCGTCAGGTGGGGTTCGTCACACCCGATAGATCTATCCACATTTCCCCCGTTGTGCCCCGCACATTCATGGTTTCAATAGGGACTTAGGTTTCGTCGTATAGTAAATAAGTGCCAAGCGTCAAGTGTCAAATGCCAAACATCAATGTTTAAAAGTGTCAAGTGCCAATGTTTAAATATGCCAAGTGCCAAACGTGTCACGTTTCTTAAAAGAGTCACATTCCCAAAAGGCGTCATGTTTCTAAAAGCGTTGCGTTTCAAAAGTGTTGTGTTTCAAAAGCGTCGTGTTTCAAAAGCGTTGCGTTTCAAAAGCGTTATGTTTCCAAAAGTGGTAAGTTTCATAAGAGTTGCGTTTTCGAATCATAAACGTTGCATTGCTAAAACGAGTGGCATGCTTCTCCCCCGAGAGAAAAGAGTATAAAAGAGGGGCCGTGAAACTCACCTTAGAGTGCGTCTTCTGATAACTAGAATTCCAACACGTGTATGATAATCCCAACTAATGACAACCTATCAATGAGTTTACATAAGTGTGATGACTATTAACCCGAAGGCTAACTAGTCCCCGATTGTCCAGATCTTGACTACGTGTGTTAAAAAGTGTGTTTAAACGTTAACCGGACATCCCAGACCGACCCGACATCCCGTTGGTGACCCATTACATCAATTAGTCATGCACATAAGTTTAACACATAAGTTTCAAGCATAAAACACTTAGTTTGCATCAAAAATCTTATTCCGGACATCAGATGGTCGAATGTGGTTTTTCCCATTTCCACGTTCGCCCGTTTGAGCCACGTTCGCCCGTTTTTCCCACATTTTGTTCCACGTTCGCCCGTTTTTCCCACGTTCGCCCGTTTTTCCACGTTCGCCCATATTTTATTCCACGTTCGCCCATTCGAACCAATTTTATTCCACGTTCGCCCGTTTTCATCAGCATTTTATAAAATGCACCAAAACGCATCTAAACGGTCCGAAAACATCACGAAACATTACCAATCACAGCAGTCAACTATCATTAACATATTCCTACATAACCCTACCAATTTTATCCCGAAATCCGTCCGTTTTACAAGTTACCCGAAATAGCAAATTATGGAGATGTCACATCAAACGCATGCAATCTTTACCCAATTAGGAAACTTTATGAAATCAATCAATAATCAACTTAATATACTCAGATTATCATGAACAATAAACCCCCCAATCATATCCTTATCACTATCATCATGAACAAGCCCTAGATCTAACCCAAAATCCCCAAAATGAACATAACATCATCAATAATCAATTGTAACCTATCTCAATCATAAATCATCATCAATAACAGTCCTAGATCATTGTCATAACATCTATGCAGCAATCAATCCTCAAAAAATGCATAACATCACATAAAACACCATTAACACATGTTATTTTGTATGAAAACTCATTGTTTATGAATAGGTTTTGTTTAGAAAGATATTAGGAAGGTTTTTATTCATGAAAACATGTTTGAATCAGATCTGGACTCTTGGGGTTTAATGAAAACGAATTGAAATGCTTTAAAAATGATTTAGAATGAAGAACACACCTTAGATCTTTGTGTAGAAGATGTTTGTAGGTTAGATTATAGAAAACAAGGGCAAAAACTCCTTCCCCAATGTTTAAAGTTGCTAGAGAGTGTTTTGAGGCGTTTAGGGTTTGTGAAATGGTGAAAAATGACAAAGTGTGGTATTTATACTATGTCCACATTCGCCCCTTTTACCTGGGCGAATGTACCCTCCTTCGACCCTTTCACAGGGTCGAACGTACCCTGACTTGGTCGAATGAAATTCTTTAAATTCCATATCCCAGGTTCGCCCCTTTTACAAGGGTCGAACGAGGAGTATTGTCCAGGTTCGCCCATTCGATTGGTCGAACCAGGACTCAAGTTTTTCTAGTTTTCCAATTTGTCGTGTTTAACGCATTTTAACGCACCCTAACATACGAGCATGCAACCTTAGTCCATGTTTAACATATTTAAGCATGGATGATTATCTATACATCATTTAAACACATCTAAGCATATAATCCACCATACGACCCATAATCTACATATACACTCAATCAGTTTATGTAATTCACCAACAACGGGACTCGTATCGTGTGTGTGTGTGACTAACCCAATGATCTCCCGAATCATTGGACCCTGGACAATACGGACTTTGTTCCGACTCTACTGACCCCGTCAAGTATGTTTAATAAACGTTTTTCGCTAAGGTAGACTTATGTGTTTATAAAATGTTGACCCAAACATGCCGGGTGTCACATGAACAAAAGGTTACCTTAAGATTAGTACCTTATATTTCACAAAATTTTTAACGACCAAATACAACATAACGGTTATCCGCAATATTCTCGTACACAAAATCTCTTAGAAATCTGCAGAAACAAAAGAAAATGGTTCATTAAATTTTTTTCATGGTAGAAGGCAACCATAACATATGAATAAGAATAAGGTCTCATAAAAGTACAAATTGATGAAAGAAGCTGGTGACAATGCCTACTAACAAACCAAATATTATAAAGAGAATAAAGAATGAGAGTTGTTTCATTGAAATGTATATAATAACACAACGGCCACTATTATAGAGCTCTAATAGAAGGTATAAATATAAATGAAATAAAGGGGTTATGAACATGGATAGTCACTAATAACTTTATTATTTCATAATCAACTTAAGATTATAAAAACAACAAAGTATGGATTGGTTGGGGGCATAAACACATAATGTTTGTTTTAATGGTGAACAAAAGGTTAGCTTAAGATTAGTACCATATATTTCACAAAATTTTGAACGGCCAAATACAACATAACGGTTATCCGCAATATTCTTGTGCACAAAATCCCTTATAAATCTGCAGAAACAAAAGAAAATGGTTCATTAATTGTTTTCATGGTAGAATGCAACCATAAGATATAAGTAAGAATAAGGCCTCATAAAGGTACAAATTGAAGAAAAAAGACAGTGACAATGCCTACTAACAAACCAAAGATTATAAAGAGAATAAGAAATGAGAGAGTTGTTTCATTGAGATGTATATAATACCAACACAATGGCCACTATTTATAGGGCTCTAATAGGTGTAGACATAAATAAGATAAAAGGAGTTAGGAACATGGATAGTCACTAATAACTTATAAAGGAGTTAGAAACATGGATAGTCACTAATAATTTTATTTTTTCATAATCAACTTAATTGTTAATGTAAAAAGACAACTTCACCCCTTTACTACCTTCATTAAGTTATTGTACCATATGCATTATATGTTGTAATTACTTAAATTTGGTTGGAATCCTTCCCTCATGCTTTATATATAAGTATGTATATGTATATATATATATATAAAAGTGAGCTATGATATATAACTCTAATCTCTAACCTCTTGTCTCTTGACTTCCTTCCAATTAAACGTGCAAATACGAATTTACCCTTTTACAAATGCATCGAATGTTTACACTTTGAGCAATTAAACTTCTAATTTCTTAATTTTTCCAGGTATCCTTCCCTAATGCTTTATAATATAGTATAGATATAGATAGTATAGATATATGTTTCAATAATTGAAAACAGTACTAAATTACCAGAGTATAACTTAGTTTAATACAACTTAAACATAGTATTTAATAATACATGCATTATATATATATATATATATATATATATATAATATTAAAAAGAGTAGTAGGGTGTTCGTGCGGTATGATGTGTAACATATGCACTTTTAATGTTGAGTATGGTTTGGTTCAATTCGGTTATTAACCTCACTGAAACTGTAGTCATTGTTTGATTGATCTTCTTAACCAATCGGTTAATTGGTTCGATTTATTTGATTAGATTGTCGGTTTTCACTTCAGTTAAGATAATTTCGTTAATAATCAAAACCACTTTTTGCTTTGAAGTACATAAATGAGGATAAAAGCTAAATATATATGAATATATAATGGCTTAGTTTTGGTATGGTTAATTTGGGTTAACTAAGTGTAAGAAAACTGATAACCGATTTTAAGATGATTTAATTTTTGGTTAATTCAGTTTTCAATTGATTCCAGTTCAATTTCATCTATTTTTTGTTCGGTTCCAATTAAAGGTTCATTTATTCTACATCCCTAGATATTGTTAAACATGTAACACATCGACTTTTTAAAATTAAAAAACATGTTAAAAATACTATACTCAAATTAAAGAGAATAAAATATTCGTTTTTATGATTTAATTTTTTTTAAATATTAAGGTATAAAAAAATTACGATTGTTTAGAAATCATGGTGGAAGTTGCCTTAGGAGGAAAATGTTATTATTATTTGAATAAACAAAAGTTGAGTAAGTTGGGGGTAATAAAATGTATTTAAGATGATGATATTAAAGTGTAAAAGTGTTTGAAAGACTAATTTATCTTCATTTTAAAGTTGTACCTTATGCATTAAAGGAAAAAAGTTCTTAGCCTTGGCAATCTTACAATGGGTCAATTTATCATATACAGTGTAAAATAAATGAGACGGGTGAAAATGATACAAAAAGTTCCATGGATCACAAAATATAACACAATGCCTAGGGAAAAAGACACAATGAATCGTAAAAATGACACAATGAAGAAAAAAAGACACAATGCCATATAAAATACATAATGATCTAGCAAAAATTCTAAAACCTACAAGTTAAAAATTCAAAAAATCAAAAACCTAAAAACTAAGATTCAAAAAAAGACACAATGCCATATAAAATACATAGGGATCTGAAAGTATCTAGAGAAACCATCAAGGAAACAATAATACAACTTCCCCGACAGTCGTTCCAACATCTGATCGATGAATGGATGCGGGAAGTGATCCTTGCGGGTGGCGTCATTAAGCTTGCGGTAGTCAATGCAAACTCTCCACCCCGTGACGGTCCTCGTAGGAATCAATTCATTCCTATCATTTGTAACCACCGTCATGCCACCCTTCTTGGGCACAATGTGTACAGGACTCACCCAAACAGAATCCTAGATCGGATATATCAATCCAACATCAAGCAATTTAATGACCTCGGACTTAACAACTTCTTGCATGTTCGGGTTCAGACGCCTCTGGTGCTGCGCACAAGGCTTATGGACATCCTCCATCAAGATTTTATGAGTACAGAATGAGGGATTAATCCCCTTGATGTCCATGATCTTCCAGGCGATTGCCTTTTTATGAGGTTTCAGTATACGGAGCAACTCGCTCTTTTCAACTGCAGATAAAGAAGATGAAATGATAACAGGCAGACGACCCTCCTCGTCAAGAAATGCATACTCCAGATGTGGTGGGAGCTCCTTCAGCTCCAAAGACGGTGGATCCTCAACAGACGGCTTCGACTTATCACTCTCTTCACGCTCAATCTCCACGAAACGCCCCGGGCTCTTGGAACTATCATCACCGATCTGATAGACCGGCTGCTCATCCCTATGGCCCTCCTTCATAATGCCATCTAAGTCCCCACACAACAGATGTGTGCCCGAAACATCCCCTTCTATCGTGCCTAGAAAGTGAGAACTGACACACTGGTCTACTATATCAAGATAGTATAGTGTGTCATCCTGACTCTCGGGATGACGCATCGACCTTTGAACATCAAAAGTCACATGCTCATCATTCACCCGGAGCGTGATCTGGCCCGCAGCCACATCAACAATCGTCCTCGCCGTGTTAAGGAAAGGACGTCCCAGGATCAGAGGCACTTTAGAGTCCTCATCCATATCAAGGATGACAAAATCCACCGGGAATACAAATTTGTCAATTTTGACAAGCATATTTTCAATAAATCCCCGAGGATATTTGATTGAACGATCAGCAAGACGAATACTCATCCTTGTGGGTGAAGGCTCACCTAGATCCAGTTTCTCAAAAACCTTATAAGGCATAAGGTTAATGCTCGCACCCAAGTCTGCCAGTGCATTACTGACAAACATGTTCCCTATCAGACAAGGGATGGTGAAACTACCTGGATCTCCCATCTTCATTGGCAGTCTATTCTGCAGAATTGCAGAGCAGTTCTCGTTCAAGAGTACACAGGACAGGTCCTCAAGTTTTTGCTTGTTTGTGAGGATGTCCTTCAGAAACTTGGCATACTTAGGCATCCGGGCCAAGGCTTCCACAAATGAGATGTTTATGTGGAGCTGTTTGAACAGCTCAAGAAACTTCCTGTACTGGGCCTCGTCCTTTTGTTTCCTAAGTTTGCCAGGGTATGGAACAGGAGGAGTGTAGTCAGTGACTGGCTTCGGTAACTGTGCTGTACTTGTTGGGACTCGCCTAGCGTGCACCTCGTCCGAAGACTCAGTCTGGACCGTCTCAGTGATCGGTGGTGAGCCCGATGTGTCAGGTCCCGTGGTTTTACCACTCCTCGTCATAATGGAATTTACATGCCCCCTCGGATTTGGCTCAGTGTTACCCGGGGGACCACCCTGCTGTCTCTTTGACATCATCTTCGCCATCTGGCCTACCTGATTTTAAATGGCCTGCATGGACGCCTTTTGTCCCCTCATCTCACCCTCGTAATTGGAGAAACGCTCCTCGTGCTACTGGTAGCGCTGCTCGGCAATCTGATTGGAACTCGTGGTGTTGGTGAGGAGTTGAGACATCATTTCCTCCAGTCTAGACGTACCACCCTGGGCGTGCTGCTGGGAACTGCCCCCAGCGCCCTGGTTCTGGTACTGGTTCGGTCTAGATTGGTAGGATTGGCCATGAGATTGGTAAGGCTGTTGTTGTTGGGACTGTTGGGATTGGTGGGATTGGTGTGGTGCGGCGGCTCTCTGCTGGAATCCAAGAGGGTTCTAGTTAGAGGTACCAGATCTCCACCCAAAGTTTGGGTGGTTTCTCCAACCTGGATTGTAAGTATTACTGTAGGGGTTATTTTGGGGTCTCGACTGATTACCCATGTAAGCCACATCCTCGTGGCTAGTATACATAACCCCCTGAGCACACGAGCCAGGCTCGTGAGATACCCCGCACTGTTCACACAGACATTGGGCCTGCGCTACACTTTGTTGAGATCTGTCAAATCTCGTAGCCAGCGCCTCAATCTGTGCAGAATTGGCCGTGTAGTTATCCACGGCATGTATACCCGATCGGGCAGATGAAGACTTTGATCGGTCACTCTTTCGAGATTTAGACTTCTGGGACGCCTTCTCAATAATGGCCCATGCTTCATTAGGGGACTTTGTTCCGATGTCTCCCCCAACATATACATCAAGGCGTTCCTGAGAGTCATACCCGAGCCCCTAATAGAACGTGTGCACCAAATGTCTTTTGGAAAGCTCATGGTGCGGGACACTTAAGAGTAGGTCTTTGAATCTTTCCCACGCGGTGTACAGTGATTCCTCGTCATCTTGACGAAATGTCATGATGCGATTCCTCAATTTTTTTGTCTTTTCAGGAGGGAAGTACTGCTGCATGAATTGTTGTGATAACTCTGCCCAAGTCGTGATCGACCCTGCGGGTTGTGACAGATGCCAAGTCCGGGCTTTGTACCGCAGTGAGAATGGGAAGAGTCTCAGACGGATAGCATCATCAGAGATGCCCGTCATCTTAAAGGTGGCTAAAACCTCTAAATATGCAACAATATGTCGGCCTGGATCCTCATGCTCCAGTCCACCGAATTGCACCGAGTTTTGTATCATATTAACGATACTAGATTTGATCTCGAAATGGTCCGCCAAAATAGCCGGTCGGACAATACTCGGCGCCAGTCCATCTCCTCCTGGACGACCACTATCATTAAGCGGAATGTCATCGCCCGCCATGATAATGTCACTATGGGCTTCCGACCCCTCGTCGTCAGCCAGATCGTGCCTTGCCTCGTCGACTGGGACCTCAACTATTGGAGCAGAAATAAGAATATCAGAAACAAGACGCAACTTATGAAGTCTAATCCTCTCGCTTCTCCTTAGGCGCCTTCGCTCCTCGTCAGAAAGATCACCAGAAGGCCCGGGGTTCGTGGACATCAACCTGCATATAAGAATGATACAGTTGCAACAAACGAATATATGCAAACCCAAAAGGCGATAAAAGACAGAAAAATAAATAAATGAAATAAAGAATCCATAAATTCATGCGAAAATAACGGAAAGCTATATACTCGAGAAAATCAAATAAAAACTAATAAAATCAATAGAATGAATAGAAATAAGCAGACTATGCCTAAAACTATACCAAGAATGAAATTAATAATTAGTCCAAATACGAACAAATAAATCTAATTAATCAAATAAAGAACAAATCAAATTCATAGATAAACCAATTAATCCAATATTCAATAAATTAAATCTATCAACATCCTAATGAACGAAAAATCAAATCAAACAATCCTATAAGCAGATAAATGAACGAATCTATATGCGAACCTATAAACCAATCTAAAATCAATCCAAAATATCTACAGACAGATAAATTTAATAAAAATTCAAATAATCATATATGCAAATAAATGAATGAAATAACGAATCAACGAAGTATAAACAAGTATTCACAAGCATGTACACTGGTAAACAGTTGACTCGGTTCGTTCCTAATGCTCGTCGCGTCCCCGGCAACGGCGCCAAAAACTTGACGTGTGCGTATATACACATAATTTTACAATGAATTAACACACGTTTTTGCTTTAATATTTATAAAAATGGTTTAGACCTTAATATTAAAATACACACAATAGGGCAAGTGTACCCTGTCATATATGTAGTAATGTACAGATAAGAACCAGATATCGATCCATGGACGCGCGCGGAGCAATGGTACTAAAACTCTGTCCCCCATTTACCAGTAGAAAAAGATAGTTTGAAGTTTGTTTATAACTAAATTAATTCTAAAACATATAAATAACACAAGTAAGACTCCAAATAGAAAATATAACTATATAGACTATGATATATCAACCCTAGCATGTCATCTATAAATCATATAAAATAAAGGCGTGTGATCAACATTCCCATTCTCTGACAGTTAGTGTCCCTTTCGGGCATCCTAACATGACAACTATACAGAAAGCTAACACGAGTACACACGTTAACCACTTCAAGTCGTTTATTAGCGAGCAGCTGATATGATCTCACGCAGATCTTCTAAAGATAAGTTAGTCATCTGTTAAGAGTTTTCTAACCTCACTAATTCAGGAAAGCAATACCGAATACACAACACGACCACCTAAACTAGCATAAAGTAGAGCATTTCACAACCTATTCCATTTTACCAACTTTGAACACAGATCTACTAAGATCGCTATTTTTACCAAAATAACTACCAAAGATCATTAACCGTATCAAAGACCAGTAACGGCACCATTAAGCTTTTAAAACCCTTTTACGTGCCGGTAAGCATTTTTAACCGTTATTCGACTGACTTTAACCAAACCAATACCCGGTTACAGTTTCATGGCGTAAACTATTTAACAAGTTAACTAGTCTACTACCGGACGGTTAAACAGACGGTTTTTCAACATTTATGCGCCTAACACATTTAAAGGATCATCAAGATCTAAACGTGAAAAACGCCAAATTTATACAAGATATGATTAACTACACAAATGATTGTTTAACGCACTACATACTATTGTTCTTGCCCGTAGGCGTACGATTAACTATAACAACATCAAAATAGCAATCAAAAATCAGATTTGAATCATAAATGTTTAAAGGATCAAACCATATAAAATGCTAAAGAGATGGATTGGATGATTGAAGGATGTATCAGATGGATTCCAGAGCTTGTTCCACGCCTGTGCAGCACTTCAAAAGCCCCAAAAATCGCTAGAAAATGTTCCCCAAGGATCCAACAATCGATCAGTGGCTGAAATGGGTGTTTTATAGAAGAACAGAGCCTGTGAGCGGCCGCTCACTTTTCAAACAAGTGGACGAGTTGCAGCTTCGTGACGTAGGCCTTCCAGAAGGTCCCTAGAAATATCTGGGGGAGTGAGCGGCCGCTCACAGGGCCTGAGGTCCTGTTTGCGAGCCAAAATCTTTGTTTTTCCTTCTGTTGTGCTTCCGGGACATCGTTTAAGACCTGAAATCATAAAGATACCCAAATAAGTACCAATTCCTGTGTATAAGGTCAAAAACGTATGAAAATGGGAGTTAAACGGGGACTTTTATTTGTGTAATTTAACGTATATCAAATGCCATTTGAATGATTTCAATTTAAGTCCGTTTGATACACTTCCCGAGTTGTCAAATACCAATTCCAGAGAAAACCCGGTAACCCACCCGTCCGCATGCTTGACGATGAAATTATCGGTAAAACCCGTCTGGCTCAAGAATCAAACCCAGGTTCCCCTAGGTCTTCTATCATTGCCCACCAATGTCTCTATTACTGCACTGTAATGGTATTGATATTAGTACTTACTAAATTAATATAATAATACGTTTAGTTTAATAGATAGATGATGTTTCTCTTTTGGTACCGGTTTCTAAAACGTCTTTAGCCTTTGATGATTCTCAATGGACAAGAGGTTGTTACACTTCATATTCTTTTATAATCTGATTGTGAAAATTTTCCACTCAAGAGAGATTTTATATAATATTTATTTGTTACTTGATCTTCCAAATTTGAAAAATCCAAACCAAATTGTGTGCACCTTGCATTACACATTTTATGATTACGTTGAAATAGTTTGTTGGTTGGGTATGCATACAATTATACACTTCAAATAGTAGTAGAACTCGAAAATGTAATATAAATTGGATCGAGTGATAAAAAACCTCCTTCATGGAATGTTTTTGGTTTTGGCCTGCCTAACATATTTCTAGGTGTGATTTAATATTACGTTCCCGTTAAAAAAAAATAAAAAAATATAGGCCTATTGACATGCGCCGATAATAATCCTATCTAATATAAACGGAGAATTAAAATTAAATAATCTCAACTTTGTCAGGTTGGAAGACAATAATCCCAACTTGAAATCTGGAATCTAACAGGCCCAATTTGTATTGGTTTTTATTTCACTGGACTAAAACTACCTGAGTTTAACCCAGTTAGTTTTCTGCCTACGTTGCATGCCATAAAGTGCAAATGTGTCAATAGAATGCATAAAATGACATGCCACGTAAGCAAAAAACTAACTGGGTTAAACACCAAGACAAGTTAAGCCTGTTAGATTTAAATTTTCAAATTGGGATTATTGCTTTTCAACCCGACAAGTTAAGATTATTTAATTCCAATTCCCCAATATAAACCATCTAAGAAGCCTACGCAAAATGACCCACCGAACTCCATGAAATTTTACTTATGAACTTATATTTGTTTCTTTCCAGCAAAATCTATAATCTATAACTACTAGTATAATTAACCCAATTGATTAATGATGCCACCATTGTTTTTATTATGAGTTAATAAAAATACAACACCACAACCATAACAATCATCACCACAACAATAACAATCATCACCGCCACCACCACCTCTTGGCACCATCAACACACCGTTACCGCTCCACCTCACGACCCCTTTGTCACCTATCGACCACCAAACCTACGCACCACCTTCCCTTGTGCCACCTCCCTCACGTGTCGCAAATAAGGCATGTGGCTTCCCCGGTTTACGTGCAGTGGCTCATTGGGTCGCTTGCTCGTCTCGTTTTGGTGTCTCGTGTTTCGTGTTAATAGGGATCTACACCGGGTGTTTCGAGTGTTCTCGAAGTTTAGAGATTTTGGCAATCTAGTGATGTACACCGGGTGTTTCGTAGATTCATCGTACGGTGTACTTTGGTGTTTTGTGAAGTTTGGAGATTTTGGCTATTTAGCGAAGCGTTCTAAACACTCTATGGTGGTGTATATATATTATTTGTCATGTTATTGTATTTGGATCACTGGATGGGATTGTGTATCAATTATGTAAAATTTTTTTTTTTGATAAACACGCTTCCACTTAAAAATAATGGTAGTTAATATTTTCTGTAAACTATATATTTATAAAATAGAGATTTTATGACATACCAGATCTAACGGGTTCAGATCAGTTTTACCCGAATGGGTGACGCGATTCCCAACAAAGTAGACGATGGCGGTGGTGCGGCAGATTGTGAAGGTTGGTTGGAGTGGGTTGGATTTGGTGAATCGAAGGTGGAGAGGCAAAGGTTGCAGGTGATAAATGGGTAATGTTTTAAATGAATACATTTAAAGAAAAAAATAGTTTAATCAAATTAAATAAATAGATTCAAAAATAATAATAAAAATAATGGAAAAGTAAAGGGAACCATGCCCTTGACAGAGCTATGGAGGAGGATGGTGATGTAACACTGAGTTGGGTGATGAAGATAGAAGAGATAGGTGATTACACCCTATAGCCTTATACCATTGAAATGCTATGAATTATCTTGTTGCTACAACAAATATATGACCAACGATAGCGATGAGTCTCCAAGGGGTAAAAGGGTTGAAGGGTTTTGGTTAGCCTAATGAATGTTGTGGCGTCTCCGCACGTTGCAACACATAGGTAGGAACTTTGCAATTTTTTTGTTGTTTAAGATTCTAATTTGAATTGAATTCAAACTAGAATGTTGTTGTTATTGTATTTTTATTGTTTTTAGATGTGATGTGTGAAGAAAAGATTATGCATAAAGCATAATCTTCTAGAGAGAAGAGAAGATGTTAAGGAGTGAGTCTGATGGTAAAGAAGCCAACCTTTATAGAAAAAAGATCTTCTATAAGGAGAAAGGAAGCAGACTCGATCCATGGTTGCAACAAATGACTTTCCCATTTTGCCTATGGAAGGCTTTGACCTGCGGGTAAAGACGTGCACTCTCCACATGTGGTGGCTGTGGCCTGGGTTGGAGAGTCAAATGAGAAAGTGTGACAAGACAAGTCACTTGTTTGTTCTTTTTGCGGTTGATGACAATTGTTTGCTTTTGAACTTTTCAAACCTTTAACCTTTCAAGTTATTGTTCATTACAATAAGTTTTTTAGACTTAAGCTACCCACATCATCAGCCCCCCAAGTCAGAGGTATGGGTGTTCATCGGGTTTGGTTTTTGGTTATCGGGTTATTCGGGTCGGGTTACTCGGGTTTTCAATGGTGAAAATATTACCCGATAACCGACCCAATCTAGTTAAATGGTTATCGGTTATAGAGTTGATCGGGTTCAGGTTAAATGGTTATCGGTTAAAACAGCCAAAAACAGTCGTAGACAAGTTTAATACAACTAGAAGTGACCTGAACCAGACGTGCACCTTGCTTGGCTCAGTGTACACTTTTTAAGCATTGTGTGCCTTTAAAATTTAACTTCCTAGGTGTTCCTACAAATTACAATCTTCATTTACACAAATATACCCAATGTGATAGAGGCATTCAAAAAAACAGTAGTCAGCAATGGCTTTTCAATTGCAAATTCATAAAGAAATCAAGATTACACTATGTCTTTGATTTTAATAATGCATTTGATACAATTGTATATTTCCTCTAGAAATTGACAACGAATCAATTTTGAATCCAAATTTCCTCCGCTGCAATGTAAATAATAAGAAAACTCATATTTAGTTGAAATTCAATAGAACTGTGAATATGATAATGAAGCTTGAAAGTAAGGATATTCAATTACCTAAGAAGTAGGAGGAAACTCAATTAGGAATGTGAATAGTCATTCGATAGTTTTGATTGATTGCTTACATATAAATGGAAATTGGATCGTGTTTTAATTTGTTCCTCGGGTTATTCGGGTCAACCCGAAATACATATATTTAATCCAAACACCAACCCTAATAACTCTAGTCTGGTTCGGGCATGACACTTCATCAGGTTCGGGTTAATCGGGTAAGGTACTTTCTCGGGTCGGGTCACTTCGGGTCGGGTTCGGTTATCGGGTTTCGGTTAAAAAGAACACCCCTAGTCAGAGGTATTTGTGATGTAGGCTTAAATGCTTCTGACTTTTTGCATACCATTTTATTGCTGAAAGGCCTCGAGGCTTCATTGGTTTAGGCGGTGAAGCCTCTAGATTTGATTTTCGAAACTGACGTTTGATGGGACAGATGGCAGTATGTCAGGTGGCAGTTATTAATATTTATAGGCATCATTATGCCTAACGGTTATTATATTAATAACCTTTTCATTTACTTAAATCATTTATTTTATTTAATTAAATCATTTCCCCTCTTTCAAAGCACACATTCTTGGTTATCTTCTTCTCCATCAGGTTATTTTTCTTTTCTTTTTTCTTCTTCTGATTATCCGTCGAAGCAATGGGTGCAAAAAAAGATCTAAATGTTAGTTATTCCCCCTTTACTCAAGAAGAGGTTGAGGCTTTTGCTTAGAGTGGGGGATTGATTTATCATTTAATCCGGTTGTTCCAGGGTTAGATAAATCGATTGATCAATGTCCCTCCGGTTCTATTGATTTGTATTATCGTCATTTTGAATTCTCCAACCTTCGTCATCCGTTTTCTATCTTTGTCCTTGATTATTATCGTATTTCTTTCAGGCAAATACACCCGCACGGTCTTTCTAGGGTTCTTCATTTCAAAGTCCTTTGCCGTGCTTTGGGTTATGATCCCACCTTGCTGATGTTTCGTCGATTCTTTCGCTTGGTGAAGAATGGCGACCGGTTCACCTTTGAGACCTCACAACTCGATTTTTGCCTAATTTCTTTATATGTCACCACTTTGGGCACTTGGAAAGATAGGTTCTTTTGGGTGTCTGAACACGGAAAGATAGGTTCTTTTAGGTGTTTGAGTCTATTGTTCCATTTAAACTTGTTTGGTGGCAACCTGAACTCATTTGAACAAACTCGAACCCTCTGAGTTAGAGTTGGATAAATGTTTCTTGGATGCCCTTAGGGAATGCCCTTCAAGGGTTTGGCCTTTTCCCGAACCTCTCTTAGTCTTGACCGGTGTGAGCATTGCATGGGTTAAACTGGATCGAGATCCCATGCCTATGAGGGGTGATCAGGGTATGAACTCTCTTTTTTATCTTGTGACTTTTTATTGTTGCTTAATCTTATGTTTTTCTTTGTTCATTGTAGTTATGTCTACTCTTGATTTTATTAAAAGTGATGATGCATCCGACGTTGTGTCTGAGGATGTTGAGGAAATGCCTGGTGAGGATGCTATTACCAAGACCGAGAAGTGTAGGTATGATGGTGTGTACTATATGAGTGATCCCAATGTTAAAGGATTTACAAAGCTAGGTCCCTCGAAGCCTTCAACCCAACGATCAAGTCGTTGTTTGTTTAATGGTGCTAGCCAATGTTTTAAAAACGGTTTTTAAATCATACCAGATTTGGCTTAAAAATGGTTTAACCGGGTTGTATTGGGTGGTTCAACCGAATTGACTTGTTAACTCTACGAATTCATACATTATAACATGAACTCAAAATATAGGCCATGTTTGGCTCTCCTTCTCCATTTCTCCTTATAACTTCCCCCCCTTCAAAAGCTACTTAATCTCATAAGTCAAAAATTGTGACTTATGACTTTCCCCCCAATTTCTCCTTTTCAAAACACAAAATCCCCCATAAGTTACTTTTCAAACAACCATCCAAACACTTTTGTTTTAACTTATGACTTATTGGATAAGTCATAAGTTAAAGGAGGTGTGGAAATGGAGAGCCAAACATGCTCATAATCTAAAAATGAATGCTTACATGCTAAAAGATAATCCAAAAGTTATTCTATATAAAAAAATAATCCAAAAGTATTCAAATTTCTAACAAAATTCTTTTAAATGAAAGTGTACGCTATGTCTAAGCCATTGGAATATTGAATACATCAAGTTCACAATTATTTAAAAGATAAAATTCACTACCATCGCCTTCCTCAAAGTCTAGAGAATAACTATTTTCATCTCCTACATTTTAAAACATAAGAAGTTTTAGTAGAAATAACAATTATAATATACTTAAATTATGAAAGATAAGTAACATATATAACAAGAAACAACGTGTTTGAGGAATCGATTCGTGCTCTTCCTCACCAAACATGTTATCTATATCATTATTATGAAGTTCTCCTTCTTGATTTTCTTGAACCACAAAAAAAATTAATAGTTCAAACCCAAAAATTTACCTTGTGTCGGTACTGTTATAAAGGTTCAAATCGGTATACTGTATTTTACCAGCGGTACGAACTTGATACCATTTCGCGTTTATACCGGGGTGTTTCGTACAGGGCTCACATCCGAAAAATTGTATTACCGGTATAACCAGCCGGTACGTACCCGTTTAGTGCTAGCCAACCAACTACTTCAAAGCCTGTGGAGGTTAGTGATGATATTGAGGCTTCAGAGGATCAAGAGATTCAAAAGGGAAAACAGTCCAATGTGGTGGAGAAGGTTGTTGTGTCTGTTCCCAAAGGTTATGCTATCAAGAGTGTAGAAGGATATATGAGTACTAAAGTGGAGGATGTGTATGTTCCTGGGTGGAGTGTGAAGGTTGGGGAAATTTTAAGTCTTCATCTGTGTGTGAGGATATCTTGACTCATTTTGCTCCTCGGGAGTTCGTGATTCGCTGGAGACAATGGATGATGACTTATTGTAAAAAATGATGATGGGTGCTTGAAGCTTTACCTCCATGCTTCCTGAAGATGTTCAAGGTTTCGCAGGAGAATGCAAGAGTATCAAGAGTTTTTTAAGAAGAAAGAAAAAATGAAGTCTTCAATTGCTGCTTTGTGGAAGGAAGCCCAGGGTTTTGCTGAAAAAGAGAAGGCTTTTGTGTCGATGATTGATTAGCTGAAGCAGCAACAGGAGGTTGAGAGAAAGAGTTATGAGGCTGACAAGGTTGCTCTAGATGTCCAGAAGAAGGCATTTCTAGAGCAGAAAGGAGGGTTGAAGGCTTCTCTGGCCAAGGCGACAAAGGATAACCAATGGTTGATTGAGCAGGGCTTCGAACAGGTTGTTACCTATCTCCTACATTCTACTGCGTTCAATTCAGCTTTGGGAGAAGTTTACACAAAATTGCTCAACCATGGGAATCATATTGGTTATCTAGCCGGTTACAAGGCACATGAAGCCGGACAACCTTTGGATCAGTTTTCTTTCTATCAGCCCAAAGCTATGGACACCTTCAAATAATCAATCTTGAAGATTGAGCGTCTAACCTTTCCCTATGTGGGAGAAGTGTCTAGTTGCTTTGGTAAGCATTTATTTGTTTTGCAGGAACTAAAACCTCCTGGTCTCAATAAGGCAGTTTGTGCTGAGATCCTCAAGTCGTTATCCAAGAAGAGATCATATTCTGGAGACAGCGAGGAGACGCTTGATGAAGGCAATGATGGTTCCAAAGATGCAAGCTTGGAAGGTTCGGAAGTGGTTGGTGATGCCGGTGACAAGAAATCCAAGAAGGCAAAGAAGGTTAAAAAAATCAAAGGTTGAAGATGCAGGTGTGAAGGAGGCTAAAGCTTCGATGCCTTCTACTTCTAGTGCTGCAGTCTAAGTGATTTATGCCTTCTATTCGTAGCTTTCTTAGCATCTGTCTTCAACAATATTTTATTTTGGTTTGTAAACAATCTTAACTTGTGGGAACCGTTCAAGGTTCTTGTGGTGGTTTATGGTCTTGTAGGCCCTTGAACAATATTTAGGTTTGTGGCCCTTAAGGCATGTTTGAACATGATGCTTATCTATGTTAGCTATATGTTGTTCTATTTTTTTTGTGTTTGAAATGTTTTGCCATTGCCTTTGTTTTTCATTGTGCATGTTTCACCTGTAGCACCTTCGAAGATTCAGTGTTGTAGTCACTTAACCTTAAGGTTGTGTAAGCAAAAATACACTACCTATCATATGAACACTACTTAGTGTTTTTGTTAGTTCGTAAGCCTTTGAAGTGACTTGAGGAGCATTTGGTGTAGGCTTCTCAAACCTGTCTATGAGAGATGTTTATTTACTAAGTTAAGTCTCATGGAGTTGGATTGATCTAGGATCTCACCCCGTATATAGTTTCATTCAACCCTTGAACCTATTGAGCGATATGGCCTGGGAGCTCATCCCGTTACATGGCCCTTGCCATGGAGTTTTTTTGCAAGGTTCTCAACCTGACTATAAGATAGAAAGACAAGTACTAGAAGGAACGCCCATGATTCTTTCATTGATCATATTGAGATAGACAAGATAGAACAAGTTGCAGGAGTTAGAACATTCTCCCAAGACATTCAAATTACACATAGAACCTTTTAAGGTTTTTTCCATTCCAGTGGCGAGGAAGCTTTTTGCCATCTGCATCGGCTAGCTTGTATGATCCTCCCTTGTGAGCTTCGCGAATGGTGTATGGATCTTCCCACTTGGGACCATTTTTTCCTTGGCTTTCTTTTCGGCTTGCTTCATTGTTTCGGAGGACTAGGTCTACAGGCTTGAAGCGTTCATGCTTGACTCAGGTGTTGTAGTAAGATTCCATTTTCTGCTTGTATTTAGCTTCCTTGATAGCTGCCAAGCTTCGAGCTTCCTCTAAGCGGTCCAAATTTAACAAGTTTTCGCTTTTATTAGCCTTGGCATCCTTGTTAAGAGTTCGAATTTTGGTGACCCATATTTCGGCAGGGATCACAACTTCAGATCCGAAGACTAAGCTACAAGGAGTCTTCTTGTGATTTGTTTTTTCTATTGTCCGGATAGCTCACAAAACATTTGGAAGCTCTTCAAGCCATTTGCTTCCATGTCGGCCTAGCCTTGCTTTTTATCCCATCAACGATGTTGCGGTTCATTCTTTCGACCTAGCCATTGGATTGTGGACAGGCGACTGAACTGATGACTTGTGTGATACTGTATTCTCTGCACCATAAGCTAAAAGGATTCTTGGCAAATTGCTTGCCATTGTCCGTGACTAGCACTCCGGGAGGGCCTAAGCGGCAGATGATACTTACCACACGAATTCAATGATATTTTCCCTGAAATCTTTCCCAATGGTTTCACTTCAGGCCACTTTGTAAAGTAATCTATAGCCACGAGTAGAAGCTTAACCCCTCCTTTGGCAGGTGGGAATGGGCCAACAATGTCCATGCCCCATTTGTGGAATGGTCAGGCTGAAGTGATGGGAAACATATCATGCTTTGGGCTTTTGGGAACCGATGCATGTATTATACAAGCTTCACACTTTTTCAGTTGTTCAGATGTGTCTTGGTGCATAGAGGGCCAAAAGTATCCAAGGTTCATGAGCTTGGCTATCACTGACCTAGGACCACAATAAGCCCCACATATCCCTTCATGAATTTCTTTGATAAGATATTGGCTTTGTTCGGGGCCTATACATCTTAGAAGTGGAGCGAGATAGCCTCTTTGGTAGAGAGTATAACCTTGAAACACATATTGCCTTGACTTGATTCGAACCCTTTCAGCCTCTGTCTGATCATCGGGTAACTCACCATTTTTCAGGAAATTTATGATGGGAGTCATCCAATTTGGTCCTTCTTCGGTGATCACATCTTGCACTTCAAGCTCTTGGATGGACGGTGATTTGAGTACCTTAACCAACACCTTTTTGGTGAGATGGGAGAAGGTTAGGGAAGCAAGCTTTCTTAGTGCATCCGCTTTCTTATTTTGGGAATGAGGAACCTACTTGATTGTGCAAGATTGAAATGTGTTCATGATCCCTTTTGCCTTTTTACAGTATTTCTTCAGTGTTGGTGGTGAAATCTTCAGGATAGCACTAACCTATATTTTCTGTGTAGCATCCTTAGGATACTGAAGGTCTGGATAGACTTCAGGATGTAACAGTGTTCTGACCTATGTGCATCCTAAGGATAGACTAATGAATTATCTTATTATTATGTAATTGCAGGTACAATTAATCAATAATAAGACTTGTAACTCTGCTCCAACGGCTATATTGTCTTACTAAGTCAACGAAGCTGAGGATTCAAGAGTAATACATGTGAAAGAAGTCTTTTGCAAAAGAATTGGTCAAATATGAAACCGCTCGACATTTACGAGAGGCGAGAATCGAGGAAACGGTTAACCAATGTCTATATTGGTTAACTACCCTTCAAAGCTTGCTGGAAATAGTCAGGAGACTCATTAAAGAGGGCGGATTTCATGGGATCTTCTATTTATTTCATTCGTAACTACAAAAGGGGGTGATCAACGAGTATAGGACACTTCTCATTTGCTTAACACTTCGTAGACACCTGATACTCTCTCTACACACACACAACACTCATATTGAAATCTTAGATACTCGTTCATCACCTATCCAAAGTTGTACTTATTTTTACCATATTAATATAAACAAACAAGGCAGGGGCTTAGATTCCTCCTGAGGTTTTGTGCCGGCGATCATCAACTGATCAAGGGCTTTCCTCGTACATCGAGTGTTGTTCTTTGTTTACTTTACATTTACATTCACCTATCTTTTCTTATTTCACCATTTTAGCAGACAGTTACATCCTAAGGATATAACTATTCATCATGAACCATACCTTTATCGTCCTGAGCATAGTTGTCATATTATTGTTTCTTTGTTGTTATAAGTTGCCATTTTGAAACTAACACTAAGTATTTAAATTTTTTCTCACATTCAGCACTCTACCTCACATTTACTAATTTGGAATACAAAATTATTTCTACTAAGTAATTTTTTCCAAAACAATTTGTTAAAATTCTTTCTCAACCAACTTATTTCAAAAATCTTGACAACTATGGCCTCAAACCCAAAATCTGTGTCTTCTTCCACACCATCCACAACCTCAGCCAGAAATGTGACTCTACCACCTCCCCCTGCTCATCTTGAAGAGTTCTAGACAAGTTACCAGAAATGTTCCTCCATATACTGCTAGATCTGGGATGGCAACATCTGTATCCACTCCTCCTATTTTTGTATCAAATGATGGGATCCTCTCCATGTTTGCAATGGTAAAGGGTCAAATAAAGCAACAACAGGACACCAACCAGATGCTAATGAGAGAAATACAATCCCTCAAAACATCCTCAAAAAGACCAGTTGAAGATATTGGAACACCATTGCAGCCTAGAGTGTTAGATTTCAATTCTAGCATCTCTGGGGGCATTTATCAAGGAGATTTAATTCCCATGAACACTGGATTCTCTGCTCCTGAGACTATTAGAGCACTCAGGATAACAACAACCAGAGATCCAGGATATACTGTTGAGCCATCTCGAGGATATGCAACTGAACCATCCCAAGGATACAATAATGGTACCAATTTAAGTTCAAGTACTTTTGCTAATAAGGATATTGCTTCTTTGCAGGATACAGGTATAAGCCCACAATTGGCAAGAGAGCTTCAAAAGATTAAGGATATGGTGTCTAGTGTACCAAGGATAATACAACCTATCCCTGAAGTATCCTCATCATATCACAGGGTGTCTCGCTTTGCACCTCCAATATGTGATGCAGAGATACCAAAGAGATTCCAGACTCCAAGCATTAAGCTTTATGATGGATCTTCCAGACTCTGTTTTCTTGCTCTCCAAGTTTTCTGCGTTGTCTTCTTGCGTGCAAGGCCTTCGTGCAGGTGAGCATGGGCGCGCTTAGTCACTGCAGGACTGATTTTAGCATTGTTTAAGTCCTGGGATTGTCTTCAGAACATGCAGTGAACTGGCTAAAAGTCTCGTATCGTCAGGAATCTCCTGATTTTGCCTGTTTTCACTCGGAAATCCTCTGTTTCTGTCTCGGAGCTCCATTTTCCTGATAAATACAAATAGGAACGAATTAAGTATTAAATATTAATAATATAACCTTAATTGTATCCAATTATAAGACTATTTATGCCCGTTTTATATGTTAATTATGTGACTTATCACAATACCCCACACTTAGACCATTGCTTGTCCTGAAGCAATCAAACACAAGTGCACCTAAAACATACCGTAAATAACAAACCCTCAATCCATTTATTAATTTATTTACGAGAAAAATAAAATCACATGACCCGCCTACTTAACCCGTACGATTATGCTCGAACCTATACCTTCTCACAATGTTCACTCAACACTCGGGTTTATCATTTTGGTGAGTTTTGGGGGTGAACACTCAAGTCCGTACCGAAGTCGACTAGGGTCATAGGCTTGTATGCATATCAAGTCCTAGTCTCCAAACCAAATAACTAAGAAAAATGAAGAGGACATTTATTCGGGTTGTAATGTAGGGGTGCAAAAGATAAAACAACTTCTTCTTTTTTTTTAACTAAAAATAAAAGGGAATGAGTCACCAGATCACAAGGAAGCGTCAAGGCTGGGATGATGAAGCAACAAGACATGGAAAAGGGCGACTACGACGTTGTGCGACATTCTCGACGGCGATCTCTGAAAGGAGTCGGGTGTTAATTCCGAGGTCCTTCATCATGGCTATCTCGTTCCTTATAGCGTAGTCGACGTTATTTCCTTTTCTGACATTTCTCTCGGCCCGGTATCGAATAGCACCCTCATGAATCAGCAGAGTGTATTCGTTCTGTGAATGGGTCGAGTTGTTGCTGCATTTTCCTTCATGGGACATGTGGCCACATTTTCTGCATTTATCATATCTCTTGTCCGATCTTTTTGCAGCGCTCTTTGACTTTCCACAAAAGGACGGATTCTGTTCCATCTTTCTCCACAGTTTTCTTTCGTCTGCTATCTTCTGTAAAATAATCTGTAACATATCATGTGGCAGACGTGGCTCCGCAAAGTGGAAACATCGAAACAAGTGTTCGTCCAGCGGATGTATCTTGAGAAATCGAGGGGGGGAAGCAAGAGAGAGATGAGAGATTACAAAGAGAATGTAGAGAGAGAGAGAGAGAGAGAGAGAGAGAGCAGAGAGTAGGAGAGAGAGAGAGGGAGAGAGCAGAGTTCCAGTTCTTTAAGGTCTCACCGGTCAAAGACCAAATTTTTATCTTTGAAGAACTTTCTTTTCTTGGCCTCTCTATTTGGTGGGTCTCTCTCTATTTATTGGGCCCTCTATTTATTTTTGGGGCTCCCAAACTACCCTTTTTAGAAGATCTCCCTCTTGGCCCCGTCTTGTGTTGTTCCCTCCTTTGTCAACGGTATCGCCTTTTCTTCAAACTTACGGTCTCGCGCCCTCGGTGATGACAAAATCTTGCCGCTGCTGTGGTGACGCATGATCGGGACTCATTTATTGGGTAGATGAAATGAAAGGCTAAGGCTCAAAGGGTTTTCTAAGGGAAAGGATTTTATTTTTGGGGTGAAACCTAATTGCCTCTATCATTTTAATCTAGTTATTGATTTTAAAAAACACACAAGTTCTAACCGAGTCGGATTAAGGTCGGACATCTCTCAGGTCAAATGAAACGAGCAAAATATGATATAGATAATATAAGTGTGGTGATCGACAAAGGCTTAATAACCCTCGCATGGATAATCGGATAGGATAAGGTATCAGTTTTAAGCATAAATTTTGGGGTATTTTTCTACGTGCCATGCAACCTATTTTTCTACTTTATTTTATTTTAAATGGATCTATCGGGTTTAATTAACATCACCTACTTCGACCGTCCTTTGGTGTGAATAGTTCGGCATAAATGCCTAATAGGTATCACTCGGACTAGCCTAATAGACTATAAATATTTGTCAAAATAACCGCGAATGACGCTACGAGTATCAAGCTGCTAAGAGGGTACCGGATGACGTACGATCGATGACAAATGACCCGCTAGATAAAATAAAATAAGCAGCAAAAAAGGGTCCACCCCACACTTAAAATTTTGGTATAAATTTTAAGTGCAGAATTGGAGAAAAAGGCAAGAGAAACTAATACTCCCCTGATAATGATGAATCCTCTCGCGTGTGAGCGAAACCTGCATACTCCACATAGAGACGTCGAAATGGCGGCTCCAAAATATCAAAGCTACGGTCCTAAGATAGATACTAGTGCCGAGGCACTAGCGGGTGGAACATGTCTAGCATGCACCAAGCATGCAAATAAAACCATCATCCAACATATCCATACAGTCATACATAAACAACGACAAAAGAAAAAGAAAATAAAATAGTGTATCATGTCACAAACCATCGACCATCATGAAATGAACCTGCATAAAGAGGAAAAAGTCAAACCGAGCGGGAGCGGTGAGAGCCGGATCTGGAGGTGGAACCGGTGCAGGGGGCCATGTGCTGGGAGAAATCCTCTCGAAAGGGTCGGAACTCAGCTGTGAGTGTGTCAAGTCTGTCCATGATGGAGCAGAACATACTCCCGTGCTGTTGACGATCGGTCCGGGCTACTGGCGGTGCTCTGGCGACGGGCTGCAGCTGTTGATGACTTTGGTCGTCTGGCCGCAGCTGCTGCAGAAGACTCAGCCCATCCGATCTCTTTGAGCTCCCTCTCACCATATGCATCTTCAAAAGCTGCCTTCTCATTCCGTGGCTCATTTTTGTTGTCTATCAGCTTCAGCGTCTGCTTATCAATAATCCTGGTGTGCTTCATAGTATTAATACTCAGGGGGCGGACCCGCTCAAAGGCCGTCATTCCAGACACTGCCTCAGGGGTGAGAACCCCTAATGATGTGGCGATGCGAGTAATATACGGGCCCCCCAAAGATGAGACTAGTTGGAAAAGTACCATAACAGTGAGTGAAGAACTCAGATACCACATGGGTAAGATTGCAATGCCGCCCCTCAATGATGCAGTAGAGATGAAATGCCTCCCTCTCATTAATACCCCCGGTACTATCTTTCCTGGCCCCAAAGTACTAGCAATGATCATGTGAACCCATCTGTGGAGTGGGTCAGGAAAACTGGACTTTTTGTGTTTTCTAGGGTCCAGACGACCTCATAATTGGTGCCCCAGAAGTCCTGTGGTTCCACACAATCAGACCACCAGAAAAGACTATATGTGAAAATCGGCTTGATAATCTCCCTCTATCTATACATTCCCATACGTACCCCAAACTCGGCCATAGTCATCCTGTACCAGTTTCTCGCCATCCTGAACCCAATGCAACGAGTAGAAACCCTGTCATTCCTAGCGGCAGGGGGAGAGTTTATGAATGAAGCCAGGAACTCAAAAGTGAGCTCCATGTAGACCATCTCCCTGATCTGGAAGAGTTTATCCTACTGATGGGACAACATATTATAAAACCTAGGCTCAAGCTCCACCTGCTTTAAGGCCTCATAATCTACTGGCAAGTAGGGCCCTAACTGCCTACCCTCAATCAAACGTAACTTCCTTCGGGCATTCTGTCCAGTTCCATGTCTGTTAAAGTACACCCAAGGGTGAACTCCTTTTGGTATGTCTCCCTCAGGCTCAAAAGTGTAAGTCTCAGGTAGGGCCAGGGGAGCAGACTCCTCTAACTAGTGAGAGTGGTGGGACTCGGATGAAACTGATGGTGATCTCTGTACTGTCCTCTTCATTCTGGGCATAACCTGCAAAATACAACAGAATCAGTTTAGATTTAAAACTTAAAATTTTACTGCAGAAAATAAACAGTCTGGGTCCAGTGGCTGCACGCCCGTGCTCAGGGAAGGAGCACGACTGTGCGGCTCAGTCTACAATCCGGATTTCAACTAGTTCAATTGTTTAAACAAGTTTTTCACCTAATATACCCTAAAACTGATTTTAAACTGCAAAAATAAGTTAAATTTTAAAACTTTAAAAGTTCTGGTGTTTTAACTGACTGAGCACGCCCCTGCACAAGTGATGCACGAACGTGCTCAGTCTGGTAGGTCAGACTGGTTACGCGGGAAATTTATAACGGTTTTCTAGTTAAGCACGCCCTCTGCACACTGCTGTGCACGGTCGTGCTCGTAACTGAAGCGACGGTTTTCAAACCCGTCAGTTTTCCCGAAAGTATTTTTCGAAAGGATCTTCAAAAATCTCAACCACATTACAATCCTAGTGCTTCCCTAATAATTCTCCTATAGTTTCATGCAAAGATTCGGGCCATAAACACTAGAAACCTAAGATTTTTATCAAGAACCCAAACTACTCAAAAACTCAAGGAAACGGACAGATCTGGACATAAAACACTTAAAAATGTTAGGGGTCGAGTATACATACCTTCTATGGAAGAATAGGGAATGGAATGGAAGAAAATGGTGAAAAATGGTGGGGTTTAGGGGTGGTGCGACGGTGGGTGCGAGAGGTTGAAGGAGAAATGGGTTTGAAAAGTCAAAGAGACTTTTAAATACCCGAAATTCTGATTCTGCACGCCTTGCACAGGCGTGCTCATCAGCCCAACTTCCCGTTTTTCGTGTTTTTCAATTTTAAAACTGTTTTTAAGGGTCCGGTTTAAAAAATTGTAGTTGGGTTTCCCCAAAATAATTTTTAAAACCCAATTTTAATTACGAAAACAGTTTAAACTCTTAAATTTCTGAGAAACCTCCACCTGGTCACATTTTTCGCATTTTCCGGTACTTACCTGGCAATCTTCAAGGGACGGCAAACCGACCTCTAATGAAAATAAAGAAGAAACAAAAACCCTCCAAAATAAAAGTTGATGAAATTGGTGGTCTCGGCTTCATTCACGGGAATTCTCTAAGGTGGCCAATCTGGAAGTAAACCTGCAAAGACAAACTAGAAATAACGGTAATCATTGAAAATAAAGCAGAAATAAAATGAAAGAGAAAAATAAAGAAGACCGAAAACAAAAAGAAAAATAAAGTGAAAATAAAAATGAAAAAGAAAAATAAACCGATCAATCAAGTGACTAGGGTCTTTCTTTGGAAATCATTGTGTTCCCCGGCAACGACGCCAAAAACTTTGATGCTTTTGGTTTTAGCAATTAAAAAGATGTCAATTTCCCCGGTGCCAAAACTTTGATTTATCAATCCCAAAATAATGGGTGGGGGAAAAGACTGATTTTACTAAACCCTCATTAACAAAGTTTTAAATTTATAAAGTAAACAATAATTACTTTAGAAACTAAAACCAACTCATAGGCAGAGAAACTAGCGTGCATAGTATAGTGCCTGGGGTAAGTATTGAGTATCGTATGCCAGAGTTCACACTTTCCCCTACACAACCTTTCATCATTTAATTGATCGTTTTTTAAAAAGAAAATAAAATGGAGGGGTTCTTTTAAAACAAAATAGTTTTTGAAAAAAGGTTTGGTTTTATAAAAGATATGATAAAATAAAATAGTAGATAGATATGCACATCTCGGGGCCCTCCGTATATGTAGTTAAGTTTATTATTAAAATTAATAATTTAAAATAATTAATTATGCAGAAGATGAGAGTGATCTTGAAGTGGTGACTCCTTGACAGAGAAGCGGAGGCGACTACTGAGTAGAATCCAGAACGTCTCCAGCGTGCGTCCACCTCGGGTACTCCACCAGGGCCTCGCGTATAGCGGGCTCCTTAAACCGCGGTCAAGTATCTGGTCCTCGAACTTATCATCTTCTTAAATTCGAGGATTCACTTCCGAGCCGGAACACCATACACCTCCCTTAGTTCTCGCGTTCCGTACAGAAGGGTCTCTCTAAGGAGTTAATCCTGGAAACCTCGTATCCCCTAATAGGCTATCAGTCATGAAGACCGAAGGATCTCTCTTACGGCTGTCTTAGAAAACTCGGGCCCCCATTGGCTAACGACATTGCACTAACGAGAACTAGATAAAGAATCTTCATTTTATTTATCTTTTAGGTGACACTCTATTATTTATTGATCAATTAAATATAAAGTTGGTTTAAATAAATGATGACTTAATTACCCAACCCATAACCTCCCGAACTGAATGAAACCCTTAACAAAGGCATCACATAATCTTAAAGGCGTGCAATCTGGAGATCACTGGTCCGCCTGTAGGGAAACCATCCTTTGCCAAAAAGATCATTCAATCATCTGGTAAGAACCAGAAATGTGTCACTCAGATCTGGTCCACTTCAGAAGCCATTACTTAGAATCCGGTTTGGATATCAGAAGCACGAAGGATCTGTCTCACTACCGGTTTCCTTGCCTTGGATCTAGCTCGGGACTACCAGAAGCTGATTAAACCTTTAGTAATTTAATTAAGTTAAGGTTGATTTTAGTTATTAAGTTAATCATCATTCAAACCTGTCACAAAGATAAACAAATAAAGATTAGAAGAAGATAACACGACAAATAACTAAAAATAAACTACTACTACTAATAAAAGTCTACAAATCGAAGCGGGTTCATGAATAACAGAAAGATACAACCATATAAATGATCAACACAAGGATCATGGCTGCTCATAGACAAGCTCTCCAAATCCAAGTGATATGTAGTATCTCATGATCCTCACGACCCTCGATGTTTATTGCAAACTACTCTACGATCCTCTTCTTGGCCAAGCTAATCAAGGTAGGTCAAGGCCTAACAATTGAGGGATGTTAGGAGGACCAAAAGGCCTCCCAAAGGACCCCAAGATCTCTGGAAGAAGCTTGGTAGTTGGCCTAAATAGAGCATAAGAAGGGATAAACAAATGGTGGGGGTTAGCTAGTTGTCTCACGTACGTTCTGTTGCTGCATGGCAGACATTGTCTATACTTCTGGTCTGAGCACGGGTATGCCCAAGATGTTGGCACGAGCGTGCATGTCTTCCATACTCTGTTTTCTTGCTCTCCAAGTTTGTTGAGTTGTCTTCTTGCGTGCAAGGTCTTCGTGCAGGTGAGCGTGGGCGTGCTTGGTCACTCTAGGACTGATTTTAGCATTGTTTTAATCCCAAGATTGTCTTAAGAACATACAGTGAACTGCCTGAAAGTCTCTTATCGTCAGGAATCTCCCGATTTTGCCTGTTTTCCTCCGGAAATCCTCTGTTTCCGTCTCGGAGCTCTATTTTCCTGATAAATCCAAATAGGAACGAATTAAGTATCAAATATTAATAATATAACCTTAATTGTATCCTATTGTGAGACTATTTATGCCCGTTTTATATGTTAATTATGTGAGTTATCAAGCACCCTATTCAAAACATAACACACTGATTAACAGCTTCTGTCTAAAATATGACAAGTAGCTTAGAATCAGCGAGGATTGTCCTTACTGCTTCAACCAGTGTCATGTTCTTCCTTCAAGCAACCCCATTTTGTTGTGGCTCATAGGGCGCACTGAATTGATGCTCAATCCCTTTTCTTATGCAGGAAATGAAAAAACAACTATCTTGAACTCCGAGCCATTGTCACTTCTGATTCTCTTTATTATGGTTCCAAAGATATTCTCCACTTTGTTGAAGAAGTCCATCAAGGTCTCCCATGTTTCATCCTTCGATCCTAGGAAAAACACCCATGAAAAACATGAATAATCATCTGTGATCACAAGACAGTAATATTTTCCACCTAAACTCCTAACATTTACTGGACCGAATAAATCCATATGCAATAAATCAAAAGGAGAGTTAAGGGAATTCTTAGTCTTTGGTTTATGAGGCTTCTTGTGCTGCTTGCCCTTCTTGCACGATAGACACTTATCCTCCACTCCAAAGCTCTTCAATAGAACTCCTTGCACTAGTCCATGCTTTGTGATGTAATTCATCTTCTTGAAATGCAAGTGTGCCATTTTCCTATGCCACAACAATGAATCAAACTCTGATGCTTTTGATAATAAACATGTCATCTCTTCTTTTGTGTCATCATGAACACTCATGTCCATGATGTACGTATCATTTCTTCTTGGAGCCCTCATGATTATCCATTCTTCAGGAATCTTTACTCCCGGTTTCAACACTAATGCTTCTGACTTTGTAAAATGGAGAGAATGTCCTTTGTCGCAGATTTGAGAAACACTCATTAAATTGTGCTTCAACTGGTCCACATAATTCACATTGCCCAAAGTAATTTTGCCATTTGTGACCTTTCCTTTTCCAGTAATTCGACCACCCTTGGCTCCCGAAAAGTTAACATAATAGCCATCAATTTTAATAAAATCAATCAACAACTTCAACTCCCCTGTCATGTGCCTAGAGCAGTCACTATCAACATACCACTAGTTGATAATCCTCCTTAGCAGCTCCTACACTCACAAATAAAGGGAATTAGTTTAGGGGAACCCAAGCCATCAAGGTCTTGGGTACACCATTTTCTACAAACGTAAATTCCTTCAAATATCTGTCCCACTTTTTAGATGAGTTGGATCGTTGAGGACTAGTAGGTTGTTGTTCTTCAAGATGGTTAGGCTGGTTATACCGTCTCCCATTTGGAGACTGAGAAAACCTTTGAGGGTATCTCCCTTGCTTGGAGTATCCGTTATTCTTGTTGTTTCTTGAAAACTGTTGACCATTCAAATAATTTCAATCCCTATGGTCGTTGTTATGATAAAAACTTTGATTATTGGGTCCTGGAAAATTTCTTTCACCGTTTGGAGATTGGTGACGATTTTGCATGTGTGGCGGCTGGTACTTACCGGGACTAGGGTTTGCCTGATTGGTAACTAGAGCACCAGGTGTGCCAGCATTCCCAGTATTTACCTGCCTAGGGACAAACTTAGGTTGGTTTATTTGAAAACAAGCATTAGTGTTGCTTGGTGCATCCCTACTACCATTACTCTGAGCATTTTCTAATTTATTCTGCAAAATTTTCTTTTAAGAATTGCTCATCTTATTCTTATCGTCTGACTTAACTGGCGACTTTTGCTTTCCCCTATCTGAGTCTGTAGGTGCTCCTGTCTTTTTGAGGGGACAACAACTAGCCACGTGGCCTTTGTTGTTACATTTGAAGCACGATTGTTTCTCTAAGGGCTTTTTGTGTGGCCCCTTTGAGTTGGATCCTTCACCAGTCTCAGATTTGGTTGAAGCTGACTCAAAACCAACATCCGTTTTATCATCAGATTTGACATTTGAAACTTTAGGAGATTCGATCTCTGCAAAAACATATTCAATGGAATCAGGATTGACTTTAGAAATAGGGATATCTGAGTCAGAATAAATCTTTTCAGATCCCTTAAGTCTGTAAAACTTCTTGATTTTACCGTTTACCTTCTTGATTTTATCCCCTGACCCATCAGTTGTTTGAGTCACAACTTTGACCTCTATAGTGGGCTTGAGGTCTTTTGGTTCAGAAACTATATCATGCTGAACCTTCTTACTAGCGTCTTCAGATGCTTTCTTAGTTTCTTTTGTGTCTACTGGCTGAGGGTCATAGATAGCTTCAGACACTTCCTCTTCATTTGGTAAAAATGAGTAATTACCATTGAAAGGAAAAGGAACATCATTATAACCTAGACCCGAATTCTCGTGTTTTTCAGCTGTTTCAGTTCTGGAAGTCATAATCTGATTGTACATGTGCTTTGTGCTCCTACATTGATCTAGTTTCTTTCGCAGCTCAGTAATGGTCCTTTGTTTCTCTACGATTTCTAGCTGCATTTTAACGATGGTTTCCTCTTTTTCCACTAGACCCTTGTATTGGAACTCATAATCACTAGTTTTAACAAATAATAGCTTATTAACTTCCTTAAGATCTTTCTGGGTGCTTTCTAACTTTTTTTTAAGGCCAGATTCCTTATTTTTGTTGCCGAAATTTAACTACTTTTGCTCATCTAAGAGCACTATGAGTTCTTTGTTCTAGTTAACTTGCTTGTCATGTTCTTTATTTATGAAATCTAGTTTCTCAACAAAATCAAAACACTTTTTGCCAGCATCAACTACAGTAGATAAAAAATGTGTACCTTTCTGGCGTCATAGTCTAGTTCAGTCATGAATGCAATAAACTTCAATCTTGTCATCTTCAGCTATGACTGATTCAGCTTCAGTCACAAGTTCTTCATCCTTGACCGTATCAGACATGGTCTTATTGTCAGAATCAGATGCTTTTGACTTCACACTTTCCTCTTTTATCTCTGCCATAAGAGCCTGATCACCATCTATAATAGAACTCCATTCATATATGAACTTGAAGGTGGGGCAACGGAAGAACTCTATCGCGTGGTGTTGGAATTTTTGCTTAAACCTTGTCTTGAACATTCTCTAGCGAAGTGGCCAAAGGAATGGCAATTGAAACACTTCACCTTACTCTTATCAAAGCCAGCTCTTCTACCAACGAGGTTGTTTCCGGTCCTTCCCATGTATTTATTTTCCTTGCGTAAGAGCATGGCCAAGTTCCATTGTAAATCCATCTCCTCCATATCATCAGGATCAATCTGGTCATAATCATCATCAAAGAGTGCTGGATCATTTATCTTCCCTTGAATGTAATTCTTATACGATGCTATGAAGGAAGATAACACAACAAGTTGTTGTTCAGCCGACTTAACACTCATCGGCTTTGACTTGCCTGCTCCAGATGAGATCCACTTGAACTCTTTCCATTCACGCTAGAAGAGTTATCCTTGACTTTAGTTGTCTCACCTGATGTTGACACAAAACAACACTCACCGTCAGAATCAAGAATAACCGTTGTTGCTGCTTGACGAGGTTTAAGCTGCAGGCTTTCTGTGATAAATCCCTGGATTTTGTACCTATTCAGATCCTGCTTCCCACCTCATCATGTTGAAACTATAAGCTCTAAGCTTCCCTACCATGGTATCCAAAGTCATAGTACCGTACTCAGTTCTGTTTCTGATCCTCAGTAAGTAAACATCCCATTTTGTAGGAAGTGCATCCAACAGCTTGTCGTTAAGCTCATTGTCAGTGTACTGTATCTTATGGTTTCCCAACTCAGCGAGCATATGATAGAATCTTGTGATGATGTCCTCTAAGCTCTCATCTTTTAAATGCTTGAAGACTACAAACTGTTTCTTCAGCAGTTCTTTTTTATTCTTTTGCACCTCCGCACTGCCCATGTATCATTTTTTCAACGCCTCCCATAAATCCTTAGCCATCCGATTTCTACTGAAAGTGTGGAGGATTTCATGTGGTAAGCACATTGTAATGGCAGCTCTAGCTTTATTTTCAGCTTCATGCATAAGTTTATGTTCCTCGTTCATCTCACAAAAGCTCAGCAGTCTTTGCCCACTCATTCCTTCTCCCTCTTTAAACTTTTGAATGTACCCGTCTGCAATGCAAATCCACATTCTCAGTTGGTAGAACCGAGCCCATTCTTCAATACGTCCTCTCCACCAAAAGTAGTTATCAACACTGATCATTTTAGGTGGGGAATTTGCTTTACCCACCTCGTGATCCATCTCAACTATTTTGTTTAATAAAGCCATTTGATTAGTTGATTTTTGAGTTGATTTATTAGTTGGTTTATAAATTAAGATTAAGGTCCAAATAATTGTCCAAGTCCAAAACATATTGCGCCCAAATGTTTTCGAGGCCCAAATTATAATCTAAGTCCAATAACCGAGAACTTATAGTCCGAGAACAATTTCCAAGAACCACAATCTATCCGAGAACCAAAGTCTTGTCTGAGAACTAGAATGTGATCCGAGAACTAATGTGGTTGTCCGAGAACAAAATCAGTCCATGTACATGTGTTCGAGAACCGACTCTTGTTATGTCCGAGAATTAAAGGTGTCCGAAATCGAGTGGTGTGTCCGAGAACCCCTGTGTTCGAATACTTGAGTCCGAGAACCAAAGAGTCCTAGTATCCGAATTCTTGTGAGTTTCCGAAGACAATAGTTTTCGAGAAATTGGTTTCTTGGTCCGAAAGTTTAGCACTCAATCAAATAGGAAAAATATTTGATTTTTGAATTTTGAAATCTCCCCAAATCCTTTCCGAATCTTTTTGTAACAAACTTCCTATTCTTTCCGGATAGTCTTTCCAAATTATCTGCACAAACAATAAGCAAAACACAAGAAACAATAACAAACTTAATAATTTTAATAAAATTTTCTGTTCTTGATGTTCTTCAATTTTCTTGATGATCTTGAAAAATCCTTCAAAACTGAAGCCTTCTTAACCTGTAGAATTCTTAGCACAAAACGTGAGATCTAAAACAAACATTGACAACCTAAAGCACTATGAATCGAAACCAAATTAAAAAAAAAACCAAAACAACTGCCGAAAGAAAAGAAAATAAATTGTGCTAACCGTAACCTTTTTTTTTTAAATTAAGGACCGAGGAACAAAAAAAACTAATAACCAAAAGCTAAGAGCAGAAACTTGATAAGAAAAACTTTTAATAACCGAAACACATAAAATAAAGATTTGAACCAAAACAATTTTTTTATTATACCGAAATATTAAAAGAACTAAGCTGATTTTTTTAGATCAACACAAAACATACTTTTAGATGATCGATGAAATAAAATCCAAACCAAAGAGAATTAAGAATGCAAACCCTTTGTTTTTCAATCAACACGAACTAGTTCCTTGGGTGATATCTAGCCTAAAAGCTCTGATACCACTTGTAGGTCCCTGTCCCTTGAGATCTTCTCTGCATTCAAACCAAACATGAATCCTAGACGTGGAATATCTTTGATCCGTGGATATCACACAAAGAACAATCACAAGATTACTTTTAATGTTTTATCTTATACGCAAACATCATAGCCAAATGCCAATTCAGGGAAAAACACCCTTAATTGTAGTGATAAATGCAGAAGAACGTACGCCTAAACCAATGCAGGTTGTGGTAAACATAGAAACAACGAGCTACAGAATTACGCCACCACGACCTTTAAGCAAAGAAGAAACAAAAGCATGGAACATAAAATTACAATAGCAGAATACCTAACCCACAACCAACAGCAAGAATCCAAAAGGAGAAGTAGGTCAGCATTTGTGGAAAGAAAAGTTATAAGATAGTGATATGGTTAACGTCAACGATGACTTTTGTAATCTTATAGACGAAGAGAAAACATAAGTAACGTGGGCAGAAACGTGGCGGGGAAGCAAACACATAACATGTAGAAGCTTAAGAAGTCAGTACGTTGGCATACGATGACTGTACAAAGCAAAACAGTACCTGTTGATGATAATAATTAAAGTTCCTCCTTTTCTCATGCATGCACGTGGGTATTTTGATTTCCAAATAAAGTCGTTTGGCTAGGGTCAGTTAGAAGTCTGAGTCATGTGGGTTGATGTTATTATCCGTTGTGTTATTGGCTATTTAAACAGCCCTTTGTTTTCCAGTTATGTTCATGTACTCTCCTTATTTCATAAAGCAATAAAGAAATTTGTGTTGCCTTTCTTAATATTGAGTGTTCATCTTGTTGTGAGCTTTGAGTGTATTACCAACACGTGGTATCAGAGCCAATGTGAGAGAGATCTGTCATGGCTAAATCATCGAATTCAAATAACACAAACCTTAACCCCATTCTAGTCTTTAAAGGGGAAGGTTATGAACATTGGTGTGTTCGTATGAGAACTATTCTCAAGTCCAAGGATCTGTGGGATCATGTTGTGTTTGGTATGGCTGATCATGGTGAGAATGTGGCTAAAGGAAGAAAGGAAATGAAGAGGGATACTCAGGTCCTAGCAGTCATCCAACAAGGTGTCCATGACACCTTGTTCTCTAGAATTGTTGCTGCTGATACTGTTCAACAGGCCTGGGATACTTTACAAATGGAATTCCAAGGTGACTCCCAAGTGCAATATGTGAAATTGCAAGGACTCAGACATGAGTTTGAAAATCTGAGTATGAAAGAAAATGAAGTGATTGGTGACTATTTCTCACGTGTGATGAGTATAGTCAGCCAAGAAAGAGCTTTTGGTGAAGAAGTCCCAAACCAGAAAATTATAGAAAAAATATTGAGAAGCTTGACTGCAAGGTTTGATTATATTGTTCCCTCTATTGAAGTTGCATATGATCTCACCAGTTTATCACCTGTTAAACTGATGGGCTCACTACAATCTCAAGAAGAGAGGCTCAATTGTCGAATGAATGAATCTAAAGGAGGTGAACTCAAGATTGTAGACAAAGAGAAATCTGTAGAGCAAGCCCTTCAGGTTTATCAACCAAACAGAAGGCTCAATTTTGATCAGCCTGCACGTGACAGGGGTAGAGGAAATGCTAGAGGCAGAGGAAGAGGAAGTCTTGCAGATAATAGAAACAAAGGTCCACAATGCTATCAATGCAATAGATATGGGCATGTGAAGAGAGACTGCTGGTTCAATGATGAAGGACACGCTAGAGTTGCTGCAAATGCTGATGATGATGAAGCTGCAACTGATGAAACTCCCTACTTGTTTATGGCCTTAAACACACCTGAATCAGATAATCCTAGCCTATGGTTTCTTGATTCAGGATGTTCAAACCACATGACTAGTGTAAAGGGCAGTTTTGTCACTCTTGATGAAGACTTCAGGCTTGATATGAAACTTGAGGATAAAAAGAACCTAGCAGTCAAAGGTAAGGGAATCTAGTGTTCAAACTAAGTGTCATGAAGACACTAAGTTGTGGCATTGCAGAATGGGTCACTTGAATGTACAATCCCTGCAGCAGTTGTATAACAAGCAAATGGTTAGTGGACTTCCTCAAATGAAGGATGTAGGACCATGTGAAGGATGTGCACTTGGCAAGATGCATAAACAGCCTTTTCAGTCCAACAACAAAAGATCAGCACAAGTCTTGGAGTTGATTCATATTTATGTGTGTGGGCCAATGCCTGTGAGAAGCCCAAGAGGTAGTAGGTACTTTCTTATCTTTATTGATGACTTTTCAAGAATGACATGGATTTATTTCATTGAAAGAAAGTCTAAGGTGTTTGAAAAATTTAAGATTTTCAAAGCCCTTGTTGAAAAACAAAGCAGTAAATTCATTAAAGTTTTAAGGAGTGATAGGGGAGGTGAGTATTGTTCACATGAGTTTCACTCATTCTGTGAGCTTCATGGGATCAAACGACAACTCACCACTCCTTACACTCCTGAGCAAAATGGTGTAAGTGAAAGGAAAAATAGGTCTATTGTGGAAAGGGCTCAATTTATGTTGCAAGCAAAGGGGTTACCAAGTTATTTCTGGGCTTAAGTAGTTTCTACTGCTGTGCATATCCTAAACATCTCTCCTACAAAGATTTTGGATGCAAAAACACCACTTCATATGTGGTCAGGAGAGAAGCCTGATGTTGAAGACTTGAGGGTATTTGGAAGTGTGGCTTATGGTCTCAAACCTAGCCAGATGAAACACAAGTTTGAGCCCACATCAGCCAAATGTATTTTAATTGGCAGTTCTTACCCTTCAAAGGGATACAGGCTGTGTAACCCTCTTACTAAGAAGATAATCTCTAGAAGAGACATAAAATGTTTTGAAGACATTGCCTGGGATTGGTCAAAAAATGAAGACAGAACAAAATAAGCATCCGTGGGACCTGAGTGTATTTGATGAGTTTTTGGACATCACTGAAGAAGAACCTACCACCATATATGTAAATCAATCAGAAGAAACTACACACCAGAATTCAAATTCAACTTCACAAGCTGGTACTTCAGGAACAAGTTCTCACAATGGTGCAAGTGAAAATGTTGATGCTGACTCAACTCTGCTAAAGACAAAGTCACTAAGTGAAGTGTACCAGCAGACTTCACCTATGGAGGATTACATGGTATGTGAGTTTGCACTAAACATTAGTGATCCTGTTTGTTTTGAAGATGTAGTTAATAAGCAGGAATGGAGATCAGCAATGAATGAAGAAATTAAGTCCATTGAAAGAAGTCAAACTTGGAAGCTTGTTGATAGCCCTTCTAATAAAAATATAGTTGGGTTGAAATGGCTGTTCAAGACCAAGCTGGGTCCAAATGGTGATATTCTAAAGTACAAAGCCAGATTAGTTGCAAAAGGTTATTCACAAAGGAAGGGTGTGGATTTTCAAGATACTTTTGCTCCTGTTGCAAGATTCGAAACAATCAGAACTCTATTGGCTGTGGCAGCTTCTCAAGGGTGGTGGATCTACCAACTTGATGTTAAGTCTGCATTTTTGAATAGCACTCTAGAAGAGGAGATTTATGTGGAACACCCTAGAGGCTTTGAGGTTTAGGGACAAGAAGACAAGGTGTATAGGCTGTATAAGGCTCTATATGGCCTTAAACAAGCCCCTAGAGCATGGTATGCAAGAATTGATGCTTATTTCTTGAGTAATGGTTTCAGCAGGAGCTCAAATGAACCAACATTATATGTAAAAAAGGTGGAAAGTAAAGGTTTGATGTATGTGTGTTTGTATATAGATGATATAATCTACACCAGTCCTAGCAGAGATCTTCTCTTAGAATTTAAGAAAGGAATGATGCTTGAATTTGAGATGTCTGATCTAGGACTTCTCAAGTTTTTCTTAGGACTTGAAGTTCATCAAAATGAAGAGAGGGTGTTTATCTGTCAAAGCAAGTATGCTGAAGATTTGCTAGAAAGATTTGGGATGATAGGCTGCAAGGTGGATGGTACTCCAATGAATTCGAATGGAAAGCACAAAAGAGATGATGGAAGTGAAGCTGCTGAAGCTGTGATGTACAGAAGTTTGATAGGTGGTTTGATGTACTTGCAGCATACAAGGCCAGATATTAGCTTTCCTGTGAATGTATTATCAAGATTCATGCAAGCTCTTACAAAGAATCACTTTGGAGCTGCTAAAAGGATTTTAAGATATGTTGCAGGGTCTTCAAAGTTTGGTCTACACTATGCAAAGAATCAGGAAGTTAAGCTAGTTGGTTTTACTGATAGTGATTGGGCAGGATGTTTGGATGTCAGGAAAAGTGTGTCAGCTTATGTTTTTTCAATTGGGAGTGGAGTTGTATCATGGTGCACAAGAAAGCAGCAGTCCATTGCCTTATCAAGTACAGAAGCTGAGTATATCTTAGCCACTGGTGCAACCTGTCAAGCAATTTGGCTCAGGAGAATTTTGAAGTATCTAAGCATGGATCAAGAAGAGGCAACCATAATATGGTGTGACAATCGTTCAGCAATCAATTTGTCAAAGAATCCAGTTTTAGATGGCAAGTCCAAGCACATAGAATTGAAACATCACTTCATTAGAGATATGGTGGCTCAACAACAAGTTACTCTGGAATTTTGCAGTACAAATGATCAAGCTGCAGATCTCCTCACTAAAGCATTATGCAGGGAAAAGTTTATGAAGTTCAGAAGGATGTTAGGAATGATGGAACTTGAATTAAGGGGGGGGGGTGTTGATGATAATAATTAAAGTTCCTCCTTTTCTCATGCATGCACGTGGGAATTTTGATTTCAAAATAAAGCCGTTTGGCTAGGGTCAGTTAGAAGTCTGAGTCATGTGGGTTGTTGAGATTTTCATGTTATTATGAGTTGTGTTATTGGCTATTTAAACAGCCCTTTGTTTTCCAGTTATGTTCATGTACTCTCCATATTTCATAAAGCAATAAAGAAATTATATATATATATATATATATATATATATATATATATATATATGGGATGGTTAGAATGAAAACCTCAATTATTTGAAGAAACCCAAGAAAACTTCATCACAACCATTGATCTCTAAGATCAATGGCTGCCATTGATTCTAGCTTATTTTATTAATTAAAGTACATTACAAGTGGGAAAAGGGTATAATAGACATTTGCCTTTGGTTCTCTGTTGCATGGCAGAGCTCTCACTTCACATCATCATCATCCTACCTATATAAAGTAATTCTCTCTCTTCTTTGATCAAAAAATTCAAATTTCTCAAAAATCTTTCAAGCTCCATAGAACCCCCTGTTCATCTTTATCTTATCGATCATTAAGCCTCTTTAATCCTTGCCCTGTACGTCCATCATCAAAGACGTATAATCCTTCATCCTCAAGCTCCTAAAACCTAATAACCTTCATCCTGATTACATTGAAGAAGTTTTATAACCTAATAATCTCGAAAGTTGTAGATTCAAGTAAGCTGTAGATCACGATACCTTGTACGTTGATCATCAACACCTGTACATCAACTTGTTCATCGACCCCTATACAATGATCAAGATAAAAATGCAACCCCTTTTCTGGTCAATGTCTTCGAAGAGACGACACTGGAAGCTAAAGAAATCTGATGACAGGTATATTTTTGGATGTACTGTTAGTATAGATTATTTTTTTTTTTAATTTTATGATGTTTTAGGTTGTTGTAGATGGTGTTAGTGTGTTACAAGAGGGGATTTGTATGTGTTTGTGTATGATGATCCATTGTTTATAACATAGGGGTTTATGTTAGTGTGTTATAACAGGGTTGGGGGAGTATAAGCATGATTATAAACAGGGGTTAAATGTTATTGTGTTATAACATTGTTTATATACTGTCTTTGTGTGGGTAATCATTCATTATGATGTTAAACAGGGGGTTCTATGTGTTTGTGTATGATGATCCATTGTTTAGTGTTAATGGTTTAGTGTTAGCATTATTATAAACAGGGGTGTAGTGTGTAATAGTTCATTAGCATGTTAAAATTGTCCTCAAACATTTTCTTTGTAGGCTTAACATATGTAACACAGTTGTGATTTTCCAGGTAAAAAGGCTGGTGGGTCGTCGCGTTCACAGAAAAATGGTGGAGATAATCAAGGTATGAATAAAGCCTGACTTTGCATATGTAACACTTATATATATGTCTGAGTTTATCTCAAAAAAAAGTACGTACTAACCTGAGGCTGGTGTCTTTGTTCCGTGTACATAAACAGGCAAGCATGTTGATGTTTTGGCAGTTTCAAAGAGGGTAACAAGATCTACACATAAGGACAATGAACTTGTGGATGAGCCAGTTAGACCTAGTAAGCGAAAGAGAAGTAAAAGGACGGAAGCTAGTAAGGCTAAGAGAAAGGGGAGTGGTAAACATTGTTTATATACTGTCTTTGTGTGGGTAATCATTCATTATGATGTTAAACAGGGGATTCTATGTGTTTGTGTATGATGATCCATTGTTTAGTGTTAATGGTTTAGTGTTATCATTATTATAAACAGGGGTGTAGTGTGTAATAGTTCATTAGCATGTTAAAATTGTCCTCAAACATTTTCTTGGTAGGCTTAACATATGTAACACAGTTGTGATTTTCCAGGTAAAAAGGCTGGTGAGTCGTCACGTTCATAGAAAAATGGTGGAGATAATCAAGGTATGAATAAAGAGTGACTTTGCATATGTAACACTTATATATATATTCCTGAGTTTATCTCAAAAAAAGTACGTACTAACCTGAGGCTGGTGTCTTTGTTCTGTGTACATAAACAGGCAAGCATGTTGATGTTTTGGCAGTTTCAAAGAGGGTAACAAGATCTACACATAAGGACAATGAACCTGTGGATGAGCTAGTTGGACCAAGTAAGTGAAAGAGAAGTAAAAGGACGGAAGCTAGTAAGGCGAAGAGAAAGGGGAGTGGTAAAGCGGCGCGTGGAAAGCTTGAACCTTGTAAACAACGTAAACTAATGTTAGATAAGTTAACGTAGGTTAATGGTACTAATTAAACATTCTGGTTGGTTTATTTTTGCGTATGGGGCTGTTATGTATGAACGTATGTTTGAAGGTATTAAAGTTAATTACAATGTTGCATGTGTAAACAAATTCTAAAATAGATTTAGTTAATTACACATATTGCATGTGGGTTAATGGTACTAACCAACATTATGGTTGGTTTGTTTTGCTAAATGGTGAGGCAACCATTAATTTTAATTACAATGTTGCATGTGTAAAACAACAATAAATAGGTTTAGTGCAAATTAACCCTTAATGCATGTCTACATTATTTCAAAAAAGTAAAATATGTATATTCTATGTGAGGGGCTTGTATGTGATAAATATGCACATATTAACATATTTTGCAAGTTAAATTTACCCATATTGTTGCATGTGTAACAAAGTGCAGTATGGTCAATGTTGCATATTTTACAAGTTAAGCTTGCACATATTACATGTGCCAGACCATAAATGCAGGTTAAGTAGGCACCTGTTGTATATGTTAAATTAACCATAAAAATGTTGCATGTGTAATATGTTAACAAAGTGTTGCATGGAAAATGTTGCATATTTTACACATTAAGCTTGCACATATTGCATGTGCCAGACCATAAAATGCAGGGTAAGTAGGCACCTGTTGCATATGTTAAAATAATCATAAAATGTTGCATGTGTAAAAAGTGTAGTATGGAAAAATGTTGCATATTTTACATGTTAAGTTTGCACATTTTACATGTTAAGCTTGCACATATTGTATGTGGTAGAAAAAATGCAAGGTAAGTAGCCACCTGCTGCATATGTTAATGTTGCATAAAAAAATGTTGCATGTGTAACAAAGTGTAATAAAAAATGCAAGGTAAGTATGTGCTATAGAATGATGCAAGGTAAGTATTCACCTAATGCATAGGTTAAATCTAATTATGGTGTTGCATGTGTTACAAGGTGCTAAAATTTGGCTTTGCATGAACTTCTTCATTTTTCCTTGCAAGTATTACACGTTGATCAAAACCCACACACCTAATCGATGTACTAAAAAACCATATTGTGCCCCTCTTACACCCTCTCGATCTCCCCTCAATTTGATATTAAAAAAGACGTTTGAGTTTTTATTACTCAGTTGTACAAGGGATTGCAAAATGTGTACTTGGAAAAAGTGGAAAAGGCTATCTGTCGTTGGACAGTTGTAGGTGGCATGCCTACTAATTGAAGAGACGTTGAGCTGGAGTGCTGAAAAGAAAAATTGAGAAGGCGAAAGGTTGTTGAACGTAAAAGAAGATTCTGTTTATGTTACGTATGCTACAAAAAAAATATGTGTAAGTAAATATAAAGCACATCATACAAATTAGTTTAATAGAAAATATTCAAACATGTTATATATCATCAAGAGTTCCCATCATTCAATAGAAATGTTCAAACATTTTATATTCAAACATAAGTTGTACGCAACAAAGGTGGACAGAGATGAAAGTTTAGCACGTACATATATAAAAACAAAAGTACCCAACGTAGTTAGTTGCTGAGCAAAAAGATCTGGCATCCAAAATAGTATCGATGTTATGCACATAACAACAAATGATAAGGCCATAAACTGTTACATATGCATAACAAACGTTCAAAAAAGAAGGAGCTTCCTATTGCTTATGCATCAGCCGATCGCTCGGCCCCTACGACATTGTGGGGATTCCGCCCTTTTATTTTTTATCCAGCGGCTTCTCTGGCTTTCTTCATAGCAGTAACCTTCTCACAATTCCTAGAGTCATGGTCAGTAACCTTCATAGTAGTAACCTTCTCAAACACGCCACTGAACAACGGAGGTACTTGTGGGTTGGGATACCTAACCAAACCTTTGTCTGACCCTTCTTAATAAAAAGCCCATCCTGCTTGGCGTACTCCTTGTATATATCTAATACCGCGTCGAACGTGGGGTAAGAATCGCCAACAACTAGTAAAAACTTAGGACTGACATTCGGGATCCAATATTGAGTTCCATTAGGGGTTGAATACACATAGTGAAGTGGCGCGTCTGCAGTAAAATCACATTTAATAACGTTAAAAACATGTGTGTTGCATGTGTTACAAACAGTATAAATATTGCTTATGCATCAGCCGACCGCCCCGCCCCTACGACGTTGTGGGGGATTCCGCCCTTTTGTTTTTGATCCAGCAGCTTCTTTGGCTTTCTTCATAGCAGTAACCTGACGGTAACGTTGGGAGTCCATCCTAGACTCAAAACACAGCATGAATTGGACAAGGGTGTTTGCACTGGTGGAGTTGATTTTAAATGCAACATTTAAACTCTCGCTACGCGATGTAGTTTTCATATTCAACCCTATTGCACAATTGCAACCTTTTATACTTGATACAATGTATATGTCAGTAACTAAAACCATACCAGTTTGCGGAGTCTCGCTGGCCGTGTCAACTCTTATTGCTTCATCACTTTTCCCTTCAGTAACTAAAACCATACCAGTTTGCGGATCCCACTACTCTTTATGTTCACTACTCTCTGTCCAGACTTTCCACATCTGCCAGCGTCATTCCAGCCTCCCTGCTCCCTTCAGCTTCACCTGTTTCTATGACATGCAAACAACACATTTATAACACACCTCAAAAAACATATTTATTGTTCAATTCATTTCAGGTTGCAACCTTTATGGTCATTTACATCCTTATCACTAGTTATATCCTGTCCCGACGCACCCATGCCATCATGTTGCATATGTATCTTCATCTGCAACGCCTGAAGTACAGCATGACTCCTACGCCTTCTGTACACTGGTAGTAGGATTGGCTCAAATACGGAAGGCGGTTTATTAGCAACAGCCTCCAATGTGTTTTCGGTTTATCATCATACACACCAAACCCCTATTATAACCCACTAACATTAGACCCCGTTATAAAAAATGGTTCATCATACACAAACACATACAAAACCCTTTATTAACATGCTAATAAACCATTACCCACACAAACACAGTAGATAAACAATTCTATAACACACTGTTATAACACCCTAACATTAACCCCCTATTATAAACATGCTAATACACCCCAAACCGCCATTATATCACACTAACATTAAACCCATGTTATCAACAATGGATCATTATACATAAATACATACAAAACCCCTGTTATAATACCCTAACACTATATACAACAACCCAAAAGATCCTAAAATTACAAAAAATAAAAATAATACCTCCTATCAGATTTCTTGTGCTTCCAGTGTCATCTCTTCGAAGACAATGACCAGAAAAGAGGTTGCATTCTGATTTTGATCGACGTACAGGGATTGATGACCGATTTTATTAGATTATTTGGGGTTTGATCGACGTACCGTGGATGGATGAATAGTTTGTTGATGAACGAGCTTCTTCTATATAATCAGGATGAAGGTTATTAGCTTTTGAAGGTTGAGAGCTTCTTGTAATTTGAATTTCTTGATTGTTGAGAGAATAGGAAGAGAGAGGATTATGTTTTTATATGTAGGTAGGATGATGGTGATGATGAACCTCTGCTATGCACAGAGATAGAAACCCAATGCACCTTCCAATTGTCTAATATACCCTTCTTTTGTCATATAGCACACAATCCCCCATTATAATAATCTTGAATAAACAAGAGCCATTGATCATAGAGATCAATGGCTAGGATGAGGTTTCTAAGAGTTTCTTCAAATTTTTGGGTTTTCATCAAATACTTAGCCTATATATATATATAAGGAAGGGTTAGAATGAAAACTTCAAAAATTTGAAGAATCCCATGGAAACCTCATCCTAGCCATTGATCTCTAAGATCAGAGATCAATGGCTCTTGTTTAATCAAGCTTATTATATTCATTAATTGTATACTAGTGGACAAAAAAGGGGTATAATGGACAAATGACATTTTTCGGAAAAAGCATCTATGACAAATTGACCTGACTCATGTCACATCATCTCTCTCATACTTTTGTGACCATTGTCCTAAATCTGTCAGGACGTCGTGTTACATATGTAAAATATGTAGTGTTGCATATGTAAAACATATGTAGTATTGCATACGTTAAAATTGCACATACTCTGGTCTCATATGTGATGTCTTGTTGCATATGTTAAAACAGATAGAATGTATAAAATCACTTAAAAACTTTACAGAACAAAAAACATTTAAAAGTACACAAAGAATGTTTCTTACAAATGCCAAAAACAATCAAAACGATCATTACAATCAACAAATGCTAAAAAAACTATCATATAAAAAAAATATGTCTACACTTCATTCTTGATAATCATCTTCATCTTTAATGCAACAAATATGTTCACCTGCAAAAAGAAAATAAAATCATCAATTTACATGTAACCCCCACCCCCCCCCCCCCCCCCCCCGTATTAACATATACAACTAGTGTTGAAAGTAAACAATGTTTTATCCATTTAGTTATAAAAAATTATCAAACTTAACTTAGGAGGAATGTTATAAAACTGCATAGATTCACTACTTTTTTATTCAAAAGCTTAGATGTGTATCATACGCAACATAGATTCACTACTTTTTTATTCAAAAGCTTAGATGTGTATCATACGCAACATAGATTCACTACTTTTTAAAATTCACTATATGTATCATACGCAACTACATAGATGTGTATCATACGCAACTTAACAAAAATTTGTACCATTGCACACACTGCATATGAATTTACTTTTTAAAATTCACTACTTTTTTTATTCAAAAGCTTAACTCATCATCGACAAAAACGTGTTCATACGCAACATAGATTCAACACTTTTTAAAATTCACTATTTGTATCATATGCAACTGCATAGATGTGTATCATATGCAACTTAACAAAAATGTGTACCATTGCACACACTCCATATGAATTTACTTTTTAAAATCACTACTTTCTTTATTCAAAAGCTTAACTCATCATCGAAAAAAACATGTTCTTCAACAACAACAAAATAATAATAATAATAATAATAATAATAATAATAACAATAATAACAACAAACCAATAAAATATATAATACCCTTCCTTAGTAACATGTTAACTGATATGGTTTGTGAAAATTAGATTAAAAAGAATATTTAAGAAAAAAGATACAGTGTTACATATGAAACAACATACTTCATATTTTAATTCACACACATCTATAGAGTCCAAATTAGGTCTAAATCATATAAATAACAAATTCATCAAATTCCACATTATTCTTCAACCAAAAACAGCCAAAAAAAAAACTTAAAAAAAGTTATGTGTTAACCTACATTAATAATTCTTTACTTTCTGCCTCTGTTTTATCCATTTACAAAAAAAATAAAAAAAAAAATAGAAAGCTTCTTGTTTCCATTAACCTTTTATTAATAATTCTTTACTTTTCAAGCATATAGGATGCAAAATCCTAAACGTATAAATGTTCCAAAACTATAAAACAGAGCATACTCTGTTTAACCCATCTCCCAAAACAGCCTTTTCATGCTCTGTTTTTGTGAAAATTAGATTAAAAAGAATATTTAAGAAAAAAGATACAGTGTTACATATGAAACAACATACTTCAGATTTTAATTCACACACATCTATAGAGTTTAAATTAGGTCCAAATCATATAAATAACAAATTCATCAAATTCCACATTATTCATCAACCAAAAAACAGCAAAAAAAAAAAAAAACAAAAACTTAAAAAAAAGTTATGTGTTAACCTACATTAATAATTATTTACTTTCTGCCTCTGTTTTATCCATTTACAAAAAATAGAAAGCTTCTTGTTTCCTTTAACCTTTTATTAATAATTCTTTACTTTTCAAGCATCTAGGATGTAAAATCCTAAACGATAAATGTTCCAAAACAGAAAACAGAGCATACTCTGTTTAACCCATCTCCCAAAACAACCTTTTCATGCTCTGCTCTGTAAAAAAGATAAAAACAGAGCAAATGGAGAAGCTTTTGACGATGGGAGTAAAGTAAAAAAAAATGACATGAATAAGAAGCTAGAGATTAAAATACTAAATCTGACCTTTATTTTCTTGCTCCTTCCTGCCAATGGAGTAAAGTAACAAAAAAAAAATGACATGAATATGGTGGTGGATGATGGTGGTGGATAATGATGGATGGAGGCTGGGGACGGTGGTGGAGGATGGGGACGGTGGTGGATGATGGTGGATGGAGGATGGGGACGGTGGTGGATCGACGTAGGAGATGTAGGATGGGGACGGTGGTGGATCGATGGTGGATGGAGGATGGGGATGGTGGTGGATGGAGGAATTCCATGGTGGGGGATTTGATTCTTATTAGAGAGAAGAGAGAGATTGAGAGAGAAAGTGTGTGTGTGTCTGTGAAAGAGAGAGGATCTTGTTTATATAGGAGGGAGAATAAAAGATTCAAATGTTTAAATGGGGGGAAAGATAAAATGACTAGTATGCCCCCAAGACATAAAATAATATATTGTTAATGGAGTGATGTGGAACAATTAGAGCCACTAGATGGGTTTCCATGAGTTTCTTCAAATTTTTGGGTTTTCATTAAATACTTAGCCTATATATATATATATATATATATATATATATATATATATATATAGGGGAGGGTTATCTTGAGAACGCTAAATATTGTGAGAACCGTGAGAACAAGTACAAAAATCAATCAAAATCAAATTTTTTTAATACAAATCCCATTATAATCAAAATACAACATTAATAAATGAATTTTCTTTCTAAATAAGTCATCTTTTCTTGCAAAAACACTTTTAAATTAACTTTTTACACATGTGTAAATGAAACAGTTTACACATGTATAAACAGCAAATTTACACATGTGTAAAAACAAATTATTTCCGTATACGTTTGAATTTTTACGCGTAATTTGTGTTTTTGAGTTGGAATTTTAGTAATAAAGACAAGTGTAAAAAGAAATTTGGAATTTGAATGGTTTTAGATGTCGTTCTCACGGTTCGCACGAAATATATGTGTTCTCAAATTAACTTTCCCCTATATATATATATATAGGGTAAGGATCCATGGAAAACCCTCCTAAACTGGAAAACTCTGGAAACTCTGACTTCCCAAGCTTTTTAGGGCCTGAAAATTTTAGGGCATGTAATATACATGATTTTAAGCATTTTGAGCAAAAAAAAACAAAAAAGCGCCAAACACTTTCTTTTTTTTTTTTTAAATAAGTTTTCGGGTAACACATGTTAAGCGAAATTAACATGTCTTAACAATGTGTTACCCAAAAACTTATTTATTTTTTAAAACAAAAAGTACTCGGCGCTTTTTTGATTTTTTTTGGCTCAAAATGCTTAAAATCATGTATATTACATACCCTAAATTTTTCATATAAAAAAAAAAGCTCGGGAAGTTAGAGTTTCCAGAGTTTTCCAGTTTATGAGGGTTTTCCATTTATCCTTATACTATATATATATATATATATATATATTAATCATGGCATTAGGTGATGCTAATTGGTCTTCTAAAGCAGACACAATGGTAAATTTTTTTATGTTGCAATAAGAGGAGTGGTGGAGCGATAACTATCGGGTTTGATCGTCAATCAACATGAGGAGGTGCGATTCAAGGAATTGATAAGTGAAGGTCAGGTGCTACAATAAAACTATACTTTAGATAATAAAATAAGATAAACATGGGTCATCTCTAGTTAAAATAATGTTATAATAGAAATAGCATTTTTATAAAATAATTCGTGTCATCATTTGCTTATAATAAATGTATGATTATGAATTAATATTAAACTAGTCTTAAGCGCTTCACGTTTCAAGCCAAGGGACGTAAAATTTGTTATCAGTGTGTGTGATGGAGGATGGTGTAAAGCCGTGCTAACTGAACGATGAGCGAAACCAGGAAAAACACAAAACAAAATATGAATTTCTAACACCAAATGACCCAAGTGACGTAAAACATAGCAACTGTATGATAAATTTTATTAAAGTTTAATGATAGAAAAGTAAGGGGGTGTTTGGGATTGATTATTCAAAATAGATTATGCGTTTTGGAAAAGCAGTGGTGGAGCTGCTTATAGATTATTGCGTTTTGGTAGCCTAAAAAACTGATTATCTGTGTTTTCAAAACGCAATCCAAACACTAAAAACTGATTATCTGTGTTTTCAAAACGCAATAATCTAAAAATCATATTCAAAACGCAATCCCAAACACCCTCTAAATTGGTTAAAAAAATAAAAGAAAACAAAATGGGTAAACTATAAGAGTTGGAAATAGAAGTTTATATTAAAGGCCAAGATAGACTAAATGACAAAATAATTACCATTCATAACAATCTTCATATAGATAAGAGTTAATCTTTTTTTTGTCCCTCTGTTTTGTTTTACTGAAAATAACCATTATAGCTCAATAGCATAAAATTGATTAATATAGTACATGTGGCTTCATTTTCGTTTCAATTAAACCCACCCAACTAACCCATTTAGATAACCATTAAGTTTTTAGTGAAATTACTATAATACCCCTTTGTCTCATTCATTTCTTTCTCTACCTCTTCTTTTCTATATATGTCACCACCAACCACTTCTACAACCCAAACCAAAAACCTTAAATTCAAACTATAACAATAATCAGACAACTCCTTTGAATCTCTAGATACTCAATGCAGGAGACTACTTCTCATTCTACTATTTTCTAGTTAAAACAACATTAGAGGTTGTGAAGGAGATGGTGAACGGAGGAGTAAGGTGGAGATGGTGTTTCAAATTGTGGTGGTATTTTAATGGTGGTGTTTCATTGGTGGCTAGAATGGCGATGGTCGGTAAGTGGGTGGTGAAGATGATGTAGTGGAGTGAATGTTTGAAGGTGGTGTATGGTGGTGGTGGTGCGCATGTGGGGGGTTTCGGTGGTGATGGTTATAGAGGGTGATCAAAGTGGAGTCTGTGTTGGAGACGTACAAAGACAAGAGTTGCAGGTGGAGAAAGATTTTTGGAGGTGGTCCAATAATGGTTATGTTGAAGATGTATGGTGGTTGCGAATTTGTTGGTTAGGGTTTTGGGTGGGGCGATACTGTGGTGGTTGGAGTAGCGTTTGCTATGGGTATAGTTTGTGCGGTGCGACACGATGAAGTTAGGGCCTAGGGGTGAACATTGACGTAGGTGATTGGTAGGCCTGGTTTTAGTAATTAGAAAAGATGTCATTTTTCCTGGTGCCAAAAATTTGATGGGTTAACTCCAAAACATTGGTTTTGGGAAAAAGACTGATTTTTGCTAAACCTTTAAGCAAGTTTTAAATTTATAAGTAAACGATAAATACTTAGAAACTAAAAACAACACATAGGCAGATAACCTATCGTGTAGAGTATAGATTTCTAAGGTAAATAGTAAATACCGAGTATCGTATTCCAAAGAACACACTTTCCTCTACTCAACCTTTTATCACATTAACTAATCGGGTTTGAAAAAGAAAATAAAACGGAGGGGTTCTAAAAGAAAAATGGTTTTGAAAAGGGTTTGGTTTTAAAACAAAATGGTAAAAATAGTAGGGATAGCAAACATGCACATCTCGGGTGGGGCAAGAACAGGGGTGAACGGTCCCTTCAGAGTTGGGGATGAGAAACGAAATGAACAAGGGATGATGTTCTTGCGACTCTATGGGTCACGCACATGGCAAGTGTACGAGTCCCCATAAAGGTGTCTTCGGACTACTAGCCCGTAAGCCGACGTTCTCCTGTTGACAATGCGGTGTTACCTAACTCACACTAGAGTGCAACTATTTGGAAAGTTTGATCCTGCTTTTTAGGCACTTCCCAAACCACTACCAAGCCACTCGTTTAAGCATCGGGTTCTCTGATTTATCTTCTTAAATTAATGTAAAGGCTTAATGCCGACCAGGAACACCTTCCACCTCACTTAGCTCTCGCTTTCCGTACCGAAGGATCTCACTTTTAGTCAACATAGGTGACAACGTATCCTCTAAAAGTTAACGACGTTGTACTAACGAGAACTAAATAAAATATCCTTGTTTAATTTATCTTAAAAGTGACAACTTAGATATTTATTGATTAGGTAAATATAAGTTTGGTTTAGTGATTATGTGACTTACCAAACCAAACACGTAACCTCTCAAGTTGAATGAAGTCCTTAACAAAGGTGGAACATAATCCTGAAGGTGTGTAATCCGAATATCACTGGTGCACCCATAGGGAATCCTCCCTTTTGCCAAGAAAATCACTCATACATCTGGCAAGAACCAGAAACGTGTCACTTGGATCTAGTCCACTTCAGAAGCCATTGCTTAGAACCCGGTTTGGATAACAGAAACTCGAAGGATCTGTCTCACTACCGGTTTCCTTGCCTTGGATCTAGCTCGGGACTATCAGAAGCCGATCGAACCTCATGATAGTTAGTTTTATTATTTAAGTTAGTGTTGATTTTAGAGGTTTATCAAGTTAATCAATAATTAAACATGTCACAAAGATAAACAATCAAAAATTAGTTAAGAAGATAAACACACCGAATAACTAAAAATAAACTACTACTAATAATAAAAGTCTACAAATCGAAATCGGTACGGAGGATGCTAGATGGATACAACCATGAATGATAATCAACACAAGAACATGGAAGCTTCCATCTCATAGACAAGCCTTCCACCTCCTTGATTTTATGTATCTAATGTGATCCTCATGACCCTCGATGTTTTATTGCATGTAACTACTCCTACGGTTCCATTCTCGACCAAGATGATCAAGATAGGACGAGGCCTAACCTTGGTGGGATGTTAGGATGGCCCTAAGGCCTCCCACAAGACCCCAAGATCTCTGGAAGAATCTTGGAATTCGTCCCAAGAAAGCTCTTGATGGACCAAGAAGGAACACTAAATAATTGAGTTAAGCTTGCTATTTATAGAGCTGTCAGATTGTATACGGGCGTGCACTGCCCCACGTACGTTCTGTTACTGCATGATCTGTCTTGTCTGTACTTTTGGTCGTGCACGGGCGTGCCACCCGACAAACTGAGTTTTCTTGTCTCCCAAGTTGGCTGCTTTGTCTTCTAGTGCGTGGGGCCCTCGTACAAGTGAGCATGGGCGGGCTTGGTTAAGCCCGGGTCAATTTTATAACCGTTTAAGCCATGAGAAGGACTTTACACGTACTTGGAACATGCTTCGGGTCTCGTATTCTCAGGAATCTCCGGTTTTAGCTGTTTTTACCTGAAAATCGTCTATTTTCGGGTTGGAGCTCCAATTTCCTGAATAACACAAATAGGAACGATTAAGTAGCTATAATTATCAATTTAAGCACAATTTTACCTTATTATCAAACTATTCATGCATGTTTTATATGTGTAATTGATGGCACATCAGTGATGTACCATGGTGAAAGTTGTGGGTAATGGTGGCCAAAGGTTGATACGATTGGCGTACGATGGTGAAGGTTGTGAGTAGGGCTGTTCACGAGCCGAGCCAATCCGAACGGAGCTTTGCTCGTGTTTGGCTCATTTACAAACCGAACCGAGCGGAGCGTCTCGTTTACAATCAAGCCAAAAACTGAACGAGCATTCTTCGAGCACAAATTTTCCGAGCGAGCGCCGAGCGAGAATCGAGCGTAGAATAATATGGACGATCATAAATTTGGGATGTTTCCTTCGAACAATTATTGCATTGTGACGTAGGTGTGGTATCAAGAGACAATTAGCGATTGACGACTAATAACATAAAGAAGTCAAGACTGTCACCTCATGGCTTATTGTTTTACTATTAAATCTAGTATTAATTTTTGTTTGCATATACTGAGTCAAATCCAATAGAATCTTATATATAAAGCCATAAATTTATCTGTAAATTGTGTGTATATTTATTATTAAATAAATAAAATTTTTATTCGAGCCGAACCGATCCGAGCGTACCTTTGCTCATGCTTGGCTCATTTACAAACCAAACCGAGCCGATCTGCTCATATACAACAGAGCGGAAGATCGAGCGAGCATTTTCCGAACGAGCGACGAGCGATCCACGAGCGGCGAGCGATTTGAACAGCCCTAGTTGTGAGTGGTGGTAACTGGTGGCTGTTTGCGACGAGGTGGTTGGTGGAGGAGCAAAAGTAGAAGAAGAAAGGGTTTAAATAAAAGGATATTAATTATTATTAAGTAATGACGACGTAGATGGTTTAGTGGGGAGGGCCTAGTTAAAGTGAAGACAAAATCACACTGTTTTAACTATTTTTAAAGTATTAGACTATAATGATTATTTTTTGCAAACCGAAAAAAATATATTGACTCTATAGATAATAAATTAATTAACTAACTAACTAAAATACCTTTCAAAAAAAAAAATTAACTAACTAAAATGAGTATATAGTTTGTATAAGTAGTGCACATAAACGCTATTCATGTTATAAAATAATTGCCACCAACTGTGAATCACAACCTAAATCTTATCAATTACCCACTTTTCTTTAACTAGTTAACATTTCATATTTTTCTACTTTATACAAGTTTTATTGTACTTTACACACATAAATATGTATGTGGGTGTCGAGAGGTTAATTAGAAAAAGATTAAAATACCGCAAGAAAAAAAAAACAAAAGACTAAAATTTTTCATTCGTTTTCTATCAATGATTATAAATTTTCAAAACTTAATCTTCTAACATAAGGGTATAAGAGCATTCACACCCCTCCATCATTTTATGCCTTATAACAAAAAATCATACTTTTCAAAATTTATCTTTGATTTAAAAAACCTTTCACATCCCATCCACCATATTTACCTTCATCTTACCCACAAATACTTATTTTATTATATTTCTCATTAAAATACACTCACAATAATTTGATAGGGGTGAATAGTAGCTTTTTATATATAAAAAGCTAGAAGATGGATATTCCAAAATATAAAGATATGGTATAAAATGGTGGATGAGATGTAGGATGTTTTTAGTAAGTTTTTTAAAATTTTTGAGATGAGGGAGGTTTGATGGAGGGGATGTGAATGCTCTAAGAGAGTACGGGCCACCACCAGATTTGGTCATGGGCAATTCATTACCAGCACGGTAACAACGCCACCACCGTGCTGGTAGTGGGTCTATGACTCTTTTACTGTTTCTGTCTAACGGACAGTGGAGTTGATTTTTGAATGAAACAGACATATTTTTTTACCGTTATATTATTTACCAACGTTTATTTTTTTTACCATTAATTTTGTTGACTGTTTTATTATTTTTGACCGTTTATTTTTTCCACACTATATAAACACCATATCACCCATATAATTTTATACAACTACATACATGAATATGGGTGGTGGCAATTTGTTTCCGATTACGTATCATCCACGACTATCTTTCCGCGCAAACCGTCAAACTACAAACAACCCACCGGTTACACACCAACCCACAAACCCTCATACTTGAAACCCACTAGTAATACACCCACCGACTACACACCCACCGACACACACCCTCCCCAACATTTGAAATTTACGAGCCACAACGTCCTGGCGATTCGGCAACGGAAGAATTGCATTACGTATATGATTACACATGGCTCAACTACAACTAGGAACGATACGGATTGGAGATATTGTAAGAGTGTCGGAGCGTAACACTCCTCCTACAGTGCAAAACCCACCGTTTACGGTGCAAAACCCCCCGGACGAAGGTTATGAAAATAATCCCGGAGCCGAATACGTAATGTATTCGGATGAAGAAATGTCTTGCCCGACACCTGCAAGTGAGGGATCGTGACACCCCAGGAACACACCTCATCAGGGACGATGAGACTCTAATAGGGGGTGAATGTGACACCCCACGAAAATCCCACATCGGCCATGGCCAGGAGAGATCCTTGGTTCATAAGTAATGTCTTGCCTCTTAAATCACCAACGCGTTTTGGGGCTTAATGTTAGTGGATGAGAGGAGAACTCCACAGTTAAGCGTGCTCAGGTGGGAGCACTTTCAGGATGGGTGACCTCCTAGGAAGTCTCCACCAGGGCACCCAAAAACAAATCCGTGAGCTATGGATGGGCAACCCATCGGGGCAAAGCGGACAATATTGGTGGTGAGAGGGGCGGGGTGTTACATGGATATCGATACGAGAGGTTGGACGGACGTGATAGTGATCGTGACTGCTCTTTGCCCAAGTCAATTGCGTATTCTTTCATTTTTAGCTATGTTTTAATTAGGTTTATGTTTAATTAATGTTTTAATTAGGTTAATATATGATTTAGGTTTATGTTATGTTTCTAATTATGTTTGTATAATATTTGATTGTTAATTTTTAATTTTAATTTTTTTTTTCTTTTAACGACTAGTTTCATTAAACATTAAACCTAATGTAACAATTGTCATGCCGCAACATGGTTGAAATTCATTGCGTGTGCATTCACATAGTTGGCGTGCGTGACTTGGATTGCTATATCTTTGTGAAGATTAAGGTCTTTCGCAATCGTGGCTTCAAAGAGGGAGTTCCATCGGTTATACTTGGCAAAGAGATCCGCCCACTTACTAACGAGCGAATCCATGTTGTGGTTATTTGTACCGGTTAGTGGATTGAATTACACCGACACGTTGCGCCAAAATGAAGCTCTCCCTAAACCGGGAGGATTATTTGTGTTTTGGACATCCATATACGCCCTCACTAATGCGATCTCTTCATTTACATTCCACCGGGCCATTTTTACGATATGATTTTGGTTTTGGTATTAGAAATTATGGGGTTTTATAGGGTAAAAAAACAAGCAATTAGGATGCAACCGTTAGAAAATTTATTACGGTTTGAAAAAAAATGGTTACTTTTTTTTATTTTAAATGAAAATAAATAAAAAAAAATCAGTGAAGTGTTGTCTCCAAAACAGTGTTTCAGTTAAATGAATCAGTGAAGTGATGTGACAGTGCAGGATTAGTTAAAATTAGTGAAGTGAAAAAGATCAAATTAGTGAAGGGCCCCTTCTCCCCCTAAGAGGAGCTCCCCCACACTATCATACATTTGACCAATCCTCTAGCGTCATGTTATTTGGACTCTTAATTACTTTGAAACCATTCAATTATTGATAATTTGTTTTTTGAACTATAACTTCATTAACACCGACAAGTCCTCAAAGCAAGGACTTCCTCAAAAACCTTACACACTGTACAAAAGGGTAATTTACCCAATCATTCCAAACAATAGTTTTAAATCTAGATCTATGTTTCAACCAAATAAACGACCGTGCCTTTATCCTAGCGACGACTTCCACGACTCTAGGAGTACTTCCTTGAAACACTTTGTTATTTCTTTCAATCCAAATCGTCCAACACGTAATCATCATAATTCCTCTAATTATCCCCCTCTCGTCCTTAGTATTGTATGAAACTTGTTGCATCCGAAGAAGCTCCGCTATGTCACAAGGGAACCATCCACCAATCCTGCACCAATTCCAAATTTTACTCCAAACACCAAAAAAGAAACCACATTGGACCATGATATGTTCCGCCGACTCTTCATCCGTGTCGCATAAAGGACACTTAGAATCCGGAATATTGATCGATCTCCTAACCAACGCCAAAAGGGTCGCTATAAGGTCTTGATCCAACCTCCAAATAAAAACATTCACTTTTATAGGAATCCAATTAACCCACTGCATGTTACAATTCTGCAGGTCCAATACTGGTTCTCGGATCCACTTCTTAACCTCCGCAACAGTAAATTGCCCGCTGCCACCATCCTTCCATGTCCATGAATCATTTTTAATAGTTAATGTTACCTGTGACAGCATGTATAAGACATCCTGCACCTCTGAAATTGCTTCCACAGAAGCCACAGACCCCAACTAACTCCACAGTCCCGTTCCGCAGTTGTATTCGTTGGTTCACATAGGCATTTTTATCATTCTCTTGCGCAAATAAAGTCGGCCATCTATACATTAAGGCAGTCGAGCCCAACCAAATATCCTTCCAAAACGCAGGCGGTTACCATTACCAAGTGTACCTTTAAAGATAGCCTTGAACTCTTTCCCATTAACGATTAAACCTTCCAACAAGCGCGCAATGGACTTTCAACATCCTTGGTAAGAGTTATTAACCGGAATGAAATTCAATCTATTTCTTCCCCCATGAATACATTCAATCAACCTCTTCCACATAGCATTATTATCAGTTTTAAACCGCCAAACCCATTTGGCTAAAAGTGCCATGTTAACCTCATAAATTCTTGAGATACCCAACCCACCACTCTTTTTCGGTCTAGTCACCACCTCCCACGAAACCCAATGTAAGCTTCTACCTTCTTTACAACCGGCCCACAAAAAAATGTCTCATAATTTTTTCAATATTATCTATCACCGCTTTCAGAGCTCTAAACAATGATAAGTAATACACCGAGAGACTAGCTAACACTGATTTAATTAATGTTAATCTACCTCCAATGGAAAGGAGCTTCACCTTCCAAGAGAATAATCTAAAACGAATCGCATCCAATACCGGTTCCCAATTAGAAATCCGGTTCATATTAGCCCCCACTTTTATACCGAGATATTCAAAAGGCAACCTTCCAACTCGACACCCCAATAATTCAGCCATGGAACCAATCTCCGTGTCATCTACTCCGGACCCAAACAACACCGATTTATGTATGTTTATCTTTAATCCCAAACATAAATTAAAAATTCTTAATAAACGATTCGTCTTCTCCACATTATCTTCATTCCAAGTACCCATGATAAGAGCATCATCAGCATACAACATATGTGACACAATCGGACCACCATTTGTGACCCTCACACCTTCAAATTCCCCCAAAGCACACGCCTTAGAAATCAAACATGCAAGTGCCCTCAATCACCGGTAATACTTCACCCAAGTGCCCTCTAACCATTCTTCCTTTTCTTTTTATTTCTTAAAATAATAATTAAAAAGATGTGATTGGGTTATTAGAGGTTGGGCCCACCATTTCTTTCTCTCCTCAATGGATGGAGTAATGTCGGGTTTGACTACCCCCTTAACATATCAATGAGAGGTGGCGATGGTGTACCTACGGGTGAAGTACTACCCGGTTTCACTCTACTCATTGCACTTTGTGTACCCAAAGAATGTATATGTGATATATATTAAAAAGACCTTTAAACTAAGTGTAAATTACATAGTTTGTCTCGTAGTTTGCTCAAATTTTAACTTTGGTCCTTAATTTAAATTAGATAGATAGGTAAAACTTTTAGGTATGGATAACATGTTGGTCTATGGACACAAATAAGTTTTTTTTTTTTTTAAGTGACTCACAAGATTCCCTCATGTTTTACATACACTTAACACAATTACAGCAAGATTCATACTTCGATCGTATGTGCTTACACCTTCCATCTGCCTATTGTTTATACACCAATTTCCATCATAGAATACCTTTTTAGGGTAGTGGCGGCATGTTGGTGGTGGAGGTCATAATCGTTGTGATGACTTTGAAGAAGATGGAAAGAAAGATGTTGACGGAGATGAAAAAAAGAGTTGTAGGAGGTACATGGAAAAATATAATATATTTTTGTTATTACACAATTAGCTCCTCAAGTTTTAAATAATTAAGTAATTAATTCAACTTTTAAAATTAACATAATTAGACCCTCTAGTTTATAACATTTTTTTTTGTTTTTTTACCTTTTTTTTTCATTTTTTATACAAAAATTTGTAAAATTATAATAACATGTCTATGTTTATAACAATTTTTTTCTTAAAATTTTAAATTCTTTAATTTCTTTTTATTTATTTTGGTTTATATTAATTTAAAAAAAATCAAAGGGTATTGATTTAGCGATGAAAATGGTTCAGTGGGAGATGCTCTTAGTGATTTATTGATGATGCGATGAAATGAGGTGGTAGCAGTGGCGAAGCTTGACCCGAAGGTTCGGGAGGTCGGAAGTCACTGGTTTCGGGGGGTCGAAACCCTATATTTTCAAAATTTTCTATACGGATACTATATAATCGGAACTTCTGCACGAAAATTCGGGGGGTCAGCCGCCCCTCCCCGCCCCTACAAACCTTCGCCACTGGGTGGTAGTTTGTGATTGTCGAAGCTTAGTGATGGGTCTGATGACGCCCCTACCACCCTTATAAGAATTAGACAAGACAACATTGAAATCCATTACATATCAATAATAGTGAAAAGAAAAGATTAAAAAAAAATAATAATAATGCAACTCATGATTTTGCTGGGCATAAAATGTTTCATTACTTGGGTTGCATGATTACATTGTTAGATATTTAAGATTTTAAGTTGCCTAGAATTGGTAACCAAAGACTGTTTACAGTTGTTCGATTTGAGAAGACCGATGCATCGATCAAGAATGAACACAATCTATACCAAACGACGTATTTTGCTTGGTTACAAACTTTACATGTTTATACAATCACCCCTAACTAATAATAAATAGGTAACAGATTCTAAAATTATGATTTTTTTTTTTGATAATTAAATGTTTCACAAATAACTTTAATTAAGAGCATCTCCAGCTCTAGCGGTTAATATTGTCCACTCCTCAAACCTGCAACATTAGTTTTCCCTTTATTTTATAATCTATATCTAACTTATTAAATCTATTTATAATTAATTTATTATAGTTATACTTTATCTGATATCATTTTTACTAAAAATTATATTTATGTATATTAAAAACAAGTAAAAATACGATAAACCATAGTTCTTGAAGTGGGGTTGAGTGGGAAAATCATAGTTCTAGAAGAGGGATATGTTATCAAAGTGGTTCAAGTTTGAGTCGGAGCATAACATTTCTTATATGATCTTTGGTGAGTTTGAGAATGGTTTAGAATGAAAGTTTGAATGTTTTGGGTTGATGTGAATTTGGTGAATGTTTAAATTAAATGTGAAGATTTTGATTTTTTCTAAAGTAACCGTTGAGGGGTTTTTTTTTAAAAAATAATAATTGAAATTTCCTTTTTTTTTTTATTTTAAGTTAGTTAAAAAGCAGTCGGGTCTCACTATCTTCATATCAGAGGAGTCCGGTGCACCAAACAGAATGAAGCACACCTCTTCGCCTCTAATGGTTGGGTCGTCCGCTTGGAGAGGCTTCATGAACGAACTCCATAGCCTCTTGGCCGTTGGAGATGTTCTAAGTGAATGATTTGGAGTAATTCCAAAATAACTGTTGGTTTCAGGCCCTCAAGATCTTACACACACAAAATACTAACTGTGGTCTTTTGTTTATTGACGAGGAGATAAAATACAAGAAGCAAACCTAGTCTATTTATAATAAGAAAACAAACAAAGACATGCTAAAATAAAGCCACTAGTTGCTGAATATTAGAGCTACTCCAACGTTCCAAAGCTCACACGATCACAAGCAACAAACCCGGTCAACCTTGACCACTTCTCAATTACTTGCAACTTCTTCTAAAACATGGATATGAACCCTTAAAACGTGCAACTTATTATTGACCCTTTCCATAACCCATAAACGAACCCATGACCCGATAACCTGTCAACCCGTGACCCGTAAACCAACCGGTTAACCCAACAATCACCCCCTTAAGCGGTTGTTTACGCCATTCACAAAGTACAACACCAAATTACACTCGTCTTGAACCATCTCGACCCATCCCGGACACCCGACCTTCACCTCGGTCACGTCCAAAGTCACCTCGGTTCAACCCGAATAAAACTGCCACACTTGTAACATATCCCATGGCATCCCGTTGGAACCCCGTTCACTAACATCTTGACTTATCACGGATTGACGACCTCTAACCCGGCCAAATCCAAAGCCACTGATTGAACTCCAACGCCATAATGTCACACCGTGTGTTTTTCATTTCTCTTCCAATCTTGACAACCCGTGCGCTTTTCCGATCAAATATGTTCCAAGAGGCATCTCCACCGACAAGAAAACAAGGCCAGCGCCTTCTAACATTTTCTTAATTACTCACGCCAAGCGAACCGAATCCAAAGCCACCTGCTTTGACGGACCCTTCCTGCTCACTTTTCCCGCGTACACCGGTCTCCTCTTATCACGAAACAATCCGATCAAGTCACCCGTTCTTACCTTCTGTTTCACCGGTTGTATGACAGCTGCGCAAACCCGCAACTAACAACCGAACAGCCTTGAATCTTCTTCCTTTGATAACATCTTACAGCCACGAAATACCAATGTTTATCACCGGTCACCCTGTCATCCAGTACCGCACTTCCACCACGACAACGGCTAACCGAAACACTTAAGCGGCCTCCATTTTCTGCTGTAAAACACCACCCGAAACAGCCCCTGCTGTCAGGAACAAACCCTTTCACGCCACCTGCCCTCCACCAACCGACACACCCGCCGGCGGCGGAGGCTTCCCGGTACGAGCCCTAGGCTCTGATACCAAATGTTGGTTTCAGGCCCTCAAGATCTTACACACACAAAATACTAACTGTGGTCTTTTGTTTATTGACGAGGAGATAAAATACAAGAAGCAAACCTAGTCTATTTATAATAAGAAAACAAACAAAGACATGCTAAAATAAAGCCACTAGTTGCTGAATATTAGAGCTACTCCAACGTTCCAAAGCTCACACGATCACAAGCAACAAACCCGGTCAACCTTGACCACTTCTCAATTACTTGCAACTTCTTCTAAAACATGGATATGAACCCTTAAAACGTGCAACTTATTATTGACCCTTTCCATAACCCATAAACGAACCCATGACCCGATAACCTGTCAACCCGTGACCCGTAAACCTACCGGTTAACCCAACAATAACATGGGGGTACTTTATAATATTCGACATTTTAAAACTAAATTATAATCATAACTTTCATAATATTCAAACTTTGGCAAATACTATTTTTATTTTTGTAGTTATCAACCACATAATAAAAATGAAATTTTGTCTCTTGTCGAGTTATGCTAGTTCTTTTGAATTTAGTGTCTATTGATTATATACTTCAAAATCCATCAAATGTGATTGGCTTTAATGGGTCAATATATATAAGTGGTTCTCCTGTACCTACTGTGATAAAACTTTACAGAATAATTGGAGTATACACCGTGTCAACTTGTCAATTGTCATGTCTTCTCAAATTAGCCAGCACATTATCTATGACGTTCATAATTTATTTGAAATTAAACCACACCTATCGGAAAGGTTTATAATTTAGTATGATATCAGTTTCATTTTTATAATAAAGTATGTTATAAAAATACACCTCTCTTGAGTCTGTGAGTACATGGTTTACATCAGAACTTCGTAAAAAATATCGGATTAAGGTTAAATATTTTTAGAGTGATTGGTGGTCCACATTCTTTAATAGACTTTTTCTGGTTTACTCTTTTTGTGTTTATGTGTTGTTATATATATTTCCAATTTACCCTTTCATCGCTTTTGCCTTGTCGAAGTTTAACTTTGTGCATTGCAACAACATGTGTTTGTTTGGGTTTGTTTAGGAGCTGAGAGTCTCTCTGTAACCAGCATCTCTATTCTTGAGGATATTGGTAAGGTTTTACTTATATTTCATTATCCGAATTCCCTACCAATAGCATGCTATGGCTAGAATTTACTGTGTCTGAATGTTGTTGTTGTAACATCCCGTGTCTTTGTCAAATAAACTGGAATAAGCTATTAGAGATATTGTAATATTGTTAATACTTAATGTAATAACTATAAACATAAGTAATATGAAATTTATATTTTATATATTAACAAATGTACTAGTGGGGAGCCCGCACGATGGGGCGGGGTGAACAATCTACAAGTATAAGTATAATTGTGTAGTTGATAATTCGATGGGATGCGCGAAAATATAATTATTCTAAATAAAATATTTTGAAAATATTTATAAAAAAACATTTTGAAACATCACCCACAAAAATTATATTCAAAATGCATAAAATATGACAATAGTAAATATAACATTACACTAAAAATATTTAACTCTAGAATTCATACCTTAATGGTGAGTTGTATTTCTAACGATAAGTTGTCTCCGCTGAAACGTCACAAAAAACTACAGTTTATCCTATTTAACTTTAGTTGATTTATCTTGTTGTACTAATTTGTAGAAACTATGGGTCATTTAATTCGTTTAATAAAAAGCACGTGTGTAATGTATTGTGTGTTGTGTGTGTCTGTAAGATGTGTGTGAGTATATAAATGTGTCTGTAAAATGTGTGTGAGTAGATATTTCAATTATACCTATAGATATCTACATAACCACTTTAATAATAAAGCGTTGTTACTTATCTCAATCTTATTTATACCCAATCCTCCCTTGCTTTTCGTCTTTGTCACCTTATGCCAAGAAACCCAATGAACTCTTGGTTCAATAGCAATAATACTAAGAAACAGAAAGACTCAAATGCTTAGCTCTTTTATTAATGATAACTTGAAAGAAAGTGCATACATCAAAGGAAAACAACTACACTATATATAGATAAACAAGACCGACGACTAGGCAATAAACTAGGACATTCTCAACTGCTTGCAATGTCCACTTATTCAAAGATCATGCATAAAACTAAGAACTAACCAATGAAAAAGGATCCAGCTTAACCACCATGCACATGCATGCCAATGTACACTTAGTTTGAATCATTTTCAACACCCCGTCTTGATTTAAATTCCATAACACCAAGGTAATGTCTAAACATAGCAAACTTTTCTCTATTTAACGCCTTTGTTAAAATGTCTACCAACTGATCATTAGTATTGCAAAATTCCAACATCACTTGCTCTTTTGCCACCATTTCCCTAACAAAATGATGTTTCAACTCAATATGTTTTAAGTTATTCAGGATAGCATTCTTACTAAGCTTTATGGCTGACTGATTATCACAATACAAGATTGTTGCTTTTTCCTGCTTCAAACCAAGCTCTTCCAACATCCTTCTCAACCACACTGCCTGACATGTGGCTGCAGTAGCTGCTATGTACTCAGCTTCTTTACTAGATAGTGCCACTGTCGTTTGTTTCTTTGGACTCCAAGTCACTACCCCACTACCAAGCTTAAACACACTTGCTGAAAGGCTCATTCAATCATCCGCATTGCTAGCCCAATCACTATCAGTGAACCCTGTTAACTCAACTTTTGCCCCCTATCATACCATACTCCAAACTGAACTGTTCCTGCCACATACCTTAGGATCCTTCTAGCTACACCCCAATGGATTTTAGATGGAACTTGCATAAACTTGGAAACTATCCTAACTGAATATGCAAGATCAGGCGTTGAATGGGTCAGATAAATCAAACCTCCTACCAAGCTTCTATATGCAGTGTTATTAGCCTTATCAGATTCATCTTCAAGCTTTAGTTTCTCATTAACCTGCATAGGAACCCTTTCAGGATTACAGCCACTCATCCCAAACTTAGTCAGAAGGCTCTTTGCATATTTCTCCTGAGAAAAGAAGATCCCTGAGCTTGTTTGGTTTACTTCCAAGCCTAAGAAATGCTTCAACAGTCCCATATTAGTCATCTCGAATTCTTCCATCATATTCTTCTTGAAATCTGCAATCAACTTGAAAGATGAACTAGTACAAATTATATCATCTACATAAATACATACATAAATGATATGATTTGTTTCTTCCTTCTTAACATATAAGGTTGGTTCACTGTCACTTCTCTTGTATCCAATCTTGACAAAATGACTGTCAATTTTGGAATACCAGGCCTTGCGTGCCTGTTTTAAACCATATAAAGCCTTTGTTAACTTATACAGTTTGTCTTCCTTTCCATTAACTTCAAATCCCTCAGGTTGTTGAATATAGATATCTTCTGTCAACTCTCCATTCAAGAAAGCTGGCTTTACATCTAACTGATGTAATTCCCATCCCAATTGTGCTGTAACTGCCAGAATTAGCCTGATAGTTTCAAACCTTGCCACTGGGGCAAAGGTTTCCTGATAATCTATACTATGTTGCTGTGAATACCCTTTTACCACCAATCTTGCTTTATGCTTGAGTATCTCACCCTTCTGTCCAACTTTTGCTTTAAAGATCCATTTCAAGCCTACTAAGTTCTTTCCAACAGGGAGATTAACAAGTGGCCATGTATTATTCTTTTCTATAGCTTGTATCTCTTCTTCCATGGCTTTTCTCCATTCTGGCTTAACTACAACTTCTTGATAACACATTTGATCTGTCACATTCAAGGCAAACTGATAGGCAGTGAGATTATCAAAAATAGTATTAGTTTCATAGTCAACATTAACCTTTTTTGCATTCTCATACACATTAACCTTTTTTGTCCCCAATTGAGTTGTTACTTTCATGACTTGTTTCAGCATGTGATGAATCAGAGGGTGGTGGGGAATCATGACCACTTTCAACAGCTTCTTCCATGTAATCCATTTATGAAAACGGGTCAATAAAAGAAGCATGATAACTTTTCTTGTCACCATACTCCTTCCAATCCCATTGAGTATTTTCATGTAATCTTACATCCCTTCTAGTGAACACCCTTTTTGTCCTTGGATTATACAAACGATAACTATCAGTTTCATTTATATATCCAATGAAAATAGATGACCCAGACCTGTCATCTAGCTTTCTTCTGCCTTGGCCAGGGGTAACAGCATAAGCAAGGCTGCCAAACACTCTTAAGTAGTTAACCTTGGGATTTTCATTGTACCAAGCTTGATAAGGAGTTTTCTTATTAAGTGATTTAGTCACAAACAGGTTAATAAGATAAACTGTTGTAGCTACCCCCTCTGCCTAGAAATAATTTGGCATATGCTTTTGTTTAATCATGCTTTTTGTAAGACCCATCACAGTCCTATTTTTCCTCTCTACTACACCATTGTGTTGAGGTGTGTAGGGAGGTGTCAGCTCATGCTTAATGCTATTATTTTCACAGAATTCATTAAACTCCTTTGAACAAAATTCCCCACCCCTATCAAGTCATTAAAGTTTTAATGTGAAATTTAGAATCCTTCTCAACTAAAGCTTTGAAAATTTTGAACTTGTTAAAGACTTCTGACTTTTCTATTATGAAATATACCCAACACATCCTTGTGAAATCATCAACAAACAATAAATAGTACAAACTACCTCCCAAACTTGGTACTTGCATAGGGCCACAAACATCAGCATACACTAACTCCAACTTCCTTTTAGCCATCTATAATTTTGAGTTAAATGGAGCCTTGGCTTGCTTTCCAAAGATACAACCAGTAAAATTCCCTACTATTTGTACCCGAGGCAAACCAAGAACCATTTTTTCATCATGCAAGCTTATTATTGTATGTATGTTATAATTACCATACCTCAAATGCCATAGTTGAGACACTTCAGCAACAACTGATGTAGGGACATGATTTGTGGAAGTTTCAGCATGTGTAGCGTCCATCAAGAACATATTGTTCTTGGCTACCATAATGGTCATTAACACAGAGTTTGTGCTCTTTCTTCTAATAACACATTTACCATCATCAAATAGGAAAGAATACCCTTTCCTCATCAACTGGCCAACACTCAGTAAATTGTATTCCAAATTAGGAGCAAAATACACATCATCCAGCAACCTGTAACCTCCATTACTGAGTTCAATCTTCACTTTTCTCTTGCCTTCCATAGCTAAATTTTTCTTATCTCCCAGCTTTACATTCAACTTGAATGATTCATCTAATTGAGTAAAACTACTTCTATTGCCTGTCATGTGATTAGAGCATCCAGAGTCTAAAAACCACAAACAACTAGAAGGTTTACCTCTCCCATCATCGGCCATGAGAGCCATCTGATCAGTAGCAAAAAGTGCCATAAACAAGTGTTGATCTTCTCCCACATTGGTATCCTCCGGTGCTTCATTTTCTGCCAAATTTGCATGCCCCTCATCATTATACCAACAATCCCTTTTTACATGGCCCAATCTGTTGCAGTGATAACTGTAACACCCCAACCGATGGCGGAATCATCGAGGTGCCACGTAGTGACGATTGTTCAAAAGCTCATGGTACTAAAATGTAAATATTATTGAATAATCAAAATTTTCTTACATGGAAATGGAAAATACATTGTCTAAATGAAATATAAATATTGAAATAACTGAATTTAAAATAAGGCACTAAATGTTCCTTGCTAAAGCACTAGATCAAACTGCACCTGAAACATGTACAAAAATAGGTTTGGTCAACATATGAAATGTTGGTGAGCATTCCTAGATTTGATATATATAGTAGGTTAAAAAATTATACAATTCAAGTGCAAGCTACAGTGCAAATATGTAAACCATGTATCAAACAAATGAGCGAAATCAACCCTGTGACTGTATAATGTACTGTATGAACTGTAGTGTACTCAACCAATAAATGGATGATAACTTAACACTGGCCACGGATTCTCCGATGAAAAAGGGGGAGAATCAATCTAGGCGGGTTGTCAATCCAAATAGCGCTATCCAATGTTAAGGTCGGCTTGTACCATGTTAATGATTTCACTAAGTACAAATGTAATCCACATGTATTGTCTAAGCATAAAGCACGTTGTAAGCAATGCACATAGTACTAGAATTGTATTGTAAAAATGTAATCTTGTATTTGAAATTGTAATAGTGTACATGTAACACCCCAAAAATGTATAAAAGCAAAAAGGGGTAGGAATACTCACAGTTCACGTAGTAGTTTGAGATTTAACTGGACAACGAGATATGAATTGAGATTACTCCCAAATGATCAACCTAAAGTATTCGATAATGCGTAAGGGAAATAACTCTAGGATATATGTATTTCTAGGGCTTCGAATTGGGGATAAACGTTTATTTGATTAATAAACAAATTGTTTATTAAATATGCGAAATTTAATAAATAAATAAATAAAAGTCTCTTTGTAAATTTTTAAGTTGAATATAATCACAACATAAGGTTTTAAGTATGAAAATAATTTTTATAAAATTATTTTATTGAAAATAGAATATTTAATCTAATTATTTCAAATTGTCAAAATACGACTTTAATATCTAAAAATATTAAAATCAAAGAATTCTTGAATTAAAAATTGTATTTCTGTTCCAAATGAATAGAAATAATTTATGTAAAATTTTGGTACAAAAATATTGTAAAATGAATTTATTATGAATTATTTATGATTAAAACTAACAAAAATTAACTAAAAATATAAAACAAATGATTTTTCAGAAATAAAAATCATTTCTGAAAAGTTTAAAGTTATAACAACTCAGGATAATTTTTGTGGAAATTAATAAGATCGTTTTGATATTTTTATAGATTTTTATAAATAAAATAGAATAAACTTGATTTATTTATTATATAAATTAAATAAATAAATTTCTGAAAACTAAAAATTGTAGTTTGAACATTTATATCAGATTAATATAAGATAATTTTTGTAGAATTTATAAAAGGGTTTTGGTATTTTAAAATGAATTTTAAATATATAAATGGATGTATATAAAAGTTAAGCTTTTACAAAAAAAAAGATGGTGCTTGTGGGATTTGAACCTGCATCAGTAGTGTATCAAACCAACAACACAACCACTTGGTCTAGACCAGTGGTTGTGATTGTTCTCTGTTCTAAAAATATTTATATGTTATGCAAATTAGTGTTCTTCCCCAATTTAATATGTCATGAACCCTAGTTTCTACAATCAGACAAATCATACATATTGAACCCGATTGTTGTTAGGGCTTTTGTTGTATGTTTGCCGACTATCAAAACCCACAAAAATAATTGAACTTACAGTGTAGAATCGTGTTCGTTTGCTCGGTCAAAGCCAAAAGTCAAACGGCGTGTAGATTGATGATTATCAGAGATGTTTCAGAATAATTGGAGGTTGAGTGTGAGAAATTGGCGAATGTAGATGGCCTGGACGCGTTCAATTTATAGGGAAAGGTCTGGTTCGTTGATTAGGAAGGTTGACTCGATAATTTGTCAAGATGCGTTAATCACGATCCTTAATCACGTCGTGAGTTTAATTTTTGATGTATTTATGGCCGATAATCATGTGTTGGTCATGAATTAGTCAAACACCTTCCCACAACAACTTGATAAAGAGTCAATTAAGGGCATTAATGAGGTTGACTAAATGTTTTGGGTGTGTTGTTGCTGTTCGTAATCAGCAGAGCAAAGGGAAGAAGAAAAGGGTTTAAAAGGGGTTAAATACATTACGAACTGGAGTCAAGCCAACAGTGAGTTGTGGATCAGGTGGTGGGTGCGTGTGTGTGTGAACGAGGTGGTCCGGGTTCGAGTCCTGGGGAAGGCAACCTTTTATTTCTTTTTTATTTAAACAGAAAAGGGAGGAGGGGAAGTGGGCTGGGCCTTGTCTGATGGGCCGGCCTTCTTCCTGTTGGGCTCAGAAATAACAAAAGGGGGGAATATGGTTGGGTTATTGGGTAAAAGGTTATGGATCTATATAGTGGGCTTGTGAGTTGGGTTGTTGTAGTGTCCAAAACCAACTCTATTATTTTGTTTTTATTATTATTATTATTATAGATGCGGATAAACTGTAACGTACAAGATAGGTGGTACGAAATAAATAAAATGTATATATATATAAATATAATAATAGAGATGAAAGTGACGGATGTCACAGCAACATTGTGGACCCCTAGATCCACCAGAAGTTCTTCCTTTGCCCCTTCCTCTGCCATAACTTCTTCCTCTACCCCTGGAACTGGATTGTGGACTTCTGTTGGTGTCATGAAACACTTGTAATGTTTGTTCATCAGATCTTTCAACTTTGTCTTGGCTTCTACTATTGATTCTTTCCTCTTGTGATTGAAAAGAGCCCATCAACTTCACAGGTGTGAGAGTTAATAGATCATTTGACACTTCAATAGAAGGCACATGTTGGGTCTATAATAATGAGACTGGCGCTATCAAATAAATATTGGTGATCCATATTGCTGTTTTACTATTTAGGACCGAGAACACTTAGGTTCTCAGTTATTTAAGGTGTTTAAGCCGATAACTAGTTAGTTTTCAGTTGGGATTGGGCTTTGGGATAGGCTATGTGGGCCAAACCTAGTACAGGACCTATATAATGTTATGTTCATCATCATTATTAGGTTAGCGGTTTCTATCAATAATATTCAAAGCTCTCTAGTATCAGACAAATCCATCAGAGATCGAATGCTAGTTGAGATTAATCATTCAATCGTTCATATTATTTGTTTCTTGAATCACTATCATCTTTGATTCCGCCATCGATTGATAGTTACTTGATATCGGGTTCATTAGTTTTGGGACTTACAATTGGTATCAGAGCCATCGAAGCTTTTTCAAGGCTCGGGTTGATATCAAGGATTCAAGAAAAGCATTTGGATTATAAAACAGCCTTACATTATAAGAATCAATAAGAACAGGAAGATCAAAAGAAGAATTTTCGCTGCTGGCCATCGGAGTTATAAACAATTTCGGTTTCACTTTTATTAGCTTTTATTGTTTTTTAATCATTTTGGTGTTTAAGAATTTTGGCAGATTTGTTTTGTTCAAATCTTGAAGAACAGTCCAAGAACGAGAAGAACATTCATAATCTTCTTTAAAATTTTGTTGTTTAATCTTTAGTTTGGAAGTTTCTCTTGTTTGTGCAGATATTAAGGAAAGCTGGTGAAAGAGAATGGAATGGAATTTTAGAAAAATTGAAAAGATTTGAACTTTCCTTGTTTAAAGGAAGTCACAACTGAAGTCAAAAGTCAACATATTCTAAAATAAACTACAATCACTCGGAAACCCAGCTGCTCATTAGAGAACCGTTCAGCCGCTCGAGAACATCCTGCACACTCGAGAACAAAGAGTCCACTCGAGAACCCCCATTCGAGAACACTTCGGGCACTCGAGAACGCACCTTAAAGTCGAGAACGCACTGATTGAGAACGTGTCTCCACTCGAGAACCCAGATCTGGTAACACCTTCACAGTTGGAAAACTTCACTCGAGAACCTACCCCACACTCGAGAACTCTAACTCAGACTCAATCCATAACCCGTCACTCGACCACCAACCGGACAACCCATCAACGGCTCGGACACCCACCTTCGGTTCGGATCCACCTACACCCACCTCGAAAACGATCATAACAACCACCACCTTTCCGACTGTCACTAACCTCCAACACTCGGATCGAGACGCAACCACACAGAAAACGAACCCCAAAACAAAACCCGATCCGAGAGCAAAACCACCAGTAACCAAAAATCATATAGGCCACCTGAACCTACCGTGAACCACCTTGAAGTCGTCGTACATGCGTGAGCCATCCCCGGTTACCACACCCGACCCTACACCCACCCCGTCACAAACCCGGCTGCAGTTGTCACAATACCCCTCATCTTCTTTGATCCAAGACCACCCTTTCTTGACCTATCGAGCAACTCAAAAGAAAAGAAAATAAAATGTTGTTTATCTGTTTGTGAAGAGAGATAGAGAAGGGTTGTTGGGTTTGATCGGTTAAAAGAAGAAGGTAGAGAGAGGTTTGATCTTAAAAGGTGTTGTTGTTGTTGTGTTTGTTGAAGAAGGATCGGTCAATAGAAAAAGAAAATTAACAGAAGGAGTGAAGGGTATGTGTATAGAAGAACTTGGTTTGAATTGAGAGTGAGAAAAAGAGAAGACCGTTGTGAATTTGTTTGTGATTGTGTTCTTGTGAGAGGAAAAGATCAAAGAGAGAAAGGGTTGTTTTGATACCTAGTAGGTGTTTGAGTAAAAGAGAAAGACAGAGAAGGTGGACAATTGAAAGAAAAATAAAGATTTGAAAAGATATAAGGTGTGAAGTGTGTCTTGGGATATGGAGATTTGACTCAAATCACGTGGACCAAAAGTTTTATAATAATAATAATAAATAATAATAATAATAATAATAATAATAATAATAATAATAATAATAATAATAATAGTGTATCATTTGGAGTGTACAAGCTCAATTTGGAGGGTTAGACCTTACTGAATTTGTTTTGATTTATTGACTACGATTGGACGTCATGTATTCAGTTTGGAATTTTTTAGAACGTCTTGACTTTTTGGAGATAAAAAACAAAAGCTCTTGGTTTCTCTAGTTTTCGGATTTAAAGTGCAAATGGATTCCACGACTACAGTCATGCATGCAACAAGTACACGGGTTCCCATGTTGATGTTGGGAGAGTCTTTTGCTGAATGGAAATTTAGGTTCATTCAACATGTTAAAGAAAAGGATGCCAAAGTTTGGAGAGCTATTTTCAGAGGTCCTACTCCAATTACTTACGTTACAGATAAAGAGAAGGGTATTACACTACCTAAACCTGAATCTGAATATACAGAGGGAGATTGGGACCAAGTCAAGCTTGATGAAAAGGCTCTTAACACATTGACTATGGGTTTAGCACAAGAGATCATCTCAAAATATAGAGAGACTAAATCTGCAAAAGCATTGTGGGATTCTCTGATTGAATTTTATGAATGCAATGATGACATGAAGCAAAGTCGAAGGGACATGCCGTGGCATAAGCTCAATCAATTCAGTTGCATTCTTGGTGAAACCATTGAAAATCAAATTGCGAGATTCGTATCTCTAGTAACTGAAATGAAGACCGCAAACATAACTTTGAACAATTATGAGGTAAATAAGAAACTGTTAAATGCTCTTCCAAAGAATTTGGATACGAATGTTGCCGTGATCAAGAAGACGGAGGATCTTCAACATCTGTCTCTGTCAGGACTCATCTCCATCATCAAAGCTTGTGATTCGGACAACAAGCAAAAAGGTGCAAAATCTTAATGTTGCTGCTCAGCTACGTTGCACACCTGCTACTGTTTTGACACCCGCTCCTGTTGTTCAAGTACCTGTTGAGTATCAGGTTCCTGTGCTGGTACGATATATGAAACATGCTTCACATGAGGTATTTTCTGATCTATGCTCTAATGCTTGTGCTGAAAAGGCTAAATATTACGTAGGATATAACTCTGAGTTAGTAAGAGAAAACAATGAGCTAAAAGGAAAGATTTCTTGTCTTAATAGCATAACCTCTGCCTATAAACTTAGAGTTGAATCCTTAGAAAAGGATATTTGTAAGAACAAAAAGGATTGAAGAAACCTCTTTTGCTATCCTTAGTCTAATTCCTATTTCTGCCAAAATATGCTAAGTATAGAACTACTGAAGAAAGAAGAAGAAACTGCTGAAGAAGGATTCAATAAGTACTAAAGAGTTAAAGATCAGAAGTTCTGAAGTCAAACCAGACAAGTCAATTGAAGACAAACTACTCATCAGTAGTTTGTCACTCATCAGCAGTTGTAACAGAATCTTTCCACCGCCTTATGTTTCAGTAGTTTAGTATTATAACATTACTTTATATCTTTTTTGTACAAGTTCCAAGACTACAGCCTGTTGTAGGATTGCTTTTGATTCAAGTTGCATGTATCTGTTCGTCTATAAATAGATGGGTTAATCCCACTATTTTAGATATTTATTTTATTTAAACTAAAATCCTTCAAAGGCTTTAATTGAAATACCATTTCATATCTGAGAATCTCTTTTTCATACTTATTGTCATATACATTCAATTGCTTAGATTCTCATTAACTGTCTTTAGTTCATTACATCCAGGGGGAGTAATAACTCCTGTTGAAAGTGAAACTTTATAAATGAACACTTCACTTATTCCGCTGCGCAAACTGCTTTGATAAACTTACAACATATAAGTGTTCATAAGTAAACAACTGCTAAAGAGCTAAGTGATCCAACAATTGGTATCAGAGCCCTGGTTTATATGATCAAATATCAATCTAACAAATTGAGAATCAGTCATAGGCTCTTATTGATAGTCAATAAAGGATAATAGTTCACTTTTTCAACATCCATCACTTTGAGAGAAACTTGACAAATCAATACTCTCTAAAATGGATCCTCATAATACTGGTTCTGCCAATAAGCTTGCTATGCTTGTTCGTTCAGAATATAACATTTGGCAGAAAAGGATGGCACATACTCTTTCTCAGACCAACACTGGTTGTTGGAAATCTGTGATATATGGTCCTCACAAACTAGTAAATATTAACCTTGAAACTAAAGTTGGAATACCAAAGGACCCAAAAGACTACACAGAAGAAGATTTCCTTAAACTTGAGCTTGATGCCAAGGCTTTCTCTATGTTGGCAATGGCTGATGTATTGTAAAATACATCTATTTCCAGTATAAAGTTGGTACAATTTTTGAGTCGTTTAGATAGTATTTTTATTAGTTTTAGGCTTGTACTGGTCTATTTTATTTAGTATAGGTGTTTATAGATTTTTATTAGTTTTGTGTCATTTTTAGTATTTATCTATTTTATTTTATATTTTGTAGGTGTTCATGGACGTTGAAGCGTAAACGAGTCACTTTGGTCAAGTCAATAACACCCGAGTCAAAAGCACGAAGTTATACTACTATATAATAATAATAATAATAATAATAATAATAATAATAATAATAATAATAATAATAATAATAATAATAATAATAATAATAATAAAAGGAAAAAGAAAAGTGTAGCTTGACTTTTGTGTCAAGGGCCCAAAACGAAAAACTACCCTATTATTCTTGGAAGGGAGAGGTTAGCGAATATAACAGATTATTACAAAAAAAAGGCGCCGCACATATTAGTTTTTGGGGGGAGGAGTTAGATCGACGGGGAGGATACTTTATTAAATTGTCGTGGAGCAGCAACATTATTTTTCGGACGGCAATTAGGAGGACAACAGCATATTTCAAGAGAAGGGGGTCAAGGGTTGAAGCCTAGGTGCGAGCACGGGTCGTTTCTAATTCAACTATTTATTATTTATTTATTTGGTACCCGTTATGAACACCATGAATTTTATATGTTTCAATTGTTTTGATATTATAATGACTTTTATTGGCTAAACCATGACGCTACCTAGGCGATGATGATTGCACTTGTTTGATTTGTTTTCTTTTGGTTCTTGGAACTTTTGGTTGTGGGTGAATTTTAAAGTAAAGAACTCTTTATTTTCTGGTTTGATGTATATGCATATTTAGTTTTGTTTAATTAATTTTTATAAACTCCACTTGCGTTTTTGTGAATGTCTTTCATGTATGAATGCGGGTTAGGTTGCGGACTGGGTGTTAGCAGCTAGTTTATGGTTAATTCTGCAGGTTATCCATAGGAGTTGTAATTGTTAGTTAGATAATTCTAAGTGTTCTACCAATTCTCAATAGCTGTAAGGTGCGAGATTGTTCGTCTGTCTAGGGTGTTAAATTGCTAGTTCTAGAGGCTTTGTGAGAAGATCTTCCTAGTTTCCCTAGCATTCCTTGTAGGCCAACTCTTATCAGAAATATTGTAGTTACCCCTTGCACTTTCGGGTGTATTGTGACTTTCGCGCTGTGAGGTAGACTATCTAGCGGGTACTTTAAGATTCGAGTAGGTAAGCCTGTGAGGGTAACCTCTCAACCGGTGGTTTAACAACACAACAGTATTCTAGGGTTTCCCCTTGAGAAGGGTCGAGGGTGTCTAGTTTATTCTTGATGTTTAGAATTTTAAGATCCCGGTTCCACACCAGTTCCATAGCCATTAGAAGCTTATCATTCATGTGTAGGATTCTAGCCTAGGTAGTGCCTTCCCGTCACCTGATCCGAATTCTAGTTCCCAGTTTGTGTCTTTAATTATTTAAGTTTTATTTATTTGCAGTAGTCTTTTAGAAAACCCCCCTTTAAGCAATAAAACATTATTAAGTCAGTTTGTAGATAAGTAGTCGAGTCTAGTTTACATTTTCCATTAGAGTCTCGTGGGTTCGATACTCGGACTTACTTTAGCTGTACTGCACTGACCGGTACACTTGCCGGTTGTGTGGTTTAGGTTTAGTGAGTCTTAGGTTATAAATTTAAAACTTAGAGTGTCTAGTTTAGGTTAATTTAGTTAGTTTTTATTAAACCACTTTGAGCACATCAAGTTTTTGGCGCCGTTGCCGGGGACTCTTGGCGATTGCGTTTATTAGCTTCGATTACACTTATCTGTTATATCTGTTCTACTTGTTGTTTGTTTTGAGTCTGTCTTTTATTTTTAATATATAATTATATTTTAATTTCTGTATTAATCATGTGCGAGATCTGTGGAGGACCCTATTTTACCGTGAAATGCCCAAATGAATCGAGGTATCCCCCAGGTTACCGTGTAAATACGTATACCACGCCATATTTCCTGCAGCATCATTGGACAGAACTGAACACGAAAGAGGAATTTGATGAATGGCTTAGATCATATAGGGAAGAGGGAGATAGGGAACGTAAGGCCATAATCGAGCGTCTAAATAGACCAAGTCCCATAGTTCTAAAGGTTCCTTACTATGATAAAAATGGGAACTTAGTTGGGCATCATGTTGGCTCAGGCCCTTTAATTCCACTTCCCCAGGAACAAAGCCGCCTCCAGTGGAGATGGAAACAGTTTATCTGCACCCAGTTTGTAGCGCTCCCCCTGGATCACAGTTAGAGCCGGAGACGAAAATGGACGTTGAAGTCCCACCTCCGGTGCCACAAGTTACCATATATGATTTCGGGAGTGACTCTGATGAAGAAGAAACGGATGAGGAAGTAGTGATGGTTGAAGATGAGGTAAGTAATGAACCATCATGGGAGGCAGAGTTTGGTGACGAGCTGGGTGATTTGCCGATTCCAGAAGTAGACAGAGATTTTGACCCAATGGGTGACCTCAACATCTTAGAGGCATTATTGGAAGGGTACCCGACTGTGGAAATAAAAGAGTCACCAACGGAAGTTGAAGTAGAAGTGGTTGAAGAGGAAGAGCACCACTGCTGGCCCGTGAAGACTTTAGAAGATAGAGTGCCACTTGATCACCCAAAATCACGGGAGAAGGCGAAGAGGCACGTCGACCGACACAGGCTGAGGGCCAGGTGTTGTAGGGACAACAAGTCCCCGCATTACCTACCAAGAATCAGGTTTGGTCCAGGTAAATTTAAATATTGGTGGCCCGACCCATTTAAATTCGATAAAATATTTTTCAATTCCACTAGTATATTTTTGTTAATTAATAAGGACCGAGTGGAATTAAACGGGTTGGATCGGGACTAGATTAAAGAGAAGCCCCCTGATTAAGTTTAAGTGTGGGGAGGCTTTGTAGAGTTTGTAAATATTTATTTATTTATTTATGAGTTTTTTTATTATTTTTCTTTGTCGTCGGTTTTTATTTTTGTATGAGTCGGTATTATGCTCGGGTTTTGTTTGTTTCGTTTTGCGCAGGTTTGTACTGCACCACCCGTACTCAATCTCCATTCGGGTGATTCCAGAGCTGTTTAACATTTGTCAAGGCAAGCCCAGAGTTTATCATTGTGTCAGAGCCGATCGCGAATGAAATGCTATACGATCGAGCTGGAATGGACTAGAGCTTACGAAGAAAAATTAACCAGCTAAGTCCTTTCCAATTTGCCCTTGTTTTTTTATTTATTTTTATAATTTTTGTTTTCGGATTTGTTTTTTGTTTTGAGTCGTTTTTTATTCCTACATTGAGGGCAATGTATAGTTTAAGTGTGGGGATGGGAAACTGTCGTTTAGTCTGCGTCGTCTAGTCTGTATATAGAGTCGTTTGATTCAAAAAAAAAATTAAAAATCCAAAAAAAAAATGAAAAAAAAATGTCCCTGATTTTGATGTTTGCATTATATAAAATATGGAAAATGATAGGTAAAGTTAGGTGTCCGGTTTTCAAATAGTATGTATAATAAGAGATTAAAATTGATTGAAAACGTGTCTGATTTGGGATATGTGGGTAGACTCGGCCGGTAGAAAGGTTTCCTTTGAAAAGTAATAAATTAATTATGTTAGGCTATTTTGTGGGTTCTCATCTAGGAGAAACGGGGAGACCGAAACCGCCAAAAATAGTATAAGAAGCACCGTTATAAGTAGAAAACCGTTATATTTCTAATCACTTAAAAAAAAATTAGAAATCAAAGCAAAAATGCTGAAGCTTAAGGTGCCTGGCCACTGGGATAGCGACTTGGATTGGTCACACCCTCTGAGTTAAGTATGCTGAGATGAAAAAAAAAATGCTGAAGCTTAAGGTGCCTGGCCACTGGGATAGCGACTTGGATTGGTCACACCCTCTGAGTTAAGTATGCTAAGAAAAAAAAAAGTGATTTTAAATTCTCTTGGTTTTTTACATAAGACGGTTAGGAAATGGTCAATTGGTTGTTCCTTTAGCTTCATAAGCTTGAGGCGGAATTAGGAGGAACTGTGGCTTCCTTTGAGTGAGACCCTAGATAGACTAATCAACATGAACTTAACATAAATAAAAAGGGGCTTGGAAACCGGTGTGGGTTTAAGAGGATCAATATACCTGCAATCGCAATCAACACGTTAGTAGATTATTAATTAAGTAACCTATGTTTTGAAACTGGATGTAAACCTAACTGTGATATCATAGCATAATTCTTTTTCAGGGACGAAAAAAAGATAAGTGCGGGGATATTTGATGTATTGTAAAATACATCTATTTCCAGTATAAAGTTGGTACAATTTTTGAGTCGTTTAGATAGTGTTTTTATTAGTTTTAGGCTTGTACTGGTCTATTTTATTTAGTATAGGTGTTTATAGATTTTTATTAGTTTTGTGTCATTTTTAGTATTTATCTATTTTATTTTATATTTTGTAGGTGTTCATGGACGTTGGAGCGTAAACGAGTCACTTTGGTCAAGTCAATAACACCCGAGTCAAAAGCACGAAGTTATACTACTATATATAATAATAATAATAATAAAAGGAAAAAGAAAAGTGTAGCTTGACTTTTGTGTAAAGGGTCCAAAACGAAAAACTACCCTATTATTTTTGGAAGGGAGAGGTTAGCGAATATAACAGATTATTACAAAAAAAGGTGCCGCACATATTAGTTTTTGGGGGGAGGAGTTAGATCGACGGGGAGGATACTTTATTAAATTGTCGTGGAGCAGCAACATTATTTTTCGGACGGCAATTAGGAGGACAGCAACATATTTCAAGAGAAGGGGGTCAAGGGTTGAAGCCTAGGTGCGAGCACGGGTCGTTTCTGTAACATCGCAAAATTTTCCCCAAAATTTTAATACATAAAAAGCCCTTATATATATATATATATTTTTTATTACACCTTTTCATTAATATTATACAAATGTGCCTAAGTCTTTATTTATCCTAACTCACAACTTATATACATACATAAATGTATATAAATAATAATAATAATATGATTCTAAATTCTTTTTTTTTTCACATACAAGATTTTTTTTTTTTAAATAAAGCCTTGAGTCAAATAGTCAAAGTCCTAGTCAAAGTCTTAGTCAAACAGTCAAAGTCTTAGTCAAATAGTCAATTCATCATAAAACCTTACTTTATGGTGTTGACCAATTTTAATGGCTAATTGACTCCAAAACTAGTATAAAAACCCACCTATGACCCATTATACTTTGCACCTCTAAATCGATTGTTTCAATCCGATTAAACTTTCCCTCATACCTTTCTTCTATAGTCTATTACTTTTACAATTGAAGCTTTGATTATAAGCTCTTGTAATTGGCGAATTGGAAGCTTGATATTCTTTCTTTTTCGTTTTCTTCAATTTGGACTAGCTACGTTGTTGAGTCTTTGGGATTCGCCTCGCATACATTCACAACACAGTATTCTATTTTTTTTTACGAGACATAACATTTTGCTAAGGTGAGTTTTACATAGCCCCTTTTTTTATTTATTACCATTTTTGGGGTGAAACATGTTACAACATTATTTATGCAATTCAATCATCAATGTGTCTATGTGTATTTCTATGTTGCATTATGTCTTGAACATGACTAGGGTAAGCACAATTCTAGCATAAACATTCATCAGCTAAACGGTATACATTGATAGATCTATTGGACTGACAATCCCACCCGGATACGTGCCTCCTACAAAGGTTGCGTGGGTATTTGTTACTGCAATTTAAACGAGTGAACCATGAGCGTATGGGATGTACCACAATACAACAGTCACAATGGTTGATTATGCACACGATTTACTTCTAGTATGTTTTCACATATGGACTAGATTGCCATGACACATGAATTGCACAACAATTTTTATTCGAATATCAAAACCTATGTAAATCTCACCAACTTTTGTTGACCCAAAATATTTTCAACTTAACATGTTTCAGGTTCTACTTGCTTGAAGATTTGAATTGATGCTTGAAGATGTTTGCATAGTTTTATTCAATTTGATGTACAAATTCTTAGAACAATTGTATGTAACTTACTTAAATTATTTAATGAAATTTATTATTCACCATGAGCTACTGAACAATCATCAATACGTGACATCCCGATGTTTCCGCCATCGGTTGGGGTGTTACAGATTGGTATCAGAGCCATGGTTATAGGGAATTAGGTTATTAGAAAAATAATCTAGTCTATAACCATAGGATTTAACCAGTACTTGCTTCTTTTACTTGCTATTCTCTATCTCCCTCTTACTTCTTATCCCTACATTAATCCCTACGAGAAGGTTGCTCTCCATCACTGGATCCACTCTTAGACTAATAAGGCAAAACCCTCTGGTTTAACCTGAACCACCTTGAGATCTCGTCGAAGTTCTAGATTTTAATAACGAACACGTGCAATCTGGAAGGGTGAACGCATGTATTCTGAGTCTTCTGTCTAGGCTGGCATTGCGCATATATCCCAATCAGACGAGGGACCCGGATGCCTACCTAGGAATTCTCGGGATGAGTTTTCACTTATAGGCTAAAGCATGTCTTCACTATGTTGTTGGAATCTGGAATCTTTGATACGTCAACGTTTTCGTTTATTCGTTTTAATTAATGAATAAATGATTACATTCCATATATCACCTCATTCATTTCATGCCACATTGAACCTTCATTGTGTCCCTTACAGATCATGTCTTCACGTCGCAGCACTCGCAATAACAGTGGTGAAAACCAAGAGGAAAGTAACAACAACTACAACACCAACCACAACAACAACAAAAACAACAAAGGTGTTGATGCCCAACTAGCTGCGATTATTTCCCAACAAATGGCGCAACAAATCACAACTCTGGTTTCTAACTTGTTGGCTCAAGTCATCCCAATGAATGGGAACGGCAATGGAAATGGAAATGGCGATGGAAATCACATAAAGAACGGGACCTTAGTTCGGAAAGGCGAGAAAACAAGTATTGTGGCCGCGGTAACTACCGAGAACCAGAAGCGCAAGACCAGGGATCCTAATGTAAACCTCACTACACAAGCTTCTAACAAGAAACCCTATACAAGAAACTTTCCATTGTGTAACACATGTAAACGACATCACCCCACTGTTTCAGTGTGTCGCCTGTGCACCAATTGTGGTAGGTATGGCCATCTGGTCAACACATGTCGTGAGTCCCCAAACCCTAACACCAACCAACCAACCAACCCTGCTCAGGTTGCTAATCTTAATCGTCCTGGTAAATACAACTATGGTCAATGCTATGAATGTGGAAACCCAAATCATTTCCGTAACCGATGCCCTAAACTAAATCGAGATCAAGACCCTCCAGCTACTTAACAGAAAACCCCACCATTTGAATGATGTCTACTTTTTAATTCTATGTATTGACACTTTTTGATTCACGTAATAAATTCAAGTATTATCATAACATCTGAGTGCATGCTTGTTTGAATGTGAACTAATTGCTATATCTATAATCATACTTGCTTACTTGTACAACAATTAGTTGACTACCAAACAACCTACTCAACGATTGGTAGAGGTCATCATGTCTTTCCAACAGTCGGGAGAGGCCCTACAACCTGCTCAACGACTGGTGGAGACTATCGAACCTGCTCAACAATCGGTAGAGTCATAAAAGGACGCAAAACCCTAATGTAAGGTAAATTGATAATTACGGTCCGGAACGTAATCCTGAATTTACAGGTACGTTAAGGTAGTGAGAAATTTTATCAAGGTTTTCGGTAGTCGACCAATTGTATACCTGGTGTTTTTCTTTTAACTTCGGGACGAAGTTTCTAAAAGTAAGGGAGACTGTAACATCGCAAAATTTTCCCCAAAATTTTAATACATAAAAAGCCCTTATATATATATATATATATATTTTTTTTTATTACACCTTTATCATTAATATTATACAAATGTGCCTAAGTCTTTATTTATCCTAACTCACAACTTATATACATACATAAATGTATATAAATAATAATAATAATAATATGATTCTAAATTCTTTTTTTTTCACATACAAGATTTTTTTTTTTAATAAAGCCTTGAGTCAAATAGTCAAAGTCCTAGTCAAAGTCTTAGTCAAACAGTCAAAGTCTTAGTCAAATAGTCAATTCATCATAAAACCTTACTTTATGGTGTTGACCAATTTTAATGGCTAATTGACTCCAAAACTAGTATAAAAACCCACCTATGACCCATTATACTTTGCACCTCTAAATCGATTGTTTCAATCCGATTAAACTTTCCCTCATACCTTTCTTCTATAGTCTATTACTTTTACAATTGAAGCTTTGATTATAAGCTCTTGTAATTGGCGAATTGGAAGCTTGATATTCTTTCTTTTTCGTTTTCTTCAATTTGGACTAGCTACGTTGTTGAGTCTTTGGGATTCGCCTCGCATACATTCACAACACAGTATTCTATTTTTTTTTTTTACGAGACATAACATTTTGCTAAGGTGAGTTTTACATAGCCCCTTTTTTTATTTATCACCATTTTTGGGGTGAAACATGTTACAACATTATTTATGCAATTCAATCATCAATGTGTCTATGTGTATTTCTATGTTGCATTATGTCTTGAACATGACTAGGGTAAGCACAATTCTAGCATAAACATTCATCAGCTAAACGGTATACATTGATAGATCTATTGGACTGACAATCCCACCCGGATACGTGCCTCCTACAAAGGTTGCGTGGGTGTTTGTTACTGCAATTTAAACGAGTGAACCATGAGCGTATGGGATGTACCACAATACAACAGTCACAATGGTTGATTATGCACACGATTTACTTCTAGTATGTTTTCACATATGGACTAGATTGCCATGACACATGAATTGCACAACAATTTTTATTCGAATATCAAAACCTATGTAAATCTCACCAACTTTTGTTGACCCAAAATATTTTCAACTTAACATGTTTCAGGTTCTACTTGCTTGAAGATTTGAATTGATGCTTGAAGATGTTTGCATAGTTTTATTCAATTTGATGTACAAATTCTTAGAACAATTGTATGTAACTTACTTAAATTATTTAATGAAATTTATTATTCACCATGAGCTACTGAACAATCATCAATACGTGACATCCCGATGTTTCCGCCATCGGTTGGGGTGTTACAGTTTCTAATTCAACTATTTATTATTTATTTATATTGTACCCGTTATGAACACCATGAATTTTATATGTTTCAATTTTTTTGATATTATAATGACTTTTATTGGCTAAACCATGACGCTACCTAGGCGATGATGATTGCACTTGCTTGATTTGTTTTCTTTTGGTTCTTGGAACTTTTGGTTGTGGGTGAATTTTAAAGTAAAGAACTTTTTATTTTCTGGTTTGATGTATATGCATATTTAGTTTTGTTTAATTAATTTTTATATACTCCACTTGCGTTTTTGTGAATGTCTTTCATGTATGAATGCGGGTTAGGTTGCGGACTGGGTGTTAGCAGCTAGTTTATGGTTAATTCTGCAGGTTATCCATAGGAGTTGTAATTGTTAGTTAGATAATTCTAAGTGTTCTACCAATTCTCAATAGCTGTAAGGTGCGAGATTGTTGGTCTGTCTAGGGTGTTAAATTGCTAGTTCTAGAGGCTTTGTGAGAAGATCTTCCAAGTCTTATCAGAAATATTGTAGTTACCCCTTGCACTTTCGGGTGTATTGTGACTTTCGCGCTGTGAGGTAGACTGTCTAGCGGGTACTTTAAGATTCGAGTAGGTAAGCCTGTGAGGGTAACCTCTCAACCGGTGGTTTAACAGCACAACAGTATTCTAGGGTTTCCCCTTGAGAAGGGTCGAGGGTGTCTAGTTTATTCTTGATGTTTAGAATTTTAAGATCCCGGTTCCACACCAGTTCCATAGCCATTAGAAGCTTATCATTCATGTGTAGGATTCTAGCCTAGGTAGTGCCTTCCCGTCACCTGATCCGAATTCTAGTTCCCAGTTTGTGTCTTTAATTATTTAAGTTTTATTTATTTATTTGCATTAGTCTTTTAGAAAACCCCCCCCCCCCCCCCTTTAAGCAATAAAACATTATTAAGTCAGTTTGTAGATAAGTAGTGGAGTCTAGTTTACGTTTTCCATTAGAGTCTCGTGGGTTCGATACTCGGACTTACTTTAGCTGTACTGCACTGACCGGTACACTTGCCGGTTGTGTGGTTTAGGTTTAGAGAGTCTTAGGTTATAAATTTAAAACTTAGAGTGTCTAGTTTAGGTTAATTTAGTTAGTTTTTATTAAACCACTTTGAGCACATCAATGGCACTCCCAAATGAAATCTACTCTGGACTTTTACATTGTGAAAGTGCCAAAGAGCTTTGGGACTGCCTAAAAGAACAGTTTGGAGGAACTGAAGAGGTGATTGCCAACACCAGAGAAATCCTTGCTCAGCAATATGAAACATTTACTCATATTAATGGGGAAACTTTGACACAACAATTTGAAAGATTCTCCTCACTAATCTATGAGTTGCAATTAAATGGCCAGACCTACACAAATGTATCTATGCTTCATAGATTTTTAAGGTCATTACCAGAAAAATGGAAAACTTACTCTATAGTTCTCAGATCTACACCAGACTTTAATTCCATCACTCTTACAAAATTACATGGGAGATTGCTAACTTTTGAAACAGAAATATATCAAAAGAAAAAGTTGCAAAATTCTGGCAAAACAGCTAATGACTATGTACCAGGTAGTACAACACTTTTAGGACATGACTCACCTTCTTGTTCAAATAATTTTGGATCTTTTGACCACATTGACATAACTGCTAGGATCTCATTAGAAAGATCATATCCACCTTATGACAATGATGAAAATAGTCAAACTACTGATAACATGTGTTTTATCATGGATGACTTAAAAAATTTCAGCAGTGATGACTTAGAAGAATTGGACATTTTACAACAACTGGCCATGTTAAGTATAAAAACTAACAAATTTTACAAAAGGTCAGGAAGGAAATTTCCAGGACTGAACAGTTCAACAAAAGTTGGTTTTGACAAATCTAAACTTAGATGTCACAAGTGTCAGAAGTTGGGACACTTTGCTAGAGAGTGTAGAAGCTCTAGCTTTAACGAACCACAGTCTGGAAATCAGTTTAACCCTAGTTATAATAGGAATAATGGAACACAGGGAAGTGCACATTTTGTACAGGCACAAGCTCTACAAATCCAATATGTGCCACAAATACAATATGTACAGATGCCTGCTCAACAAATGCAGAGCCAACAACAAATGCCTTCCAGTCTAGCTGCTCAACAACCTCCACAAACTCAACAACCCTCACAACAAAGTCTTTTTACTTTAGGGTATGTTGACTGGAGGAGTCTTCCTTTTGACACATCTGAATGCAATCCTGATGCAGACAATAAAATGTTTGATATCAACTGGGGAGAACCTGATAATGGCCGAAAGAATTTTGCCTTGATGGCATTTAAGGGCTGCACCTCTAAATCTGCCTTATCTCAGGTATCAAAAGAATCTTTGACAAAACTGTGTTCAAATTCATGCAAAGAATCTTTTGCTCTCATAAGAGAGACCAATGTACATTTACAAGGCAACGCCAATGACTCTGAAAGAAAATATACTCAAATAAAATGTAATTTATAAAGAAAACTTGCTGCAAAATCAAAGGAAAATTCTAAATTGACAAATAATGCTATTGAAACACAAGCATAACTTAAAATGATGAGAGAAGACCTAGGAAATGTCAGAAAAGAGCTTACTGACACCAAGGTTGTCTGTGAAAAATGGGTTGATTCATGTAAAGGGTACCAACTGCTTCTTAACAAACAAAGTGCATCAAATGTTAGGTTTGGCATAGGGTATAATCATATTGAAACACCAACTGATTTTACTCCCAAAACTACTGATGATGGGAGTAGAATAGTTCCAAATTAAACTTCTGAAGTGAAAGAATGCACATCTTTTCATGAGAGCTTTCTCAAAATTGAAAAAGAAAGTTCTTCAGAAGTACTGAATAAAACTGACATTAAGCCATCAATAGTTTCATCTACATCAGGAGTTGAGAACCTGAAAACTACTGATGACCTAAATCAAATCAAGACTGTCAGAAATTTGCCTTTAACATCTCAAAATGAAAAAGAGAAAGCAAAAGAATGTGAAATTTGTGGTATGTTTAACAACAAAACAGAATTTTGTAGATATAGAAAAGGAAATCAGTACAACAAGAAGATTTCACAACTGGTTGTGGGAAAACAACTCAAAAATGATTTTAAAGAAACTTTCTTTCCCAACAAACAACAACCAAGCAACACCTTTTCTCAGAAAAAGATAAAATCTCAACAAAAGTCTTTTTCTGAAAATTCTCTGCCAGTAGTTAGACCTACATTATCAGCAGTTTCACAGACTGCTGAGATTAAAGATCTTATGAATATGGTAAAACTACCGATGACCAAAGCTGATGGTGGTCCTCAAAAGAATACCACCATTGCTCTTAAAGAAAAATCCATTGCCAAAAAGACATGGATTCCTCAAATTGGTCAAGAACAAAGTATTCATGTTCTCAAGAGCAAACCCAAAGCCAAAGCCAAATTGGCTTGGGTTCCTAAATCTAACTAATTTTCTACTTTGTGCAGAGGGTCTCCAGAGGCTTAAATAGCATTTGATATGTTGACAGTGGAGGCTCAATGCACATAACAGGATCCAGATACCTGATAAACAATTTTATAAGTCAAAGAGAAGGATCTGTATCCTTTGGGAACAATGCCAAGGGATATGTGCTAGGACATGGCAATGTCTCCTCTGGCAAAATACAGTTTGATAAGGTCAATCTGGTTGAAAACCTTGGATACAACTTGCTTAGTGTGTCACAAATGTGTGATAAAGGATATTCTTCCTTTTTCACAAAGACAACATGCAAGATCATATCAGCAGAAGGCCAGAAGTTGATAGAGAAGATCATTGAAGATCATACTATGTTGATAGCCAAAAGATGTGGCAATGTCTATGCAGTGGACATTGAAAAAGACAAAGTACTGAACAACACTGCTTGTTTCTTCTCAAGGGCATCAACTTCAGAGACTGATCTCTGGCACAGGAGACTTGGCCATGTGAACTTTAAAACCATAAATAAAGTCACAAAATGGGCTTGGTCAGAGGTCTACCCTTGAAAGTATACCAATGTCAAGAACACTGTGTATCCTGTCTAAAGGGAAAACAACATAAGTCCTCCTATAAGTCTATTGAAGAATAAAAAAACAATTGCATGTCTTCAACTACTCTATATGGTCTTATTTGGGCCAGTCAAAATCATGAGCCTTGGTAAGAAGAAGTACTGCTTAGTCATCATTGATGACTATTCAAGAATCACATAGGTCTTCTTCTTATTTTCCAAGGATGAGGCAGCTGAAATCATCAAGTTCTTCATTCTACAAATAGAGTAACAATGGGACAGAGTTCAGGAACAAAACTCTAGATGAATTGTGCTTGTCTAAAGGGATTGTTAAACAATTCAGTGTTCCTAGGACTCCTGAACAAAATGGTGTGGTAGAAAGGAAGAACAGAACACTAATTGAAGCAACAAGAACCATGTTAACTGATTCAGGCCTACCATTGTATTTTTGGGCTAAAGCAGTCAACACTGCCTGTTATGTTCAGAATAGAGTCCTTGTCAATAAGAGACACTCCAAAACTGCCTATGAAGTTCTTCATGGCATCATGCCCCTTATCTCCTTTTTCAGGGCTTTTGGATGTCAATGTTTCATTCTAAACATTAAAGACTCTATTTCAAAGTTTGCTGCGAAAGTTGATTCAGGTTATTTTCTTGGTTATTCTTCCACTAGAAAAGCCTACAAGGTCTTTAATTTAAGAACCAAGATAGTAGAAGAAACACTGAATGTCAAGCTCAATGAGTCAAAACACACTCTCATTCCAGCACATTCTGCTGAACTCTTTGACCTTGAAAGTTTTCATTTCGGACCTGAATAGACTGTGACTTCATCTAAACCTGTTTATTATGGTGATCAAGGGTTTGATGATGAGGATCCTGCACCATGGACTCCTAATACAGTCATTAAGTCAACTTTTAAACCATCAGAAGTTTCACAAACTTCTGATTCAACAATTGTTGATGTACAAACTCAAACATCTGTTTCAGCTCCTACAACTACTGAAGATGTTCAAACAGCTGAACCAGATATTATAAACCTCAGTGGTTTGTTTGACGAAGTACAAGAGCCACCTACACCTGTCTGTGGTTTACAACAACTGATTGAACACAAAGATCATCCATTGGATCAAATCATGGGTGATATTGCATCAGGAGTTCTTACAAGAAACCAGCTTTCCAACTTTTGCTTTTTCTCAGCATTCATTTCTCAGTAGGAACTAAAGAAATATCAAGAAGCCCTCAAAGATAACAATTGGGTTCAAGCTATGCAAGAAGACTTGCTCCAATTCAGGAAGCAACGGGTCTGGGGAATCTGTCCCTTGCCACCAAACAAGCTTGGCACAAGATGGGTTTTTAGAAATATACAAAATGAAGCTGGTATGATTATTAAGAACAAGGCAAGACTGGTGGTACAAGGTTATTCTCAAGAAGAGGGAATTGACTATGATGAAACCTTTGCTCCAGTTGCAAGACTTGAAGCCATCAGGCTATTTTTGTCTTATGCAATTTCTAACAAAATTAAAGTTTTTCAAATGGATGTTAAGAGTGCATTTTTTATATGGAAAAATAAAAGAGGAAGTGTATGTCTGTCAATCACCTGGGTTTGAGGATCCTTCTCATCCTACGTGGGTGTACAAACTTGACAAGGCTCTTTATGGGCTAAAACAGGCTCCTAGAGCTTGGTATGAAACACTTTCAAACTTTTTACTCAAAAATCACTTTACAAGAGGCTCCATTGATAAAACTCTTTTCATAAAACATGTTGGAAATCATGTCTTACTTGTTCAAATTTATGTTTATGATATCATATTTGGTTCAACTAACACAAAATTGTGTGATGAATTTCAGAAACTCATGCAATCAAAATTTGAGATAAGTACAATGGGAGAACTGCAATACTTTTTGGGACTGCAGATTAAACAACAAACAAATGGAACTTTTATACATTAATCTAAATATGTTAAAGAATTATTAAACAAATTTTCTTTACAAGACTGTAAATCATGTTCCACTCCCATGACACCAACCACGCAAGTTGAGCCGGATGATCAAGGAAAACAGGTTGATCAACCATGTATAGATGTATGATAGGTTCCCTTATGTATCTAACTGCTTCTAGACCAGATATTATGTTTTCAACATGTGTTTGTGCTAGATATCAATCAGCTCCTAGGGAATCACACCTCATTGCAGTCAAAAGAATTTTCAGATATCTGAAAGGAACTCCTACACTTGGAATTTGGTATCCTGCTTCACGAAATACCAAGTTAACAGCTTTTTCAGATAGTGACTATGCAGGGTGCAAAATGTCAAGAAAATCAACATCTGGTGGTTGTTAATTCTTGGGAAACTGTCTGGTGTCCTGGTAATCAAAGAAGCAAACATCTGTGGCAACCTCAACTGCTGAAGCTGAATACATTGCAGCTGCAAGTTGTACATCACAGATTCAATGGCTCCAATATCAACCTCTTGATTATGGAATCAAAGAGACCAAGACTCCACTCTTAGTAGATAGTAAATCCGCCATTAGCATCATTCAAAACCTTGTTCAGTTTTCAAAAACTAAACATATTGAAATCAGGTATCATTTCATAAGGGATTGCTATGAAAAAGGCAAGATTGAAGTGAAACATGTGACAACAGCTAATCAAATAGCTGACATATTCACCAAGCCCCTTGACACATCAACATTTCAGAAGATAGTATCCATGCTTGGGATGCTAAATTTGTAAGTGTTTTTCATTTTCCTACACATATTTTTACTTTCACATACATTATCTGTCACAAAACTTCTGAAAAACAAAAAGAGAGAAACTACTGCTGAAGCCTGGTCCCAATACGACGAAATCATTGATTTAGTTGCCCAATCTCAATATTTCACGGCTTTAACCATTGATCCTCCAACTCACACTCAAACTCTGAATGAGTTTTAGGCAAATGCCGAGGCGGTGACGGTGAATAACAAGATCATTTCCCTCAAATCAACTATCAAAGGGAAAGTCATGGCAATCACACTGGCTACTTTGGGGATAAGACCGGGTCTGGATGATGCTGAGGCACCATATCATTTTCCCAACTCTGCAATCCATTTAACCATGACAGAGTGTGGTTTCCAAGGTACTCTCTCACATGCAACAGTTTTTAAGAAATTCTTTGAACCTAAATATAAACTTTTGTTTCACTATATAATCATGTGCTTGAGTCCAAAACTGGATATTATGATCAGATGCCCTCTACTTTTCAACATATTTTTCATTCCATTGTGAATGAGACAAAATTCAGGGCATCAACACTTTTCTTTAATGAGTTAGTGTTGCATCACCAAAATTCTAAAAAGAAATTTTTGTTGTATCCAAGGTTGATAATGCAATGCATAATTAAAGAACTTGGAAATGAGGTGCTTCTGGGAAAAACAATTGTTTTAAAACCTTTAATCTCACAAGCATACTCAAGGCATTACAAACCGGTAGCTTTGCCAGAAGATGACCAAGGGAAAAACAAACAGTCCCCATGGAACCCACGTCTTCCAAACCCTCACCTAAAAAGGCCAAGAAAATCAAACAACAAAAATCCAAACCCACCAACCCTAAAAGAAAGGTAGTTCAGGAAATTGAGATGCCTGAAACTGCTGATGTGCAATCTGCACTTGTCAAAGATGTGACTAAAACATCCTCTTAGTCTTATCCATCTCAAACCCCCCCCCCCCCCAAAAGAGCACCCATTAGCATTGTATTTCAAAGGAAGAAATTTAAAAAGGCCATAACTACTGACCCTTCCTTTGAGACTGCTGACCCTTTACCAAAAACTACTGAACCAGAACCATCTCACACAACAATAGAAATTGCCAAACTTCTCTTTGGGCTAAAAGAAACAATCCCATCTGAACATGTCATTCCCCAACAAACACATCAAACAGGGGAAATACCATCAGAAGTTGACATGGATGTGGATGTTATTAGCCCTATCCCAAGAGATGAGGATGAACCAAGGTTTCTAAGCCCAAACTTAGAGACTTTAGGTGCATTTGAGGCTGCTACTACTCATTTACCATCTAGTGGTGGATCTAAGGACAGAAGTAACATTGCTAAGACCTCATTTGTGGCAACTACTGATGAAGGATTTATGCCTGAGGTAGGAAATCCTCAGTACCAAGACAAAGAGGTTCATGAGACAACTGGGTTAGGCCCAGCTCATGATACAACTGATGATGTCCTTATTAAGGATATCACCAGGGATTCAGATGATTCCATTGATTTGGATGATGATTCAAACTCCACAAAACATGAATTGACAGCTACTAGTGAAGGTCCTGAATCTGATGTCTCTAAGCTTAAAGAGCTGGTCACAACAGATCAGGTTAAAGACCACTTGAACCCTGATTCCCCTAAAGTGGCATCTTCAGTACACTCTGAAGATCACCCAAAAACACCCCCTACACTAAAAATGCCTACCCAATTCGCTAGGTCATCAGGCATAGACTTGAACCACCTATGCAGCCCAGATGGTCCCATATACCAGATGATGAACACCCTCATATCTCATCACCTCAAATCCTTCACAACTACTTGGGAGTTGAAGACCAAAAATCAGTTTGAGGTGATCAACAACAAACTCAGTGAACTGTCAAAGAAAATAGACAACAACAAAAGACAGCTTGCCAAGTTATCCGGTAAAACTTCTCTACCTATCAGGCTTCCAGAAGTGGATGAAGCCAAAAAGGGGGAGAAGATTATGGAACCAAAAGAGTCACTTGAAGCCAGGATAAAGGCAAAAGTGGCTCAACAACAAAAGGAGGAACAGGCCCAAAAACAATTAGAAGATCCAGATAGGCTCCTCTAAGAAACTGAAGTTACAGCTGAAACATCCCAAGGCCTTAATAAAGAAACTACTGAAGACTCAGAAAGTACTGAAGACAATCCTTCAGTAGTTGATAATTCTATCAACCCTTCAGTAGTTAACACTTCCAACATTCCATCTGAACAGCCTTCTATTGCAACTAAAGACATTCCAACTCACATTCCAAGGCCTATAACCACTCAAATGCCTGTATTAAACCCTGCTCCCATTTCAATGTCAAAAGAATGACTGGAGAAGAGTTTACTTGCATCACAAAAGAGTTTACTTGTAGCACAAAAGAAAGCCAAGGAAGATGAGATTTGGAACAACCTAGAAGCAAGGGATGACTTGAGCTACAATGAAAAGCTTGAGATGTATGAAGAAAAGTTGAATAAATTGGCAGCACTTGAAAGAATTGCTGTGGAAGACAAAAGACAACAACTGATGTCTTACATAATCAAGAACAACAAAACAAATGCATTTTCACTCAAAGGGCTCTCTATGGATGAGCATACAAGAAGAGCTCAGATTGTGGCTGACAAACTTGTCACAGACAAAGATAGAAAGGCAAAGAGAGCTGAAGTTATAGTGAATTGGTAGCTAATGGATTTGGTTCAAAAGCCTCTGTGTCAAAATGGAGAGAAGACACACTATTTGACACCTACAAAAGATTCAAGGCTGTTAAGGCTGCAAATCCAGAGAAGTGCAAAACTTCTGAGGTGTCAACTTCAGTAGTTAGAACTTATGGTGCTAAACAATCAACAACAAAGCCAGCTACCAAAAAGAAGCAAGTGGAGATCACAAAGACTGATTTCAAGATGGTATTGCTTGAAGGCAATACAGTAGTACAAGGAGACTTTGTGATTGAAGAAAAGCCTCTGCTGACACAATTCAGGGATCCTTCAACATTTGCTTACCAAATACAAAAAAACAATAACTGATAAACTGCACACTAAGGTAATCACTGAACATCACTTACCTACTTTTGATAAACCTAATGTGGTGCAAACAGAAGAAGGAAGAGAATCCCACCCGAGGGTCACTGAAGTAGAAAACATCCCTCACTCAGGAACATCCCAGGAGACGAGCATGGTCCCCTACACTTTAGACTTTGACCAATCTAAAGTACTGATAATGAAATGGTCATTTACTGATTCAAACTCAGTATTGGTCACAAGGATAGATCGTTCAAGCAAGGCCTTCAAATCTATGGAAGAACTGAAAATATATATACACAAGACTTGCTTACAATCCAACATCTTGAACCTGAACAAGGATCTCTCACTAATGAACAACTGCACCAACTCAAGACTTCCATGTTTAGAGAAATTCGGAAGATAATTGATGGCAGGAAAAGACAATAAAGGATTAGATAAGGTTTTGGCTTCATCAATCCAAGGGGAGATTGTAAGGACAAAAAGGATTGAAGAAACCTCTTTTGCTAACCTTAGTCTAATTCTATTTCTGCCAAAATATGCTAAGTATAGAACTACTGAAGAAAGAAGAAGAAACTGCTGAAGAAGGATTCAACAAGTACTAAAGCGTTAAAGATCAGAAGTTCTGAAGTCAAACCTTATAAGTCAACTGAAGAACTACTAAAGACAAACTACTCATCAGTAGTTTGTCACTCATCAGCAGTTGTAATAGAATCTTTCCACCGCCTTATGTTTCAGTAGTTTTGTATTATAACATTACTTTATCTTTTTTTGTACAAGTTCCAAGACTACAGCCTGTTGTAGGATTGCTTTTGATTCAAGTTGCATGTATCTGTTCGTCTATAAATAGATGGGTTAATCCCACTATTTTAGATATTTATTTTATTTAAACTGAAATCCTTCAAAGGCTTTAATTGAAATACCATTTCATATCTGAGAATCTCTTTTTCATACTTATTGTCATATACATTCAATTGCTTAGATTCTCATTAACTGTCTTTAGTTCATTACATCCAGGGGGAGTAATAACTCCTGTTGAAAGTGAAACTTTATAACTGAACATTTCACTTATTCCGCTGCGCAAACTGCTTTGATAAACTTACAACATATAAGTGTTCATAAGTAAACTACTGTTAAAGAGCTAAGTGATCCAACAATATCGTTCAACACAATAATGATTTAAGCAATAAAACTTGCCTTGTAATGCCTCAGAAGAAAGTTATTGATGAACTTAGTGCTGAGCTAGATTCCTTGAAATCAAATTTTGAAAATGCCGATTTCCATTTTAGAAAATTTGATTGTTCTAGTGAGCATGTTGAGAAAATGATAAGTTCCAAACTCAAGTTTAGTGAAAACAAAGGAGCTGGTATAGGTTTTGTAGAAATTGCACCTCCCTAAAATCACAACTACACTGGATTGCCTCTTTCGGATGAGGAAATATATAATGAGAAAAATATGGAATATGGGAATGGGTTGGTGGTTGAACCCGCAAAGAGTGTTCCTATAAAGATAACAGAACCAAAGGGGTTAGTGGTAGAGCCGGTTAAGTATGTGCTAATTAAGATTGATGAACCAGAAGGGCACAGGAAACAATCTAAGTATGTTACTCCACTTAGTGATGTTCCTATTGCTAAGTTCGTTAAACCAGAAAGCAATGAAATGATCAACCATGTTAAATCTGAAAATAACAATTCTGACAATGTCAATGATGACACAGCTTCAATAAAATCTTATTTTTCAATGGGATCAATTGAATCGATGTTGTTTAAAAGTATTTCAAAATCTATCAATTCTGACAGTTGCTCAAGATCCTCTAGTAAGTCAGAAACTTCAGGTGAATCTGACTCAGAAAATGTTGTTGATTCAAAGACTGTTGGCACAAGTGTGGTAAAGCCAACAGTCCCTGATTCTAAATGTGTGAATGTTACAGATGCTTCTACCTCATGTGCAGATGAAGTTAAGGTAGAGGTTAAGGTTGAGGGGGATGATGTTGTTTGCACTAATAAAGCAGATGTTTGTGTGAAACAATCTAATTTATCTGCAGATGCTGAACCAAGTGTGAAAAAGACTATTTCTGAGCTATCTGTTAATGGCATGACTGTTAAATACGTGCCACCACATAGAAAAATTACCTGTGCTAACTCTCATGAACAGGTTCCTGAAGTCAAACATAAAGCTTAAAGACAGTCAACATCGCAAAGACAATCTTATTCACACGGGTGTTCAAGATCTTCTAAGCAGAGCAGAAAAAGTAAGAAGCCTGCAAACAAATCATCAAACGGATCTCATCACTCAAATTCTTCAGTGGGATCTAATAGACCCGGACTTGCTCCTTATGCAAAGAAGCAGACATCCTATAACTGTGGAAGACCCGGTCACATTGCAAGAAACTGCGCACATCGTCCTTATGTGCCCTATTACAGACAATATCTGTAGGTTATGCCTAGGGAAAACTTCTACTCCAAGCCAATGAAGGATGAAAAACCTAAGGCAAGGAAGAATGCGAATCTCAAAGTCAAACCGTCTCATGGAGACTGGAATGCTGCCAAGAGCAAACGGAAGGTTGTTCAACCACAGAAGTCTAAACAACCTAAGAAATCAAAAGCTGCTACTCCAAAAGTAGCAAAACCGGTTCTTATGCCTAAGCAAGTTTGGAAAGCAAAGGCGGCAGCAACAACTGATCCAAATGAGAATAAGGACATGTGCTTGAGGGAAGTCTCTTACATAGATGCTTCAGGAGTGCCCAGGACCGCGATGGCCTGGGTACCAATGTTTAACTAATCTCCTTATTCATGCAGGGACAGCCAATGAGGATTATCAATAACCAATGGTGTGTTGGTAGTGGTTGTTCCAAGCATATGTTAGGTGACATCTCTCTGTTACATACCTCTACATCTTTTAACACAGAGTATGTTTCCATCAAAGGAGATAAGGGAGGTAAGGTCAGCATGGCAGGTACATTTAATTTTGATGCACAAACTTTGAAAAAGATTGATTGGTCGTTATTTGAGAATGGTTATAGAAAAGAACAAATAGATTTTCTTATTTTTAGGTAAATTTTATACATAATTTTGTCTTTTCCCTTTATTTATGCACAAAATTTAAGGGGAGATAGGAGAGAAAATGAGAAAAATGAAAAAAACATGTGAAAAAGAGAAAACTACAAAAAGAGTTTTTATTGTATCACTTGTGAAAAAGGCTGACACACGTAAGACCAGTATTGAAATGGTCAAGCTCTAGGGTGATGTGTCGGTAGGCTTGGTCCTGACAACTGGAAAATTGGTTGATCTGATGACACACTTAATGATAACGTATGGCCTCAGTAGGAAACGTCACTTGGAATTGGTACATTTTTATTTGAATGCTCGTGTGACGTCCCGATACACATTGTGTTCTAGATCTGAAACCCTTTTCTGAAAAACTCGTGTATATCCTTTGTTTTGTGTAAGCAAAGACCTGGGATGCTAGGCAATGTCAGTTTCTGCTGCATCCAGATATATGCTGACCTAGCTGTACATTGTCGAGCTGTAGATCAAAAATGCTAAAAGAGGGCAATGAGCCTAAAAAGATGCCAATGAGCACATCAAAAAAGGCCCTCTAGAATCGAAAACACCAAAACCTATATCATTTGAGAAATCAAATTAATTTGTATATTATACCACTCTATTTCTTAATGATCCATTCTTTTCTCTTCTCAACCAAGTCCAAGTTAAGGTTTCAGAATTCCAGAATAGTCACCGTGTAAATTTGTGGTAGGGAAACTGCTTGCATGATAAATTGTACCGAATATAATTCTAGGATTTGATTATGACTTGCTTGAGCGTCCATAATAATTAATACACCAAAACATGATAAATTAATCACGGAGACTCAAATAAGAAGGTCTAAGGCAATAAGTATAAGTGGACGAATATACTGGCAATTGCTCAGACCAACTAGAGGAGACCTGTGTTGATAAGTGTCCTGAAGTCTAAATCACAGTGATTCAATCCCCCGAGAAAAAAAATGTGTAGTTATTTTTATTTCAATTTCCTTTTCATTTATTTAGATTCTTGTTGGTTTGCTTTTAAGTTTTATTTTATTTTAGTTTTGTTTTTATTAAAATCAACCGTTCTTCAAGATTTGACCGATCATCCACAGTGAAAGCAATCTAAATTTTTGAAAAATTTCGTGTTAAAGTAGTCGGAAGTACTAGGTGTTCATGATACTAGATCCTCTGTTATATTTAAGTGTTTGTTTACAAATTTCCGATAATGTGCAGAATTTGATTTGAATCAAGAAACAGAGGTTGATGAAGAATAAGATATTTCCCGTAGCTGACAAGCATGAAGCACCGCAAATGAGAAGATGTACCTGAGACAGAAGAACTTGATGTGATTGCATGTTCTGATAATGAAGTACCTGCGATCCTGCTTGAAGACAATGATTGGAAAAGAAAGAGATATCAGAATCCTCCTATCACATCTTCTTTAGCAAATGATCAAGTGAATGTTGATGATGATTCAAGTGTGGATCTTACTCCCATAGAAGAAGAAAAGGCACGACTTTGAGAATACAGAAAAGAAGACTTTCAACAAAACAACACCAACAACCCATCAACAATCTAGGGGGATATCACAATGCTGCATTCATCTTATGAAGACCTTTTGATAGCATCAGTCCAAGGGGAGATTGTTGGGTCTATAGTAATGAGACTGACGCTATCAAATAAATATTGGTGATCCATATTGGTGTTTTACTATTTAGGACCGAGAACACTTGGGTTCTCAGTTATTTAAGGTGTTTAGGCTGAGAACTAGTTAGTTCTCAGTTGGGCTTGGGCTTTGGGATAGGTCATGTGGGCCAAACCTACTACAGGACCTATATAATGTTATGTTCATCATCATTATTAGGTTAGCGGTTTCTATCAATAATATTCAAAGCTCTCTAGTATCAGACGAATCCATCAAAGATCTATGCTAGTTGAGATTAATCATTCAATCATTCATATTATTTGTTTCTTGAATCACTATCATCTTTGATTCCGCCATCGATTGATAGTTACTTGATATCGGGTTCATTAGTTTTGAGAAGATGTACATTGTCGCGCTATAGATCAAAAAACACCAAACGAGGCCAATGAGCCCAAATAGATGCCAATGAGCATGTCAAAAGAGGCCCTCCAGAGCCCAAAACACCAAAACCTATATCATTTGAGAAATCAAATTGATTTGTATATTATACCACTTTATTTCTTAATGATCTATTTTTTTCTCTTCTCAACCAAGTTCTAGTTAAGGTTTCATAATTCTGGAACAGACACCGTGAAAATATGTGGTAGGGAAACTGCTTGCATGATAGAGTGTACCGCATATAATTCTAGGATTTGATTGTGACTTGCTTGAGTGTCCATAGGTAATACACCAAAACATGATAAATTAATCACGGACAGTCAAATAAGAAGGTCTAAGGAAATAAGTTTAAGTGGATAAATATACTGGCAATTGCTCGGACCGACTGGAGTAGATCCGTGTTGATAAGTGTCCCCGAGTCTAAATCACAGTGACTCAATCCCCCGAAAAAACTGTTTAGTTATTTTTATTTCAATTTCTTTTTCATTTATTTTGATTCTTATTGTTTTGCTTTTGTTTATTTTTCTTTTTAGTTTTAATTTTTATAAAATCAACCATTCTTGAAGTTTTGACCGATCATCCAAAGGATTTAAGGAAATTCAAGTTTCTTTTGAAAATTTCAATTGGAATTTCTTGGATTTACTTGGTGTTCACGATACTGGATCCCCTGTTTTATTTACATGTTTGCTTACAAATTTTTGAGAATGTGCAAAATTTGATCTGAATCAAGAAACATGGGTTGATGAAGAATCATTTCCAGTTGCTGACAAGCATGAAGCATCGTGATGAGAAGATGTACCTGAGGCAGAAGAACATGATGTGATTTCATGTTCTGATAATGAAACACATGCAAAAGTACCCGTTATCCTGCTTGAAGACAATGATTGGAAAAGAAAGAGATATGAGAATCCTCCTCTCACATATTCTTTAGCAAATGATCAAGTGAATGCTGATGATGATTCAAGTGTGGATCTAACTCCCATAGAAGAAGAAAAGGCCCAAGTTTGAGAGTACAGAAAAGAAGACTTTCAACAAAACAACACCAACAACCCAGCAACAATCTAGGGGGAGATCACAATGCTGCATTCATGTTATGAAGATCATTTAATAGCATCAGTCTAGGGGGAGATTGTTGGGTCTATAATAATGAGACTGACACTCTCAAATAAATATTGGTGACCCATATTGGTGTTTTACTATTTAGGACCGAGAACACTTGGGTTCTCGGTTATTTAAGGTGTTTGGGCCAAGAACTACTTAGTTCTCAGTTGGGCTTGGGCTTTGTGATAGGCCATGTAGGCCAAACCTAGTACAGGACCTATATAATGTTATGTTCATCATCATTATTAGGTTAGCGCTTTTACATTTTCTAATAAAACACTCTCTAGTATCAGACGAATCCTTTAGAGATCGTATGCTATTGTGGTTTTTAATCAATCGTTTATTATGTTCTTGAATCATATAATCACTAGATTCCGCCTACTGATTATATTACTTGATATCATTGTTATTTTGGGACTTACAATTGTTGGGTCTATAATAATGTGACTGACGCTATCAAATAAATATTGGTGATCCATATTGGTGTTTTACTATTTAGGACCGAGAACATTTGGGTTCTCGGTTATTTAAGGTGTTTGGGCCAAGAACTACTTAGTTCTCAGTTGGGCTTGGGCTTTGGGATAGGCCATGTGGGACAAACCTAGTACATGACCTATATAATGTTATGTTCATCATCATTATTAGGTTAGTGGTTTTACATTTGCTAATAAAACACTCTCTAGTATCAGATGAATCCTTTAGAGATCGTATGCTATTGAGGGTTTTAATCAATCGTTTATTGTGTTCTTGAATCATATAATCACTAGATTCCGCCTACTATTATATTACTTGATATCATTGTTATTTTGGGACGAGTTAATAGCCAAAATCGTCCCTGAGGTTTGGTCACTTTTGCCACTTCAGTCCAAAACCCAAACCTTTTACATCTGGGTCCTTCAGTTTTATTTTTCTTGCCAAATTCCTCCCTGACAAGGTTTGGGTTTTGGACTGAAGTGGCAAAAATGACCAAACCTCAGGGACGAATTTAGCAAAACCCAAACCTTTTTAGGGACGAATTTGGCAAAAAATAAAATAAAACTGAAGGACCTAGATGTAAAAGGTTTGGGTTTTGGACTGAAGTGGCAAAAGTGACCAAATCTCAGGGTCGATTTTGGCTATTAACTCTTTTGGGACTTACAATTGGTATTAGAGCCATTGAAGCTTCTTCAAGGCTCGGTTTTGATATCAAGGGATTCAAGAGGGAATTTGGGTTGGATAGAAAATCATTCTTTTGATTTTTGTCCTATGTTGAGTCGTTTTTGTGACGATTCAAACAACATCGTTTTGTTTCTATTTGTCATTAACAAAATCTAGATGATTTGTGTAAAAAAATTTATCAAGCTTTAAAGATGTTTTTTCTCGACTCAAGTGCTTATGGATCAATTGAATTTGGTTTTATGTTCTTAGAGTTTTTTATTTCGATTTTGGCAAAATCGTTTTTACGAAATAATAAGTTAAAAGATTTTAGATTTCATAAAAAAAGCTCTTGTTTTGATCTTGTTTCCAAATGTTTAGAAAAAGTTTACAAAGATTTCGGAAAAAAAGGAATACATATTTCTAGATAAAATCTTTAGAATTAAAAAAAAAAATTTGATCTCTAAATTTTTGGTACTTAACCTTATCTCCAAATTTAAGTGCTATGGTGGTTAGGTTCTTGGGATTTAAGCTTTATCTATATTGAGTTCTCGGTTTGGTGCTTGGGTTTCAGATATTTGGGGGATCTCGGTTTTGTCTATTCTCGATTTGGAGGCTTTGGACTTTAGCTTGTTCTCGGACATTCTCGTTTAGTTTTCGGATAAGATTGTTTTCGGTTTACCGATTCTCGGATTCAAGTTCCTTTTAACAGATTCTTGATTTTAAGTATTCTTGAATTGTTCATGAAATCATCTTAGGTTCTCGGCATTTAATTTGGGTTCTCGGATTCCATTCTTCAAATCTCTAGTTTTCGGTTTCCTAGTTCTCAATATTGTTAATCTCGGCTTTTCAAGTTCTCGGAGGTGTTCTCAGATTTTTCTTAAATTTGTTCTCAAAAGATCATTAATCTTGATGAATTCGAAATTTTTGTAGTTTAGGAGCTTAGTTTCTGGAAATCAATATAGTTCTCGGATTCTACTTCTTGGTTATCAGATATATTCTTTGTTCTCGGAAATACACCTAATTCTCGAATCATTGAGATTTGTTTTCGTTCTTGGAATTTTGTTGGGATTTCACACGGTTCTCGGACTTCTTACTGTTTCCCCGATTTTCATTGATTCTCGATTAGAAGTGTGTTTTCGGGAGTCTCTTGGTTCTTGATTTATCTTTGGTTCTCAAACTTTAATATAGTTCTCGGTTTTGATCCTCGTCATGAATGCAACAAGTACTCGGGTTCCCATGTTAATGTTAGGGGAGTCTTTTGCTGAATGGAAATTTAGGTTCATTCAACATGTTAAAGAAAATGATGCCAAAGTTTGGAGAGCTATTTGTAGAGGTCCTACCCCAATTACTTACGAAGAGAAGGGTACTACACTACTTAAACCGGAATCCGAATATACAGATGAAGATTGGGACCAAGTCAAGCTTGATGAAAAGGCTCTTAACACATTGACTATGGGTTTAGCACCAGAGATCATCTCAAAATATAAAGAGGCTAAATCTGGCAAAGCATTATGGGATTCTCTAATTGAATTTTATGAAGGCAATGATGACATGAAGCAGAGTCGAAGGGACATGCTTCGGCATAAGTTCAATCTGTTTAGTTGCAATCTGGGTGAAACCCTTGAAAATTAAATTGCAAGATACGTCTCTCTAGTAACTGACATGAAGACTGCAGACATAACTTTGAACAACTCTGAGGTAAATAAGAAGCTATTAAATGCTCTTCCAAAGAGTTGGGATACGAATGTTGCCATGATCAAAGAGACGGAGGATCTTTAACATCTGTCTCTGTCAGGACTCATCACCATCATCAAAGCTTGTGATTTGGACGATAAGCAAAAGGTGCAAAATCTTAATGCTGCTGCTCATCCACATTGTACACCTGCTATTATTTCGACACCCGCTCCTGTTGTTCAAGTACCTGTTGAGTATCAGGTTCCTGTGTTGGTACGTTATATCAAACATGCTTCACATGAGGTATTTTCTGATCTATGCTACAATGCTTGTGCTGAAAAGGCTAAATATTACGTAGGATATAACTCTGAGTTAGTAAGAGAAAACGATGAGCTAAAAGGAAAGATTTATTGTCTTAATAGCCGAACCTCTGCCTACAAACTTAGAGTAGAAGCCTTAGAAAAGGATGTCATTCAATACAATAATGATTTAAGAAATAAAACTTGCCTTGTAATGCATCAGAAGAAAGTTATTGATGAACTTAGTGCTGAGCTAGATTCTTTGAAATCAAAATTTGAAAATGCCGATTTCCACTTTAGAAAATTTGATTGTTCTAGTGAGCGTGCTGAGAAAATGATAAGTTCAAAATTCAAGTTTATGGAAAACAAATGAGCTGGTATAGGTTTTGTAGAAATTGCACCTCCCTACAATCACAACTACATCGGATTGCCTCTTTCGGATGAGGAAATAGATAATGAGAAAAATATGGAATATCGGAAGGGGTTGGTAGTTGAACCTGCAAAGAGTGTTCCCATAAAGATAACAAAACCAAAGGGTTAGTAGTAGAGCCGGTTAAGTCTGTGCCAATTAAGATTGCTGAACCAGAAAGGCACATGAAACAATCTAAGTATGTTGCTCCACTTAGTGATGTTCCTATTGCTAACAACTCTGACATTGTCGATGCTAACAAAGCCTCAACAAAATCGAATTCCTCGTTAGGATCAATTGAATCTATGTTTTTTAAAAGCATTGCCAAATCTATAAACTCTGAAAGCTCTTCAAGTTCGTTAACTGAGTCAGAAACATCAGATGAATCTGACTTAGAAAATTTGTTTGATTCAAAAACTGTCGGGACAGGAACAGTAAAAGAAGTAACTACTGAATTTAAATGTGTGAATAATTCTGATGCTTCTACTTCATGTGCAGAAACAATTTTAGTTGAAAAATGGACTGAAGGGGATGAAGAATATTTTAATTCTAATGACTCTAAACTAAAAACAATTTCTGATTCTTTTGTTAAAAGTGATGCTAGCGTAGGCTCCGTTCTTAAAAGCAATGAACCTACCTCAACTGCTTTTGCTAAAACTGATAATGATTGTTTGAAAACTTCAAAATTGTCAAGTAATGCATGTCCTTATGTGCCAAAGTTTTTCTTGAAATCAGTAGTAAATGGCACGACTGAGAAATATGTGCCACCAAAACCTGTTTTACAAAGTGAAAAATGTTTTTAGAAAAATAGAAAACATACTTGTTCTAACTTTCATAAACAGAGAAGGGCAGAGAAACAACCAGCTGCACAAGGAAGAACTTGTCCTCATAAATCACCAGAATTTGCAAGTGCTAACAGATCAAAAGGTGTTGCATATGCTAAACAAAGCAGAAAGTTTGAGGATAGTTCCAACAAATCATCTAACAAATATTATCATTCGCATATATCATCTTATGTGGGATGGAATGAACCAGGATATGCTCCATACATGAAGAAGCAAATGTGTTACAATTGTGGAATTCCTAGTCACATCGCAAGAAACTGCACACATCGTCCTTATGTTCCCTATTACAGACAAAATCAGAAAGTTACACATAGTGATAACTACCATTCCAAGTCAATGAAGGTTCCTCAACCTAAGACAAGGAAGAATGTATATCCAAAGGTTAAACCAACTGATGATGACTAGATTGCTGCTAAGAACAAACGAAAGGTTGTTGAAGAAGAAAAACAGATTTCAAAATCTAAACAACCTGAGAAACCAAAATTGCTTACTCCAAAAGTAGCTAAATCGTTTATTAAGCCTAAACAACTTTGGAAACCAAAAGCAGCAACAATTCCAAATTTAAAGGACATATGTTTGAAGGAAATGTCTGACATTGATGCTTCTGGACTGCCCAGGACCGTTATGGCCTGGGTACCGATGTCTAATTAATCTCCTTATTCATGCAGGGACAACCAAGGTGGATTATCGATAACCACTGGTGTGTTGATAGTGGTTGTTTCGAGCAGTTGATCGGCGACATATCTATGTTACATTATGTTAAATCTTTTAACACAGAATATGTTTCCTTTGAAAGAGATAAGGGAGGTATGGCCAGCTTGGCAGGTAATTTTAAATTTGATACATAATTTTTAAAAATGATTGATTGGTCCTTATTTGAGAATGGTTAGAGAAAGGAACAAAAAGATTTTTCTTATTTTTAGGTAAATTTTATACATAAATTTTTAGGTATCTAGATATATGCTGACCTAGCTGTACATTGTCGCGTTGTAGATCAAAAACACCAAAAGAGGCCAATGAGCCCAAAAAGATGCCAATGAGCACAACAAAAGAGGCCATCTAGAGCCCAAAACACCAAAGCCTATATCATTTGAGAAATCAAATTGATTTGTATATTATACCACTATATTTCTTAATGATCTATTCTTTTCTCTTCTCAGCCAAGTCCCAATTAAGGTTTCAAAATTCTAGAATAGACACCGTGAAAATATGTGGCAGGGAAACTGCTTGCATGATAGAGTGTACCACATATAATTCTAGGATTTGATTGTGACTTGCTTGAGTGTCCATAATTAATACACCAAAACATGATAAATTAATCGCGGACAGTCAAATAAGAAGGTCTAAGGCAATAAGTTTAAGTGGACGAATATACTGGCAATTTCTCGGACCAACTAGAGTAGATCCGTGTTGATAAGTGTCCATGAGTCTAAATCACAGTGATTCAATCCCCCGAAAAAAATGTCTAGTTATATTTATTTCATTTTTTTTATTCATTTTAATTCTTATTGTTTTGCTTTTGTTTATTTTCTTTTTAGTTTTAATTTTTATCAAATTAACCATTCTTGAAGTTTTGACCAATCATCCAAAAGATTTAATGAAATTCAAGTTTCTTTTGAAAATTTCAATGGGAAGTTCTTGGATTTACTTGGTGTTTATGTATATACTAGATCCTCTATTATATTTAAATGTTTGCTTACAAAGTTCTGAGAATGTGCAGAATTCAACTTGAATCAAGAAACAGGGGTTGGTGAAAAATGATTTCCAGTTGCTGACAAGCATGAAGCACCATGATTAGATGATGTACGTGAGTCATAAAAACTTGATGTAATTGCATATTTTGATAATAAAAGTACACATGAAGAAGTACATGTGAAGCTGCTTGAAAGAAAAAGACTGAAAAAGAAAAGAGTTATGAGAATCCTCCTCTCACATCTTCTTTTAGCAAGAGTTTAAGCAAATGCTGATGATAATCCAAGTGTGAATTTTACTCCCAGAGAAGAAGAAAAGGCCCGAGTATGAGAATACAGAAAATAAGAATTTCAACAAAAACAACACCAACACCCCAACAACAATCTATGGGGAGATCACAATGCTATATTCAAATTATGAAGACCATTTGATAGCATCAGTCTAGGGGGAGATTGTTAGGTCTAGAATATTGAGACTGACGCTATGAAATAATTATTGTTGATTAATATTTTAGTTTTAATATTTGGAACCGAGAACACTTAGGTTCTCGGTTAGTTTTTAGGTGCTTGGGCTGAGAACTCGTAAGTTCTTGGTTGAGCTTGGGCAAGGCCATGTGGGCTAATGTGGGAAACCTAGTATAAATAGATGTTTTATATTCATAATTAGGTTAGCAGTTTCTATCAATAATATTCAAAGCACTCTAGTATCAGACGAATCCATTAGAGATCGTATGCTAGTTTAGATTAATCATTCAATCGTTCATATTATTCGTTCCTTGATTGCTATTTAGTGTGTTTCCACTATCCTAAATAATTAATTGATATCGTTATTATTAGTTTGGGACTTACGCTTCTCAAGATCTTTTCAACAACAGTACGATCTACAACAGTTTCCCTAAAGGATCTTTGTTGACTTACAATGGTCATCACTCTTGAGAAGTAATCACCTATGGATTCATTCTCTTTCATGCTCAGATTTTCAAAATCTCTCCTGAGCCCCTGCAACTTAATTGCTTTCACTTGGTTATCACCTTGAAAATCCATCTTCAAAATCTCCCATGTTTCCCTGGCTGATGAAGCAACAGCAATTCTGGAAAACAACTGGTCATGAACAGCCTTTTGAATGACTGCCATGGCATGTGCATCCTTCTTCCTATTCCTTCTCAGTCTTTCTTGATCTACATCTGCATCATTCACTCCTACCTCCACCACTTCCCACAAATCTCTTGATCTCAGTATTGTTTTCAATCGAATGCTCCAGAACTCATAACCTTCTCCCTTGAAAACAGGAATAGGGTTAGGAGTCATGCGAAGAGCATTGTTTTGTTCGGCCATATGATAGGTGAGGGTAAGGACAGATATTTGAAAGTTTGCTAAGAGCTTGGTGCTGGCTCTGATACCACTGTTGGTTCAAGAGCAATAATACTAAGAAACAGAAAAACTCAAATGCTTGGCTCTTTTATTAATGATAACTTGAAAGAAAGTGCATACATTAAAGGAAAACAACTACACTATATATAGATAAACAAGACCAACGACTACGCAATAAACTAGGCCATTCTCAACTTCTTGCAACGTCCACTTATTCAAAGATCATGTAGAAAACCAGGAACTAACCAACAAAAAAGGAGCTGGCTTAACCACCATGCACACGCATGCCAATGTACACTTTGTTTGAATCATTTTCAACATGACCCTTATGAATCTCATCGCTTCCTCCCCAAAGAAAATGCTTCATTCTAGACTCAATCTTATTTTTTTAATGATTTAATTTTTTTAGTTTTACAAACACAAACATGAACTAATAACGTTCTTACTAAATTTGAATAATAAACGTTAGCTCTTAAATTGTTCAGAACTATTTTTCGGGTTCGGACCTTTTTTCTCTTTGCAAAATTGTCTTATTTATGTATTTTCTTTTTGGGTTTTGAAACTGTACAAAAGTCAACCTCAATGAATTGTCTTGAGGATTGATCCGTGTATTTATATTTACAAAATACATAAGTCTCTCCTAGAATTGAGAGGAGAGTTAATGCTCATTACAAGGAAATAAAAATTATCATAAAGACAATAATCAATACAAATTGTTTCTGGTTATACCCCCTTTCAATCGAAATGGTGGCGGCCCAAGTCGAAGCATCTTCCGAAAAATATCAAACTGAGCGCGCGGAAGACACTTGGTGAAAATGTCAGCCACCTGAAGATTGGTTGGCACAAACTTGGTGTAAAGTTTGCCTGAGTTAACTAGCTCCCGAATGAAATCATAATCCAGGTCGATGTGCTTTGCACACTTATGTGACACTGGATTTTGGGTCATAAATAAGGCGATCTTATTATCACATAACAACTTGGGGCGATCTGGTGGAAGAGCGTGTAATTCGCGTTGAAGATGAGTTACCCAAACAAGCTCTGCGGCAGTATTTGCCATTGCACGATACTCCGATTCACAACTAGACCGAGAGACAGTGGGCTGCTTTTTAGCACTCCATGAAATCAGAATATCCAATGATACAAGGTTCGTGTGATCGACTGTAGGTAAGTCCGAAGGAAAGTGTGCCTTCAACGTAACGCAGGAGACGTTTGACAGCCCGAAAATGATCAACTGTGGGAGAATGGAGAAACTGAGAAAGTTGATTTACTGCATATGATAAATCCGGTCTAGTAATAGTAAGGTACTATAAGGCTCCAACTAATGAGCGAAATTGAGTAGGATCCGAATGAGGAACCCCATCAATGATAAAAGACTCATGAGGAACAAGAGGAGTGCTCACGGGTTTAGAGTCGTATAAGTTAGCCCGAAGAAGAATATCTTTGGCATACTTGGCTTGTGTAAGAAAAAGTCCAGTAGGAGTGTGTATGACTTCTAAACCCAAAAAATAACCGAGGTCTCCAAGGTCCTTGATTGCAAATTCACGATGCAGGTGAGAAACAAAGGTATGAATAATGGCTTCATCATTTCCCGTTAGAATAAGGTCCTCAACATAGACGAGAAGGTACATGATGTGTGAGTCTTTGCCAAGGACAAATAGAGAGGTATCTGCTCGGCTACATGTAAAGCCATAAGATATGAGAAAGGTACTCAAGCGTTGAAACCAAGCTCGAGGAGCTTGCTTGAGTCCATAAAGAGCCTTAGATAATTTGCATACATGATTAGGAAATTTAGTGTTCACGAAGCCAAGTGGTTGTTCCATAAAAACTGTTTCATTCAAATTACCATTTAAAAAGGCGTTCTTTACATCAAGTTGATGTAACTTCCATTTGTTAAGCACCGCGAGAGACAACGCAATACGAACCCTAGAAGCCATAACCACAGGACTAAACGTGTGGGAATAATCGAGTCCCGGAATTTGCGTGAACCCTTGAGCCACCAAACGCGCCTTATAGCATTTAATAGTGCCATCAGAGTGGTATTAATAAGAAAGACCCATTTTGATCCTACAACATTTGTTGATGAAGGGCGTGGAACTAAGGTCCACGCATTGTTGTGATGTAGAGCCTTAATTTCATCATCCATAGCGGCCAACCATTTAGGATCTTTTGCTGCCGATTTAAAACCTCTTGGTTCGACATTAGATGCCAAAGCAACATGTAAAGCATGAGAATGTAAGGCAACAAGATTTGCTTGGTATTTCGGTTTGAAGATCCCTGCCTTAGCTCGAGTTTGCATGGGATGGGAATTGACGGTGGAAGAGTTTGGTGTAGGTTCGGGTGGCATAATGGTAGGCTCAGGTTGAATGAGAGCGGGTTGGGTAGGTTCATGAATATCGGGCTGAGGTGAGGATGTGTTTGGGCTTGTGGAAGGCGTAGGTGGGGTTGAGTTGGTAGTGTGGGTAGTTGGGCCTGGTGAGGCCGGTGGTGAGGGTAGATTGAGGTTGGGTGTGGTTGGGTCGATTGCAGGTGGGTAGGTGTGGTTGGGCTTGGAGTGGTTGGGTTGGGTTGGATGATGATGGGCAAAGGGGGCAGGCTGGAGAAGAGTCGGTTAGGCTGGGAAGGTTTGGGTTCGGTGTAGATGTGGAGTTTGGGCCGGTATGTGTATGTCGGCCGACTGTAGGTGGGTTATTTGTAGAGGTATTAGAACGTGGTGTTGGGTTAAAGGTAGGTAAAGGGTGGTCATTAAGATCTTCACAGAATGTTGTGAGGACCAAATTTTGTTAGGGCAAGTTGGTACAAGTGTCTTTGAAAGGAAACAAAGCTTCATTAAAACGAGCATGGCGAGAGATAAAAACTCGATTAGTTGAAGAATCCAAACATCGAAAACCTTTGTAAGAAGAGTTGTAGCCTATAAAAATACATGGAAGACTGCGTGGCTCAAGCTTGTGTTTGGTGTAATCCCGCAAATAAGGGAATACTTGGCATCCATACACTCTAAAATTTGAGTAACAAGGCATCATATGAAATAATAACTGAAATGGCGACTTGTTCTCAAGAAGTGGAGTCGGGACTCGATTAATAATATAAGTAGCTGAGGTAAAAGCATCGACCCAATATTGAGCGGGAACATGTGCATTGAATAGCATAGCAAGTCCTGTTTCAACAATTTGACGGTGTTTCCTTTCAGCACACCCATTTTGCTGAGGCGTGTAAGGACATGAATATCGATGAAATGTGCCATTTTCCTCAAAGATTTTGCGAACTGTATGATTCACAAATTCGGTGCCTCCATCACTTTGAAAAACTTTAATTTTTCTCGAGAATTGAGTCTGAACAAGGTTAATAAAGACAGGTAGAACCGTATAGAATCATGTTTTCGTTTTTAGAGGATAAAACCAAGTAAACCCGGAGTAATCATCTATGAAAATAACATAATAACGAAAACCATCCGTAGAAGTAATCGGAGCAGGACCCATAAATCACAATGCACCAAATCGAATGGAAAAGAAGCACGCTTTTCATTTGAAATAAAAGGCAATCTATGTCCTTTTGCAAGTTGACATGAAGTGCAAATGTCAGGTTTAGATAATAAAGAAGAAATAGACAAAACACCACATTTGTTTAAAATAGAAATAATGTCAAAAGAAATATGGCCTAAACGAGCATGCCACAACTCGTAAGAAGCCTTATTTGAAACTTCAGCAACAAAAACTTGTGGTCTATTCTTGAGCACATAAAGTCCATCAATGCATTTTCCTCTAGCAAGTACCTGTTTTGTTTTCCGATCCTGAATATGAAAATAATGTTGGGAAAATAACACATCAACAGGATGATCGGCAGTCAACTTGCTTATAGATGATAATAATTTCTTTGTGAGATTTGGAACAACAAGCACATTACGTAAATGAATATTATTGCAAAGTTTATGAGTCCCCATATGAGTAATCGGAAGTTGCTTACCATTACCAAAAATAACCTTATTATTACCTTTGTATGGGGTAGAATGATGAAGACATTCTTGATTTGGTGCCATATGGTCGGTTGCTCCAGAATCACCGGTCCAATCAGGGGTGTCATTAGTAACATGACATTGGGAATGGAATGCCTTGGCTAGAGATTCATCTAAGGCAGGAGCTTGACTAGCAAAAGTATGAAGATTGGGACAAGCGGATGCATAATGCCCATTTGTTCAACATAACTGACAGTGAGGAGGTCTACGGTTATTGCCGCGACCATGAGTAGCCGACCCTCATAAATTATTACCACGAGTAGATGAACCACGACCCCGGCTAGAAGAATCACGCCTTTTTTGAGCGTGAAACGCAGCCGGAGGAGTAGTCGAGCCATGAAGTGACTAAAGAAAAAGTTCATGACTCTCGGCTTGAGCAATGAGATCACGAAACATAGGTGCCAGTTTAGTGGCACGTAAAGCAGTGGAAAAAACTTCAAAAGAAGGTCCGAGGCCGCAATGAAACTGATGGCAGCAAGTTGGTCACATAATATTTTGAACCGGCAAGAAAACTCAGTGACAAAAGATGTACCTTTGGTTAATTGCCGGAGAGAGTCGCGTAGGGACTGAACGCGTTCCACAGAAGCATTACTGTAAGCAGATTCGAGAGCAGTCCAGATCTGTCTAGCACTGGATAAACCGAGCACCTCGGCAGCGGCTTCTTCTGTTAAAGAGGAAAGAAGAAGAAGGGCAGTGTTCTGATCATCAGTGACCCATGTTTGAAAGTCAGGATTATCGGTTGTTTTGATGTCCACTGTGAGAGTTTCAGGCGGCGCAGAGATAGATCCATCAATATGGCCTGAAAGCTTATGAAGGGCGAGTAAAAGATTCATGTGGTTGCGCCATACAAGGTAATTAGTGGAAGAGAGTTTGAGAGGGAGAGGTGAGGGACGGTGTTTGTGATGGAGGAGGAAAAAGAAGCAGATGCAGCCATGGGTTTTGAAAAGAGAAGGTCACAGGAACAAAAAGGAAAGAAAGAGAATTAGGAGTGTTTGAAAAAGGCTGACACCATGTACAAAAGTCAACCTCAATGAATTGTTTGAGGATTGATCCGTATATTTATATTTACAAAATACATAAGTCTCTCCTAAAATTGAGAGGAGAGTTAATCCTCATTAGAAGGAAATAAAAATTATCATAAAGACAATAATCAATACAAATTGTTTCCGGTTATAGAAACATTAATTTTTTCCTCAAATTAACATTTTCTTTTATCATTGCGTGTAGGTTTTCATTTACATTTTGTTCAAAATCAAACCGCCAGATAGAGCGGGTATAAATTATTAGTTTCAATTCATGTAAACGGCATAACTTTCACATTTAAGAATAAGATGTTTTTTTAGAAATCAGTTAAAAAAACAAACCTAAGAATTCATTAGTTGACGGGTCAAACCCACAATCATGATAAATCATATCTGACACATGTATTCAAACATGATTCATTTTACATTAGTTACATTTAAACAATTAAAAATACATTTTTTAAGAAAGGCGTAAAAATTAAAAGACATCACTTTTTAAACTCCTAAATTTAAAATGTGTTAGGTTTGGGCATTTAAACTCCTCACGACCCATTGAGAACTCAATAGCCCGTGAAAATGTGTTAGGTTTGAGCATTTAATTCCTCAACGACCCGAGCTAAACACTCACACTACACTTCTTTTTTACCATTACCAATCATTACCAATCATTGCCAATGATTGGTTAATGATTACCAATAATTGGCAAACCTCAATGGGTCATTGAGGCCTCAATGGACCATCTTTTTCCAGTTTTTGGCCCTCAATGGGTCGTTGAGGCCTCAATGTCCCATTGAGATTCTCTGTTTGACTCTCAATGGGTAATTGAGGGCCGAATGAGCCATTGAGAGAGGTGTTTAGATAAAAAAACCCTAGTGTGTGAATAACCTGAGCCAACTATTTTCTTGTGGTAAAAAAAATCTATCCATTGCCCTACATTATCTTTTTATTAATTTTATTATTTTATATCAATTTCGGTAGCTTTCTACTCCCTTTCAACGACATCATATCTTGATATAAGAATTCGTTGCATATACAGACACCTAGAAACGCCTTTTGTTTCCACCATCTCAAAAGTCTTCTCATTGTTTCTCTCTCTAGCTCTCTCTCTCTCTCTCTCTAAAATCTTTGGGCTTCCAATCATCTTTAAGATTTCAACTTACTGAATCATACTTTTGTTTTGCTCAACAATTACAAATGGAATTACCAAAACGTGGTCACAGATTTTTTAAATTCAGGAGCCAATATTTAAGTGTTATTTTCTGCCTTTAGATCTTTAAATTTCGTAGAAAAAGCAGTAAACCTTTTTTTTAGCTACAAACTACATATTTTCTAGCCAGTCTTTTGTTTTTTTGGTTCATAAGTTAATTCAATGGCAACCAAATACATTTCTAGCACCGATGTTGCAGTGATGGCTTGGATAATGCTTAGGATCGATTACTCAATGCTCTTTTGGCTCGTTTTCGGCGTTTTTCCTTATGAAAATCATGAAGGAAGGCCTCCGATTATTTAGCAATTCGTCATCAATTGTTCTTTAGTTATCTACAACACTATTTCCCGCAATTCCTGTTTTTTTTTTATTATTTCTGTTTACTTGTTCACCATAATTAATTATAGTTTTAAATTAGACTGCGGTTACTTGCTAGCTAGTACTCGTTACAAATATATATAGCTCTTGGTATTACCTTCACAAGATACCATGTACAAATCTAGATGCAATGATTCTATCCGTGGAGCAAACACACAAATCGGATATGCAGAAGTCGATCCATCGGGTCGATACGGACGAGTATGTTTTCTTTCTCTCTGGAAATTTATAAATTTTTGTAGGATATTTGTAATCTTTGAATATTCTTGAAGATTGAAGAACTCTTGGATTAAGCAAGTATCAATCATATTTTTTAACAAAGGATTAACTTAACCCTATCATTTATATTTTGTCATAAAAAAGAATGGTTATAGGAATGCGACCTTACTTTTAATGTGCATAACTCTATCTATATGTTTGGAAACTAAAATTTAGTGGCTTTTCTAGATTTTGGACAATCAACTAAACTTCCATTTTATGTCCACCAATAATTTAGTACGTTTGTGCATCAAATTTAGACATATTAAAAAAAATCGTTATCTGATCTTAGTAGTTTTAAAGTTTACACCTCATATACAAATCAAATCCAAATAGATTAGTTTTGTTGTTGCTTTTTATATATATATATATATATATATATATATATATATATATATATATATATATATATATATATATATATATATATATGAAATTTGTCATCAGTAATTAACGGTAAATTGAAATTTGGATAATAGTCTCCTACATAGAAACCATTCCAGGTCTTTAAAACAACCTCAAAAATTTGAACTTAGTTTTTGACCCTACTTTTATGCTTCTATTATATTTATTAAAAAACAGATGCTCTTCCAGTTTCTGAAGTCATTTGATGTAGGTGGCTTTCTGTATTATAGTTTATCATTTTTTTTTCTCTTATAAAATAAAATGCTCGTGTCATCAAGAAAGTTGACTAGTTCTTTTATTAAGATGCATTATTCATACCTTTTAAAATAATGAGTGTTTTAATAATACTTTTTCAAAGAAAGTATAATAACGACATTTCCTCTATAATTCTTTAAATAATATATGGTTAAAACTTACTTTTTAATACACATATATTGTTCTTTTATGTTTTGACACACGTATATATTTCATTTCATAACTAATCATGTTAACAATCTTGTACAATTTATTATATAGGTTGAGTTGAAGGCGTATATATTTCATTATGTTACGTACAGTTTTATTTTCAAAAACATAAAAATATATGGCATTTATAGCATTTTTCTAAATGCATACCGCATAGTTGGGAAAACTAGATAAACACCACCACTTAAGTAGTGGAAACTTTGAAAACCCTGCTAATCATCGTGTTATACTATCTAAAACAACATATTTTTTTATATAAAAAAATTAGGGTGTGTAGTAAACATATGTTTTTGAGCGTTTGAGCTAAAAAAAGTCGCAAAAGTGCCGAGTGAATTGGTACATATAAAGATGATGTTACATACCTCTTACGCAAGTGTTTCATTTCTTTTTCTAAATTTCCTTCAACGCTTATTTTATTTATTATTATTTTTTTCTAAAAACGCTTGAAAATGTGAATATTACGTCATTCCATTAAATTTCAACAAAAAGGTTTTTTAACATATAGGGTTTTCACAAAGTGAGTTTCCCTCCCTACATGAATATACATCATAGAGACCATATATTAACATTTGCATGTTCTTATACATTAAGAAACAACTTCACGCTAAGAAAGTGTGGGAGAGAAAAAACTATCTTTATCAAATAATGTTAAATGTTGGCATAATTTACATTTATTTCATATTGTTACTTTACTAATATCACAAAGATATATTAACAATGCTTGTAGTTCAAGGAAGTACTGGGAAAAGGAGCAGTGAAGACAGTTTATAAAGCATTTGATGAGGTTTTAGCAATTGAAGTGGCATGGAACCAGGTGAAACTCAACAATGTTTTCCGGTCACCAGAGGAACTTCAACGACTATATTCTGAGGTCCATCTCCTCAAGAACCTCAATCACACCTCCATAATGCGATTCTACACTTCTTGGATCGATGCAGATAAAAGGACTTTTAACTTCATAACGGAGATGTTCACCGCTGGAAGCCTTAGAGAGTAATCACATACACTCTTCCTTATGATCATACTTATGTCAATAATTTTCAATATCACCTAGAACAAAATTAAATAATCAGGAGCCAATTTAGGAACTCCTCCCCTTTTCATTTTATATTTTATTGGTACAAAACATCTTCAACCTAGACCCTAGTTAGGTGAAAATAGATCACACTTATGTCAACATGTTTTATTATTAACTTATTCGTTTATTTATTGCATTAGAACTTGAAGTTCAAGCTCTAATGTTCTTTTTCTTAGTTGTTTTTTACTTGGTTTACAATAAGTGAAACCATAACGATATGGTAAACAATTACTTGGACATGATTGTGTAGGTATAGACAGAAATACAAGCGAGTGCACATGCGAGCAATTAAAGACTGGGCTCGACAGATCCTTGAAGGCCTATCTTATTTGCACAGCCACAATCCACCAGTGATCCATCGAGATCTGAAGTGTGATAACATCTTCATCAATGGCAATCTTGGCCAAGTAAAGATTGGTGATCTCGGCTTAGCTGCCACTCTTTGCGACTCACAACACGCTCATAGCGTCATAGGCAATGTTTCTAGACTCTTTACCTACTTTTAAGCGAACATATCATGGATTTCTCTCTCTCAGTATTTTTTTTCACCGCACCAAATATACAAGTTATGCACGTTTCTAGGTAATTCATACACTAAAAGTATGTATGTATAGTTTATACCTTATAAAAGATTTGCACAATTATTAGTTTTAATAGACAATTCAAATTTCCATACGTACTTTTAAATGTCAATTGTTTCTTGTCACCGTATTATTATTTTTTATGATTGTTTTTAAGAACATAAACTATTCATTATAATTTCCTGACATTTACGCATATGTTACAGGCACACCTGAATTTATGGCACCAGAAATGTACGAAGAAGACTACAACGAGCTTGTGGATATCTACTCCTTTGGCATGTGTGTGTTGGAAATGCTTACCTCCGAATATCCATATAGTGAATGTTCCAACCCAGCTCAAATTTACAAGAAAGTCACTTCGGTATGTTTAACTTGATGTTTTTGGGCAACGTTTTTTTATAATTGGATATGTTGTCGAATCCATCTTACTGGTTGGCTGGACTAGGTTCAAAATCGGATGAGTTCATAAATAGTTTTAAGAGCTATAGATATGAATATATAACGAACTTAAAATAAATATAACAATACTTTGGCTTGTTATGGATTTAGAAATAATAACGTATGAAGCCTTCAACATACGGAATATATATTTTAAAGTAGTAAATAAATTATTATATCATATTTAAAAAACATTAATATTCGGCCATGGTGTGTTTAAATTAATTAAAGCAGTTCAACTACACACAACTTGACCGACTACGTGTCCTGTTAAACCCAATAATAGCATCTACAAATGGTGAGGGCTGTCGAATTTCAAACCGCCACATCATTTTAAACCACAATATTTTTAAACCCATTTTTTTTTTCATACAACCACAAATCATTTTAAACATCTACCTCACCTTCCAAAAAAAAAAAAAAATTAAACATCCATCTCATCACCTAATTTTCCATTTATTTAATTTCTACCCACCAACCCCACACACAAAAAAAAAAAAAAAAAAAAAAAAAAAAACCCTTTTTATTTTTTCATCAAGTACAACACTGGGCCTAACATATTTAAAACCAAACCCGTCCAGTATACCAGACGGACCTCCTTTGGACGCCTCCTGCAATGGTGGTGGGTTGTTTTTGGTCCGTCCGCTTGTTTTCGACCTCATTCAAACTCCCATTGTGGAAGCTCTAACCGTCCGACTTACTAGTTAGGTCTAGTTTTGTAAACATGGGTTTTGAGACTAGCTTTAATTCAAAGATTATATTATCTTGGAGCTCATAATTCATTAGCATTTTGTTATAATTAAGTAAATAATGAAGGACATAACTTTTCTATATCTTATAACTAAAATACACATGAACCTGACAGGGAAAGTTGCCGAAAGCATTAGATCATATTGAATGTGAAGTGGCGAAACGATTTATAGAAAAATGCCTTGAAAATGCTTCAAGCAGGCCGTCTGCTAGAGAACTCTTGATGGAACCCTTCATTGTTGAAGACAATGATCAAATGCCAGCCATCCCAATAATGCCTTCCCAGAAGCCGAATCCGGTTCAAAAGATACTTGAAAAGGTCCCTCCTTCGTTCCTCCACGATCCAAAACGGACGACGAATATGAAGATCACAGGCACTATGAACCCAGAAGATGATTCAGTATTCCTCAAAGTATGCATCTGTGATAAAAATGGTAAATATTATACCACTAAAACCATACATTCCTTTTTAAGTTTGTTAAACTAGTCACTGAAAGATTAACTCTTTAGGTAAAGCAAGGAACATATACTTTCCCTTTGATGTTGCTAGTGACACAGCACATGATGTTGCTACCGAAATGGTGAAGGAATTGGAGATTAAGGATTGGGAACCACATGATATTGCCGAGATGATCGATAAGGAGATTGTCAACTTAATTCCTACGTGGAAGAAAGGGCCTATGGATTTGCTACAAAATCTTGATCATCATAGTTTTTGTTATGATGAAGATGATGATGACGACGACAACACCCCACACCCTTTCCACTCAACCTCATCACACTCGTCATCTCAAGCATCCCCAAGGAGTCTTGGTACGCTTGATTGGACTCGAGGTAAACTCTAGTTTTAGAAAAAGGGAAATCACCAAAACAACCATCTTGACTTATTAGTCTGACAAAATACCATTGATTTTTTAAAACAAATATATCGTTTGTACAATGTTTCTTTTAAATAACTGTTTTCGCCAATTAGAAGTTTTCATGTTGTACAACTCTGCGTCAAAGTGCGCCAAAGTCTCTTGGAAACCACGATTTGACCTTGTGGGAACCTTGGCGCAACAATATGGAGATGGTGGAGAATTTCACACGAGAAAATGTGTCTCTTGACTAAAGATTGAAACGTTTGTGCCAATGGAAGCATGTTAGATTTATTTAAAAATTAAAGCTATTTTTGTCATACTCATTGGTAAAGAACACCATTTTAGTGATTTTCCCTATAAAAATATTAAAAAAATGAAATATGGTTTTTTAACCGCATCTGCAAATAAATTAATGAAATATAAGCGTGGATCGAACCTATGTATCACTTTAAAAGAAATCACTTCTCTCTGTCTACTCGTGAATTACTGCTTGGAGTAAAAAGATTGCTTTGAATTGGGTAGCTATACCATATATAGCCTTTTCTATTTGTATGTAATTCAGTGTTTTGAAAATCACACCAATAAAAACCGGATGACATTGTCAAGGAGCTTTAGCTCATCTAGCATTGAAGGGGAGGTGAAGATTCCGGCTAAAGGCTACTAGTCTAAAGTTCAAATTCAATAACAACCATGTTTTACTGTAGTGGGTCTCCGTGCAACGAATTTTCCTCGAAACTAGAGATGCTGGGCATGAGTTATCCAGTGTTATGTGTGATCATAGACGTATGGGGTGGCCTTTTGCTATTAGGTTACCCGGGTACCTAGGCTTTTATTCATTGCCTGTTTAAAGAAACCTAATGATGTAATTACTTTAAAATATGGTAGAATTTAATTATCTTTATGCAAACATATCAGAAAATTACCATTACGAGATTCTATATTTTACATTTTACATTTTACATTTTGACCATGTATTTTTAAAAACTTGATGTAGGTAATTATCGCTACGACGATGATGATGATGGAAGTTCTCAAAGCTCATTTACTTCATATAACTGCTCCAACTTCACTTACTGCTCAGAGAATGAAGAAGAATATCATTCACAGAAAACAAACAATTTGACAAGGTTTTGTGGTAAAGATAGGGCGACCAGAAGATGCAACGCGCAGCCAGATAGGACCCGACCTAAAGTTATTAAAAGGGTAGGATCAGCTGTTGATATCCGTAGCCAATTGTTACACCGCTCTTTGGTTGAGGAGATTCACAAGCGACGTTTATTGAAGACTGTTGCCGCTATTGAGAACATTGGGTACCATGAACCAAAATGGTGAATTTCAAATTACATGGTTATATAAATATGACTTTTCCAGGTAATTTTCACTGAAAGAGAAATTTGTATATAGAAATAAAGGTTTGAGTTGTGAAATTTGTGTGTTTTGTTAATTAATGTGATATTTGTAATGTATGGTGTGCAACTCTTGAGAACATAGACATGGTTTGAGTTCTATATGCGTATGTGTTATAAACATTTTGATGCATTATATGTTGGTCATGTAAAATGGAACACTAGATACCATGATGATCATGATGTCAAAACTTTTGGTGATTTTCTAGTGTTCTGTTTCTTTAGTGTGACAGCACGCATATGATAGACTATGCTTGTCAATCATATACGTTCAACATGTTTTATATATCCACAAAATCCCATCTTTCAAAATATATTGAACAAGGTTGGATCATATATATAGGATAAGACCCATTTGTACAAGAACCTTCCTCTGTTTATGTAAAGATCTGCACCTACAAGAAAGAAGACCATGAGTGATTCCAGATGTTCTAATTTTATGGAGCACAAGTACTGAGTTTATCTATAATTTATGTATCATGTGTGTTGTAACACCGTAAGTAAATATGATATCATTCTGTATTGTCCACAGGAGAGATGTTGTGCCATATATAAGAAATTACCCTCCTCAAATATCATCATCGTGTTTTGAGTGGTTCACCTTGAGCACCAACTCAATCCTCTCATATCGCGCCAATTGAACGCTAACGTGGGACTGGATAAAAGAAGCTGCTCGCTCGCCTGACCTTGTTGTGGCTCTCCTCTTCCTCCCACACGAGCAGCCCCTCAAAAGAGTCGTTGCTCTCCTCTCCCTCCCACGCTAGCCCATGCGAGCCCCTTCACGCTGGCTCGCGGCCTCCTTCATCACCCTGTTGTCGTGTTCGCGAGCCACGTGTCCTGTAGCTCGCTCGCACTTGCTCTGCTCACGTACCACAACGTATAATCTTATAAGTAAAATAAAAAATAATTATGGTTCTTGAGGCCGGTTATTACATGTGTTAGCCTATATATGAATGCGTATATTGATGCCACTGATGAGAAAGATAATAGTAAACTTGATAGGGGTAATCGTCATAAAAAATCTCCTAGGTTCACAACAATTCAAAAATCGAGTATCTCTAAGGAGTCATCACCGAACGGCTATTGTCCTTCAGTAATTTACAATGGCATGGCAACGGATTCCTAAACAAACCAAAACAAAGAGTAAAATAATCTCTCTCTCTCTCTCTATATATATATATATATATATATATATGATCTGGATATTTTGAGAACTCCTATGAGTTGTGAGAACCATAGAAACTCACTTTATAACCACACACTTATTATAATACAAAATGAATACGTGGTCCAAAATTAAACAATAATAAAATAACGAATAAAATATTAATATACTTACATGGGGATGAAAATCACTTACACAGGTGTAATTTGGTGTAAATTAATGTATTTTTTTATAAAAAATATTTACAGCGGTGTTTACGTGTTTTTACACTAGTGTGAAAAAGAATATTTTTTTTCGCATTTTACGTCGAGTTCTCGCGAGTTCTCACAACTCATCGAGTTCTCAACGGATCCTAACCCTATATATATCTACACTTAGTATAATAGGAGAGTCATGAGTGATATAAGAAAGCTGAGTTGTGAAGCGTAGAGATAGGCCAACAATGCTTGTGTGATGTGAAAAATGATGTCATTAATTAGCTTAAAATTAAATATTCAGAAAAATATGTGGGCCTCTTGAATTTACCACTATTAGCCTCAATAGAGTCTGTTTGTTATTAGTCTCGATTAACAATGAGTTGTTCAGAGTAAGAATGGAGCTCACCTCTTAAGTAGCAGATGTTATGTACATCAATTAGCAGTTGTTATACCCCTAAGTTTGAATTTTAAGAGAGGAATTTTAAATTAACATAGGGAAACGTGGTTCATTAATTATGCTGAAGGTTTATAATCATATTCCTTATAAGCACATAACAAATTCAGCCATTCGTAATATCAGCTTTGAATTTTCTAAACAAAGTTTTTCAAATTTCCCTCTTAAAACATATCTTTAAAACCATGTTAATCTCAATGGACAATGCTAAAAACAATCTTAGTTTTATTCGTGATCTGAATCCAGCTAAAGATATGTGGAACATGAACGCTCGAATCATATGAAAGTGGAATCAAAGTTATAACATGGAGGTGGATATTCATCGATGAATAGGTAACGTATATATCTTTGTTTTTTTTTATTCTGGACCACGTGCTCTTTTGTTAATACTTTGTTCTTTGTATTCATCGATGAGCAGATAATGATGTTTTCTTTATGGTTATTTGCAGGGTGATAAGATTCAAAGTTCTATTAAGGGACAATTGATACAAGTTTTTGTCAGTCAACTTAAAGAAGATGTTGTGGTGGTGATATCTAAGTTCGGTGTCGATGAAAACAAGGACCTCAACAAACTTATAGCATTTGAATACAAAATCATTTTTTATCGTTTAACTATCAAACCTGTTAAGGGTTGGGAAGGTGTTGAGTATGGTTTCAAGTTCATTTCTTTTAAACATATTCTTAACAGGGAAGCTAATAATCTGTTGAGCGTTGGTTTGTATTTTTTTTTTATCTTAGCATAAACTTTGATATACACTTTGGTTGAATATTGTTGCTTTAAAGTTAACATATATTTGATAAAGTTGTGTTTTTTATTTTTATATATGTTGCAGGAAGTGTCATTTGGTGTGGGGATTTGGATGTGTTTGGACGACCTCCTAAAGATACCAAACGGATGAATCTTGATATTCAAGAGTTGGAGTAAGGATTCTTTAATATTGTTATAGATATTTTTTGGAAAAGTATTGTTTCTACTTTTCAGACATCTGACAGTTAATAAAAATATTCTATTTTTAAGGTGTGTCTTATATTTTAAAAGTTGAAAACAATCAATGTTAGAATTGCGAATTTACGCTATGAAATAAATGAGATCAAGAAGTTAATTCTTGATTGACTGTTTTATTTTGTATGCCTAACTCATTTATTGATGTAATAAATTGTCTCTAATTAATATATAGTATCAATGATTGTATATATGTTTTACATTGATGGTTCTGTTGTTTTGTTGTAGAGGTACAATATTGCGATGTACATTATGGAATTCTTATGTAGTACAATTTAAGGGCTTCATTTCCAAAAAGAATTTCAATTATCATCTAATGGATGATATCTAGCATGGAAGGGTTAAGGACTGGATCTGTAACTTCTGTTCGTTTGTTTTTATTTTTAAAAACTATTAATAGAAATGAATTCACTAAAGATATGTATATTGTGAAAATTTTAGAACGATTGACAGTTCAAAGCGATAAGTTTGGATCTCGCCTCTTTCTCAATCTAGAAATAGATGAACTTGATGAGCTAAGGAGGAGGTACTATGTATTTATATTTATATTGGCAAATTTACATTTTGTTTTAGCTGATAGATGTAATTGTTGTAGGATCGGATTTTGTCAAATCAACACAAAGATCACACAAGTATAAGCAATCTAGGTGCGGAAACCCTAGATCACATGTAAAATGATAATAATCAGATTAGAACACGATAATATCCATTTTCACAATGATTTCCATTAATAAATGGTTGATAAAACGTTTACAAGCTTAGATATTAATGAAAACAACCAATTCAGAAGTCTCTAGAACACACACTAACACACACGACCAAATGACCAAAAGTTATGTTGAAAACAAGTTCAACATATATATATAGATATGCACATTCGACCTTTGCAGAGGTCGAATGGCCTGGTTTGACCTTTACAGGGTCCGAACCAACATAAACATAAACAACCCAACAACTATTAACTTCATTCGACCATCTTCAGACTCATTCGACCTCTCGACAGGTCGAATGAACTTGTCAAACTTCAAATCTTCAACTTTAAACGATGATATCTGTACAATCCGAAAGCTATAGACACATAATGCATCTACAAACTCCCCCTTGGCTATTGCTTGGATTGATTATGCGTTGCGAAGCTTGATCTTGATCTTAGTCTTCGCAAGTTCACTTATTTAAGGTTCAGGTTGTTGTTTTGTGCGTTTCTTTGGTTCAGTTCGGATCTTCATCGTCTTTCCCAGCAGCTTTTCATAAACACAATCAGCATGCACTCCCCACGCAAAACAAAAGATAACAACCTTTTGGAAATTCCAAGCCGATTCTATGTCACGAACATCGAAATGAATCTAATTGTAATACAATGTGTTGATATCTTCTTTCGAACAGTTGATCAGCCACATAGGATCGAACATACGTATCTTCTTACACATAAGCTTCGGATTCTTATCCTTTAGCACGATCACATCTTCACCGGTCACCCAATCATAATACCAGAATTCAAAATCCTTACTAAAGTGTTGCTAGATAGGCATCAAAGGAATCCGTTTCATCACTTTAGGAGGTTTATTCTTCAACGTAGCCTTCGGTAAACCATTTGTTGGATCAATATCATTCTTATGCACAATTCTATTCAGATATTGAGGTCTACACACATCCCACTTCGTATGAATTTCTGTAGTCATCCTCTCAGCCATCCAATGAAATATACATGCATGATCACAACCAGAAATCTGATGTCTAACGATGTCTCTCACAACCCAATAAGGTAGTGTCTTGATCTCATGAAAGCGTCTGAAATACAAGATCCCTTTCTCCCACTTGATCCTGATACACCTTAGCTGTGGAAAATATTTCCAGGCTAATGCGAGTCCTTTGAAATTCTTGTTCTTGTATTCGTAGACATCGCCTTGAACTACAGGTTTTGGTCGTTCTAGTTCATCTTCTCTCAATGTCACACCACGTCTAAGGCGGAAACACGTGGCGCGACGGTTCAAAAGTATTAAGCCAAGATTAATGCAAAGCACAATAGTAATTAGAAAAACGGGCATTTATTCAATGCTAATAATCATGTCAAATTATTCATACATAATTATAAATTGTTTTTGAAATTGATAAAGAGGCTACTCCCTTTATCCCTAAGTCCATGGAATAAAGAGAGGTGACCCTTTTACGACATTTCCAACGCCCAACTTGGAGACATCCCCGACCCGGCTCGCCATGCTAACTTCCATCATTCAATTACCTGAAAGATATGTTTGAAAATCGTCAATATATAAATATTGGTGAGTTCACAGGTTTTAATTTAATAAGTCTTTATAAAGTGGGAATATCCTTGTTATGACATTTATAGGAGTTGCAAGGTCCTACAATTTACTTGAGCCTATAACCAAACCAAGACAATTAATAATGCCCCCGCCCAAAGTCGTTACTCGGTATTCCTACGACTTTATTTCAGAATAAGTGCACCCCAGGCATACGCCGATGCATAATCGACGCTATCGATTAGGGGTGGGCCTTGTCAGGCACCAATAGTACTATCCAATTATCCCTTTGGTTTCTCATTCCTGAATAAATGATTATAGTGGGGAGGTCTCAACCCCGAGTGGCGATCTTTACTCAAGTATCCAACCCGTCATACAATCCCAACATATCTTTCCCCCGTAAAAACGTTAAATAGTTTAGAAATGGGGCCGTGAGACTCACCTGTAACTGTGCTCGGCTCAAAGAAAATAGTAAAGTTTGTGATCCCGTACCTACAAAGGTTATAGGCGTATAAGTCACTTACACCTATGGTGTATGTGCCTTGGCAAGTTGTACACCCAACTTCCCGACCACATCTTTATCCCAATTCCCGTTTAATAGTTTCGTATCCTAGGTTCAATGGCGATGGATTACCCTTTCCTTACAAGTCATATATTATTCTTATAAATATTCTTTATGATGTGTACAACATTATACTCAACACGACTCCACCCAACGTATAATTATTTTCCCATTCAAATAATTATACTTAGGATCTTTTCGCTCAATATAAAGTGTTTTCTTATTAACCGACCCGACTTACTTTGCCACATATTTACTTTCCCATTTAAATAAATATGCTAAGTCTTTGTCGTTTGGTAACATAATCTTAACGCCCGACTAGACTTACCACACCGTACATTTATCTTCCCATTTAAATAAATGTACTAGGATCTTTGTCGGTATTCACGCGTTCGTAGATATATCTCACCTACTCGTCTCGGTTTTCCTTCTCGTATATCTATTTTCCCATTTAAATAAATATACTAGAATTTCGTCGGAAACGAGTGTATGTACATATATCGTCGCGTGGATACTACTTGTTAAGTTCATGTGTCGTTTAGCGTTTTTAGTTTGTTACGTTACGTTTTCTCCTTTCCCACGAATATTGTTACTACACTTAGGAAAGTGTTACGCACGTTTCACCCCTGTTATATATATTTTATTTCCGTAAAATATATATGTATATTTTTATCTCGACGTAATAAGTCCGTTTACGTTGGTTCGTGTAACTAAGTTCGTCAGTTAGCGTTTTTCATATTTATTCCCGTTGCGCGTTCTTATGGAAGTATTGTTCCAACTTCCGATTCCGAACGTTTATCTCTCGGAAAAATATATCATGTATGTTTTAGTCCGACTCGTCCAACTTGTTACCAAAAATGTTCCCGATACTTTTATATTCCCATTTATATAAAAGTACCTTATTTTTGTACAAGTCTTTCCAAGTATTTATTTTATAAAATCTTACTTTATAAAATACTCGCGTTACTCTATTTATTTTTATAAAACGTCCATTTTATAAAAATATACTTTTTACTTAAAATGCCCAAGTAGGCTACTATTATTTACCAACTCAACCTTGTAAATCATTACTTACACTTTTTGACACCGATATTTCCATCATTGTGTTTTTGGTCCAATAACTTTCTAAAATATTTATTTTAGTCCATTGGCTTCCAATGTTGTCATATTAATCCTTCAACTTACACTTGTAGTATTTTTCACTAAATCTTTCAAGGTTAATATTTTGTTCCACTTTAGTGGACTTTGAAGAATCATTTTCACCATGTTTAGTTGTTTTTACTTCTTTTTACTTTTAATGCTCTTCTAATCCATTCTAGATATCAATAACATGTTTATTTCATATCTTTATCCAAAACATCCAACTTTCACTCATCTAAGTGAGTGGACTTTGAAGAACTAACTTTTCCATCCATGGCTTTCTAACCCATTTTAATATTTTTATGACTTTATTATATCATCCTAAGATGATTAAAACCACTTTTCATCATATTCAAGTTACTTTCCAAAATATAGCTTTTCTCATCTTTCAACATACAAGTATGTTCTTATTCTTACACTTTCTTCAAAATACTACTTTTATTAATAACAATCTAAGATTTCATCATATTATCATTCTTTCATCTTCATTTTTAATAAAAACCCATTACTTCTTTAGAACTCATTTTTATTACCCACATTGTACAACTTGCTTCATAGCACAAAAACATGACATTTTAATTAATAAAACAATGCAAGACTTACAACTAGCTCAAGGCTAGGGAAGACAAAATCTTGGATTTTGGATGTGGTTTAGTGTGTTCTTCCAAGTGGGTTATGCTCCAAGCTCTTAAACACACAAGAAGGGGTTTGAATTAGGATGAACTAGAGGTGATTTGAAGTAGTAAAAATTGAAAAAGAGATGTTGATGTAGGGGTGAAAACCCACGGCCACAAGGAGAAAAAGAGAAAGGATTTTTGTGATTTTTCTCTAATGCATCTCAAGGGATTATATGATCTTCTCAAATCTTCCAAGGATTATCAAATCTTGCTTGGATTGGGTGGGTATCTTAGTGTAGATTATGGAGGATTTGAAAGGATATTGTAAGATTTGTAGGTGATAATAATATTATTTAGGGGTGTTGGCCGAAAATTTAGAGAGAGAAAGGGAAGGATTTGGTGAATATTATTGCCCAATGCTTTTACATGCAAGGTTATGATTATTATCTCACCAAATGATTATCTTTAGTTAACACAAGTAACCCTCACCTTGGTGGGCCATGGCCGGCCCCAAGGGGTGTCTAGGTGGGGTCCACTTTGCTAAATAATACCCCATTACTTGTTAAGTTAGTTCCTTTCGGGTACCGCCCGGGTATTTCTCGAATTTTCGTCGCGTTTTCCCTCGATATTAAAATACCGTTAATATTCATAAAATTATGTCCAGTTAAATTACTGATAATTTATTTCGGTTTCTGTCGGGTGAATTTACGTGTTACGCGCGTATCGGGTGCGGTACGCGCACTTTATTCGTTACCGGGAGATTTGTGCAATAAGCTTTTACGTATGGCTTTGGGTTTCCAAAACTCATAATATTTTGTGAAAATATTATTTATTTTATATTCCGGGTGTCCGGTGTTCGTTTCGCTTATTTCAGTTTTACCGGGTAATCGCCAGTGTCCATACCGGATAGTTTTGTCTGCGCACGATCCTATCATGCTTTGCTATTAAATTCATGCATTCCTATGCATTATTTGGGAATTCCTATCTTTCTAAGGCCTCAATTAAATATTCAGCACATAATTACGGTTAATTACGTTAATCGCGTTAAATTAATTAGTACGGAATTACCTCAATTTTGCCGGTTGTTACATTCTCCCCCCGTTAAGAGAATTCCGTCCCGGAATTCACTTTGAGCTCTCCGGTATAGGGGTCTTCTTAAATAGGGCGGGATACTTTTGCTTCATCCGGTCCAGCCTTTCCCACGTGAACTCCGGTCCACGCTTGGCATTCCAACGCACTTTGACCAACCTGATCTTACTGCGTCTTAGCTTTTGGACCTTCCAATCGGTTACCTCGATTGGCTCTTCGACGAAGTGTAACTTGTCGTCAATGTGGATTTCGTCTGCGGGGATGATGAGGGTTTCGTCGGATAAGCACTTTTTCAAGTTCGACACGTGGAACGTGTCGTGTACACCGTTAAGTTCTTGTGGTAACTTGAGCTTGTATGCTACGAGGCCTACTCTGGACAGGATTTCAAATGGTCCAACATATCGTGGGTTTAGTTTTCCGCGCTTCCCGAAACGCGCGACACCTTTCCAAGGTGACACCTTTAGTAGGACCCTGTCTCCGACTTGAAATTCCAAAGGCTTCCTCCTCATGTCTGCGTAGCTTTTCTGTCGGTCACGTGCCGCTTTGAGACGTTCTCTAATCAGAAAGACCTTATCCGTCGTTTCTTGAACAATTTCGGGCCCGGTAAGTTGCTTTTCGCCAACTTCGGCCCAACATAGAGGCGATCTGCACTTGCGTCCATATAGAGCTTCAAAAGGTGCAGCTTGAATGCTCGTGTGGTAGCTGTTGTTATACGAAAACTCTACCAGTGGCAAGTGAGTATCCCAATTTCCGCTGAAATCGATTGCGCATGCCCGTAGCATATCCTCCAGGGTCTGGATGGTTCGTTCACTCTGACCATCGGTTTGTGGATGATATGCGGTACTCATATCAAGGCGAGTACCTAGGGCTTCATTCAAACTTTCCCAAAATCTTGAGGTGAAACGACTATCTCGATCGGAGATGATAGAAATAGGTACACCGTGCTTTGACACAACTTCCTTAATATACAAACGGGTTAGTTTCTCCAACTTATCCGTTTCGCGAATGGGGAGGAAGTGTGCAGATTTTGTCAATCGATCAACGATTACCCAGATCATATCATGGCCGCTTGTTGTCCTGGGCAACTTGGTAATGAAGTCCATAGTGATCCTTTCCCATTTCCATTCCGGTATTTCCGGTTGCTGGAGCAAACCGGATGGTCTCTGATGCTCGGCCTTGACCTTTGCGCAAGTCAAACATCGCGCAACATACGCCGCTATATCTCTTTTGAAATTTGGCCACCAGTAAAATTCCTTCAAATCGTGGAACATCTTGTCTGCTCCGGGGTGAACTGAATATCGCGAACTGTGGGCTTCGGCTAATACCAGTTCACGCAATCCACCGTACACTGGTACCCAAATTCTATTCATGAAATACAGAGCTTGATCCGCTTTTGACTCCAGTGAATCAACCATCTTCCGCAACCTTTCACCTTTGACATTCTCGGGTTTAAGAGCGTTAACTTGGGCTTCACGAATCCGGTCAGTCAGGTTCGTGTGGATGGTTAGACCCAAAGTTCGGACACGCAGTGGCTTAACCCGTTCCTTGCGACTCAAGGCATCGGCTACGACGTTTGCCTTCCCGGGATGGTACTTTATCTCACAATCGTAATCGTTCAATAATTCGACCCATCGCCGTTGTCGCATGTTCAATTCCTTCTGGTCAAAGATGTGCTGCAAACTTTTATGATCAGTGAAGATTGTACACTTGGTTCCGTACAGATAGTGTCTCCATATCTTGAGTGCGAATACCACGGCTCCTAGTTCCAGATCATGTGTGGTGTAATTCTTCTCGTGAAGCTTTAGTTGTCTGGAAGCATAGGCTATGACCTTCTCTCGCTGCATCAATACACAACCCAATCCCTGATGAGAGGCGTCACAGTAAACTGCGAAGTCTTCTGTACCATCGGGGAGTGATAGTATTGGTGCGCCACATAACTTATCCTTTAGCAACTGAAACGCTGCTTCCTGCCTTTCCGTCCATTCAAACTTCTTATCCTTTTGGGTTAGCATGGTTAAGGACTGTGCTATTTTAGAAAAGTTCTCGATGAACCTTCTGTAGTAACCCGCAAGGCCAAGAAATTGTCGTACTTCAGTAGGTGTTCTAGGGGCGTCCCAATTCTTGATTGCTTCGATCTTGGCGGGATCGACATGTATACCCCTTTCATTCACCACGTGGCCTAAAAAGTGAACCTCTCGAATCCAAAAATCACACTTTGAAAACTTAGCATAGAGCTTCTCTTTGCGAAGTACCTCGAGGATTAATCGGAGATGTTCCTCGTGTTCCTCCTTCGTGCGTGAGTAGATCAAGATGTCATCAATGAAGACAATGACGAATTTGTCCAGGTATGGCTTACACACTCGGTTCATCAAGTCCATGAAAACGGCTGGTGCGTTGGTTAAACCGAATGGCATAACCAGAAACTCATAGTGCCCATAGCGAGTCCTGAACGCTGTTTTTGGCACGTCTTCTTCTTGAATACGCAATTGGTGATAACCGGACCTTAGGTCGATCTTGGAGTAGAAACTGGATCCTTGAAGTTCATCAAACAAATCGTCGATCCGGGGGAGAGGGTAGCGATTTTTAATAGTTAACTTGTTCAGTTCCCGATAGTCAATGCACATTCGAAAAGTGCCATCCTTCTTCTTCACGAATAAGACGGGAGCTCCCCAGGGTGAGAAGCTTGGTCTTATGAAACCCTTGTCCAACAACTCTTGCAGTTGTTCAGACAGTTCCTGCATCTCAGAAGGAGCTAGGCGATATGGCGATCGCGCTACAGGTGCTGCTCCTGGAACAAGGTCGATACGAAACTCAACTTGTCGGGGTGGTGGCAATCCTGGCAAGTCTTCTGGGAACACATCTGGAAAGTCTCTGGCTATCGGAATGTCTTCTAGCTTTCGCTCGTCAGCCTTTTTGTCTACCACATGCGCTAAGAATGCGACGAGACCTTTCCTTAGGCACTTCCTGGCTTTCATGCTGGTAATAATCCCCAATGGCGTTCCACGCCTTTCCCCTTGGACTGATAGGGTTTCACCGCTCGCGAGGGGAACTTGAATTACTTTGTCATTGCACACGACGATGGCGCGGTGTGCGGATAGCCAATCCATGCCAACGACTATGTCAAAGCTACCCAGTACGACTGGTAATAGGTCAATGTCAAACTCATGACCACAGAGATCCAACTTACAACCCCTTGCTACCTCTCGAGTTTCTATAGTCTTACCGTTAGCTAGTTCAATGGAATATGGTGTGTCTAGCTTACTAGTCTTTAAACCAAGTAATCTTTTAAATTCGACAGATACGAAGCTAAAATCAGCGCCAGTATCAAACAATACTGAAGCATAATGACCATTTAGAGGGAACGTACCAGTGACCACATTAGGGTCTTGTCGTGCGTCACCGGCACCAATCACGAACGCTCGCCCACGGGCTTGGTTGTTAAGTTTGGGGCAGTCCCTCTTCCAATGATCGAGCGATCCACATGAGAAACAGGGCCTCGCTCCACTGTTCTTTGGCGCTCCTGATCTGCAGTCTTCAGTCTTGTGCCCCGATCGACGGCACTTACCGCAGATTACTTCGTTCTTGCCCTGATAACCTTGCTTCCCATTATTTCCACGTCCAGTGGCCACATACCCTTTTCCCTTCTTCCCTGAACCTGATGATCCATCCTTTTTCCTCTCTTCGCGTTTACGCTTCCCAAACCTTGGCCTATTTCCCTGTTCACTTGACCCAACGGCTGAACTTGTACCCAGATTCTTACCCTCAACGCTGCTGGACTCAGTAAGTTTTAGCCCTGACACTTTCCGGATTAGAGTGCCCATTCGGATGGCGTCTTCAGTGAGGCTCAAGGCGAGATCGATAGCTTCGCGCATGGTTGTAGGCTTGGAAGCAGTGACCATGCCGCGTATCTGTGGTGCCAGTCCGAAGAGGTATCTTTCCACCTTTTTGCTTTCCGGGGTGACCAGGCGAGGCACTAACCGGGAGAGGTCATGGAATCTGGACGTGTAACCAGCTACGTCCGGTCCAACCATGGTGAGGTTCCAGAACTCAGTCTCTAGCTTCTGCACTTCACTTGCCGGGCAGTACTCGGCGATCATTAGTTCTTTCAACTCCAACCATGATAAGGAGTAAGCAGCATCATCTCCTAGTGTCTGCACTTGGTTGTTCCACCAGGTCAGAACTTGGTCCAGAAACAGGTTGGTGGCATACATGACAGCCTGTCGTGGGGTACAGCTGCTAATACGGATCACAGCTTCGGTTTTCTCGAACCATTTGACTAGTCCGACAGAACCTTCAGTGCCACTGAAATTCAGTGGTTTGCAGTCCAGGAAAGCTTTGAACGTGCAGCCACGTTCTCGTGAGGCCGTTTCTGCAATAATAAAGCAATGTTAAATATAAGGTAGGAGTTTCACGAAGACTCCTGTCGCATATACCCGACGTCTTCTTACCAGTAGGGGAGGTTTCGCGTCTGTCGCTCCCGGTTCGGTCTCGCGACCTTTCGGTGCGCGGGGCATTGTGTTCTGCGAGAGCTTGAGCGATACGTCCCGAAACTAGGGTTTCAAGCTCCTCGGGTGTCGTGGGCAGTCTTTCGTTTCCACTGTTGCTTCTTGTGGCTGGTGCCATGTTTCTGCAATGACCAATATCAAAGGTTAATTCCGACAATCATTCATACAATATCATCACATATATAGTATAAACAACCACACAACATATGAACACAATAATCACCATAACAACATCACACAATCACAATATAAACAGGACAAGTAATAATAATCGTAGACAATCACAACACATATTTTACCATAACAAAATTTTCATTAATTTCAATACCAAGTACAATGATTTGTTCATAATAACAAAAACCGAGGATACACTCCTCATGCATTGCTTTTTTTGAAATACACTAGAAATATAATGTCATATGCCGGCACAATCCCGCTCGGCTAGGCAAAAATGCAGATGGGTGCTATAACCCATGTTGTGCTATCATACTACTACTACTACTGCTATGTCCGCGAGTGATCTCCCAAACGTCCCTGATGTAATGCTACTGTGGTGGTGGCGGCGGCGGGTGCTGGTACTGGTACTGAGGTGCGCACATGCTAATAGTCATACTGATCGCCATAATGCGATCGTACAAGAATTGGCGATGCGCAAAGTGTGCGTCGCCCGTAAGGCCACAATGAGCATCCATGCTCAGCAGCTCCTCAGCGTAATGTGCCAGTGCATCTCTGGCATCAATGATCCTGGCCCACATGAGCTGGGCCTGCTGCTCCATCTGACTCACGGTGCGCTGCACCGTGTCGGTGAGGGTCTGGAAATCTCTCTCCAGTGAGATCACCGTGGACCATGCGGGTCCTGACAGTGGGGCCATCCCGTGGGGCTGCGACGGCCCGGGGATGTCAGTGTATGTCGGCTGAGACGGGCCGACGATATCGGGTATGGGTAGTGGTGTGAAGGGTGGGGCAAAGCCCGGTAATCCAGTGAAGCAGTAGGGTGGTACCTGGTATGGGTCTCCCGCACCTAGAGTATACGGTGCAAATGGGGGTGTCAGAAATGGGGCTCCTGCATCCATAGTGAATGGTGCAGGGGGTGGTGTAGGGAGCATCTCGGGTAGGGGTGGTAGTGTGGGAAAAGTGGTGATGGGTAGTGTCATGGATATGGGTGAGGGGACTATGAGCTCGGCGAGTGGGACCATGAGTGGCTGGGTGACAGCGACCCACTCGGGTGCAGATGTCACTGTGGTAGGGGTGGGAGGGCTAGCAGTGGCGTGAGCTGCCAGTCCTGCTCGGTGCAACTCAGAGCTGCGGGCTGAGCTGCCCTCAAGGATGTGCCCAGTAGAAGCTGGCCCATCCTGTGGTATGGGCTCGGGCATGGTAGGTAAGGTGGCTGGGGTGGCGGTAGCATGCCCTATCATTGGAGCGACGTGCTCCTCCTGGCCTGCTGGTGGGATAGGCACAGCAATGTGCTCCACCGACGCAGTTGACTCATCGTCAGAGTCATCGGAGATCCACCCGTTGTGTCCCCGGCAGACAGGCACGAGCCTCATGCCGGAGGGAACGGGGATAGGTGGGGTGGGTAAAGGCTCACGGTCGACTGGTGCGCGTCGGTCGTATGGAGACTCGACAGTCTCCGACTGTGTAGGGATAGGTCTCGAAGGACCTGCGCAACCTTCAGGGAAGTCCCTGATGGCTCGGATAGGTAGTGCTGGTAGTGGTGCTGCCTGGAATGGCACTAGAGGCAAGTCGGCCTCGGCCATCGGTAGGTCGGCCACGGCGGCCATGTCGTCTCCAGCGGGGGCCCACGCTGGGTCCTCGCTCGGGTCCGTCTCGTCGGAGCTATCTCCGTCGGCGCCCTCCATGGCGACATCAACATCCATCTCATCATCCTCGGGATCGAGTATCACCACCTCGATCGGCTCCGCTGGCGGTGCTGGGATGATCTGGAGGCTACTGTCGTAGCTCGGTGCTACGCTCCCTGCGTTCGACATCCTGGCAAAAGAACCGTACTAATATTTAAGTATTATTCGTTAGGTAGTTAAGGCACATATCTAAGGTACTCTTCCTAACCTTCTAACAAAAATAATACGTATACTTACCATGGCTAGCTTGGTCGGAATCTCCATATACCCAAATGGTCGTTGGAAAAATTTATTTTATTGAGTTTCGCATTTACTTTAAAAGATTTTGAACCATATCCGGTTATAGTTTAGATTTTTAAAATGCTAATTCGCTATAACCTTGGCTCTGATACCACTTTCTGTCACACCACGTCTAAGGCGGAAACACGTGGCGCGACGGTTCAAAAGTATTAAGCCAAGATTAATGCAAAGCACAATAGTAATTAGAAAAACGGGCATTTATTCAATGCTAATAATCATGTCAAATTATTCATACATAATTATAAATTGTTTTTGAAATTGATAAAGAGGCTACTCCCTTTATCCCTAAGTCCATGGAATAAAGAGAGGTGACCCTTTTACGACATTTCCAACGCCCAACTTGGAGACATCCCCGACCCGGCTCGCCATGCTAACTTCCATCATTCAATTACCTGAAAGATATGTTTGAAAATCGTCAATATATAAATATTGGTGAGTTCACAGGTTTTAATTTAATAAGTCTTTATAAAGTGGGAATATCCTTGTTATGACATTTATAGGAGTTGCAAGGTCCTACAATTTACTTGAGCCTATAACCAAACCAAGACAATTAATAATGCCCCCGCCCAAAGTCGTTACTCGGTATTCCTACGACTTTATTTCAGAATAAGTGCACCCCAGGCATACGCCGATGCATAATCGACGCTATCGATTAGGGGTGGGCCTTGTCAGGCACCAATAGTACTATCCAATTATCCCTTTGGTTTCTCATTCCTGAATAAATGATTATAGTGGGGAGGTCTCAACCCCGAGTGGCGATCTTTACTCAAGTATCCAACCCGTCATACAATCCCAACATATCTTTCCCCCGTAAAAACGTTAAATAGTTTAGAAATGGGGCCGTGAGACTCACCTGTAACTGTGCTCGGCTCAAAGAAAATAGTAAAGTTTGTGATCCCGTACCTACAAAGGTTCTAGGCGTATAAGTCACTTACACCTATGGTGTATGTGCCTTGGCAAGTTGTACACCCAACTTCCCGACCACATCTTTATCCCAATTCCCGTTTAATAGTTTCGTATCCTAGGTTCAATGGCGATGGATTACCCTTTCCTTACAAGTCATATATTATTCTTATAAATATTCTTTATGATGTGTACAACATTATACTCAACACGACTCCACCCAACGTATAATTATTTTCCCATTCAAATAATTATACTTAGGATCTTTTCGCTCAATATAAAGTGTTTTCTTATTAACCGACCCGACTTACTTTGCCACATATTTACTTTCCCATTTAAATAAATATGCTAAGTCTTTGTCGTTTGGTAACATAATCTTAACGCCCGACTAGACTTACCACACCGTACATTTATCTTCCCATTTAAATAAATGTACTAGGATCTTTGTCGGTATTCACGCGTTCGTAGATATATCTCACCTACTCGTCTCGGTTTTCCTTCTCGTATATCTATTTTCCCATTTAAATAAATATACTAGAATTTCGTCGGAAACGAGTGTATGTACATATATCGTCGCGTGGATACTACTTGTTAAGTTCATGTGTCGTTTAGCGTTTTTAGTTTGTTACGTTACGTTTTCTCCTTTCCCACGAATATTGTTACTACACTTAGGAAAGTGTTACGCACGTTTCACCCCTGTTATATATATATTTTATTTCCGTAAAATATATATGTATATTTTTATCTCGACGTAATAAGTCCGTTTACGTTGGTTCGTGTAACTAAGTTCGTCAGTTAGCGTTTTTCATATTTATTCCCGTTGCGCGTTCTTATGGAAGTATTGTTCCAACTTCCGATTCCGAACGTTTATCTCTCGGAAAAATATATCATGTATGTTTTAGTCCGACTCGTCCAACTTGTTACCAAAAATGTTCCCGATACTTTTATATTCCCATTTATATAAAAGTACCTTATTTTTGTACAAGTCTTTCCAAGTATTTATTTTATAAAATCTTACTTTATAAAATACTCGCGTTACTCTATTTATTTTTATAAAACGTCCATTTTATAAAAATATACTTTTTACTTAAAATGCCCAAGTAGGCTACTATTATTTACCAACTCAACCTTGTAAATCATTACTTACACTTTTTGACACCGATATTTCCATCATTGTGTTTTTGGTCCAATAACTTTCTAAAATATTTATTTTAGTCCATTGGCTTCCAATGTTGTCATATTAATCCTTCAACTTACACTTGTAGTATTTTTCACTAAATCTTTCAAGGTTAATATTTTGTTCCACTTTAGTGGACTTTGAAGAATCATTTTCACCATGTTTAGTTGTTTTTACTTCTTTTTACTTTTAATGCTCTTCTAATCCATTCTAGATATCAATAACATGTTTATTTCATATCTTTATCCAAAACATCCAACTTTCACTCATCTAAGTGAGTGGACTTTGAAGAACTAACTTTTCCATCTATGGCTTTCTAACCCATTTTAATATTTTTATGACTTTATTATATCATCCTAAGATGATTAAAACCACTTTTCATCATATTCAAGTTACTTTCCAAAATATAGCTTTTCTCATCTTTCAACATACAAGTATGTTCTTATTCTTACACTTTCTTCAAAATACTACTTTTATTAATAACAATCTAAGATTTCATCATATTATCATTCTTTCATCTTCATTTTTAATAAAAACCCATTACTTCTTTAGAACTCATTTTTATTACCCACATTGTACAACTTGCTTCATAGCACAAAAACATGACATTTTAATTAATAAAACAATGCAAGACTTACAACTAGCTCAAGGCTAGGGAAGACAAAATCTTGGATTTTGGATGTGGTTTAGTGTGTTCTTCCAAGTGGGTTATGCTCCAAGCTCTTAAACACACAAGAAGGGGTTTGAATTAGGATGAACTAGAGGTGATTTGAAGTAGTAAAAATTGAAAAAGAGATGTTGATGTAGGGGTGAAAACCCACGGCCACAAGGAGAAAAAGAGAAAGGATTTTTGTGATTTTTCTCTAATGCATCTCAAGGGATTATATGATCTTCTCAAATCTTCCAAGGAATATCAAATCTTGCTTGGATTGGGTGGGTATCTTAGTGTAGATTATGGAGGATTTGAAAGGATATTGTAAGATTTGTAGGTGATAATAATATTATTTAGGGGTGTTGGCCGAAAATTTAGAGAGAGAAAGGGAAGGATTTGGTGAATATTATTGCCCAATGCTTTTACATGCAAGGTTATGATTATTATCTCACCAAATGATTATCTTTAGTTAACACAAGTAACCCTCACCTTGGTGGGCCATGGCCGGCCCCAAGGGGTGTCTAGGTGGGGTCCACTTTGCTAAATAATACCCCATTACTTGTTAAGTTAGTTCCTTTCGGGTACCGCCCGGGTATTTCTCGAATTTTCGTCGCGTTTTCCCTCGATATTAAAATACCGTTAATATTCATAAAATTATGTCCAGTTAAATTACTGATAATTTATTTCGGTTTCTGTCGGGTGAATTTACGTGTTACGCGCGTATCGGGTGCGGTACGCGCACTTTATTCGTTACCGGGAGATTTGTGCAATAAGCTTTTACGTATGGCTTTGGGTTTCCAAAACTCATAATATTTTGTGAAAATATTATTTATTTTATATTCCGGGTGTCCGGTGTTCGTTTCGCTTATTTCAGTTTTACCGGGTAATCGCCAGTGTCCATACCGGATAGTTTTGTCTGCGCACGATCCTATCATGCTTTGCTATTAAACTCATGCATTCCTATGCATTATTTGGGAATTCCTATCTTTCTAAGGCCTCAATTAAATATTCAGCACATAATTACGGTTAATTACGTTAATCGCGTTAAATTAATTAGTACGGAATTACCTCAATTTTGCCGGTTGTTACACTCAACTTTCTTAATAACTCTTTCAATGAATCAAATTGCTTGAAAACTTCGGCTTTCTCAGCTTCATTGTCAAAAACTTCATCAATAATCTTCTTGCTCTTTTCTTTTGCAATATGTTCATCATTTCTGAGAGATTCTTCATTGATAGCTAGAATACTGGAATCATTAGGCATGTTGTAGTACTCTGGATACTCTTCATGTCAGATATCTTCAACTTCAACATCATTGTACTTTTTAACTTCAATATCATCAGCATCTTTCTGCCTAGGATTAGTAACTGGAACGTATGGAATCTCTTTTTCTTTTGAGATGTCATCTAGTGACTTTCTAACTTGCTTAGCCAATCCTTCAAGTATTTCTCTAGCTACAGCTGCACTGACCTCTCCATCCTCTAGTTCTAGATCAGTGTACTCAATCTGAAATCTCATATCGTTGTTCATGAAAATCTCAAGAAATCTTCCTGTGATCTCAAGTGTATAACCACCACTCTTCATCATAGCTTTAAGCATCTGCTTATCTGCTTCAGTCATTCCTCCAGGTTTTTCACTAGAAGTACCTTTATCTTGTTTTTCTGTCTGACACTGTTCAAAAGAATATTGCGTTGTATCTTCTTCTTCATCAGAATCCTTTGAACTGGTGGGTTTCTCTTTGTTTGCATTTCCTCCACCTGAAGCATCATCATCATCATCAAAACTATTATAACACCCCGAATTTTCAAAGTCTTAAGCTTTAGTAATTACTATATTTTTATGTATTTCAGTTGTAATAATTTAGATAAATAAGATTCGTTTAGAGTTTACCAATTGATTGAAAATAAAAAACGACACGTTAATATTTGGCAAACTAACAAAAAGTCATTATTATTAGTTTAAATGTTTTGAATGGTTAATGTTTTGAATGGTTTTTAATATGGTAATGAAACGTATGACATTGATTTCAATATTTATATCCTTTTATTTTTAATAATATGTCTTCAATAGTCATGATGACTATAGTTATTTTCCAACTTAAATTTTATTGAATGTGTTGTTTAAATAGAGATGAAACAAATGCTTTTTTCAACCGTCATATTATATATTGGAGCATGGAAGTATCTTATAGGATTTACATGCCACCAGGATATCAAGTTAATAGATCGATAAATTATTGTTTGGTTATCGGTATCTTTGAAGAAAACGATAGAGTATTCAAGTTGGATTTACACGATTAAGGTACGGACTCTAAACTATTTATGTGTACGGGTTTAGGCTTTCACTACCTCGTAGTTGGAAATTTAAATCCGTTATTAAGTTATATTATGTGACGTTTGAAATTGTTAAAGTATATAGTGATGATTGTTTAATAGATATGAATATATGTTGTGAATAAATATATATTGTTATTGATATCACCAAAAGGTGACCACCGATTTACCGCACCGAAAGGTGACTACCGAATGTGTTATCAAATGTGCTACCGAATGTGTTACCGAATGTGCTACCGAATATGAAATACCGAATATGTTATAAGTATTGTATGATATATATGTATATATATATATATATATAGATACAGTTTAAGCATCTTTATTATATAGTTGTTGTCCCACTGAGTATTTTTACTCAGGCGTGCATATGTGTTTTATGTACGTTAGGTTCAGGAAAAATCTAAGAAGACATGGAAGTGGGCTCAAGGGAACCAAAGATTCACAGGGATTTTTTTATAAAAATCATCAATGTTTTGTATTGTAATTTAATTTTTTGAGAAATTGTAATGTTTTTATTATCAATGGATTGATGTATTGAATTTTGTTTACCGTTATAGTGACACGTCAGCCCTAGAACGGGCAGGGTGTTACAATTATGGTATCAGAGCTCAGGCTCTTTCTTGTCGAACTTATTTTCCAAAACTAAAACCAGTGGGTGATGGGTAGACGTCCAAGTTAGCTTATCATTAACCAATAGTATTTTTTTTATACGCGTGTTTCCGTTTATAGATATGTAGAAACTAAACTTTTTACCGGTCTCCGGATAACATAGATGATGTTCTAATTAGTTGGTGATTCTACTAAGTATTGATTTACTAAACTATTTTGAGGACAAAATTTTTTTAAGAGAGGTAGTGTTGTAACACCCCGAATTTTCAAAGTCTTAAACTTTAGTAATTACTATATTTTTATGAATTTCAGTTGTAATAATTTAAATAAATAAGATTCGTTTAGAGTTTACCAATTGATTGAAAATAAAAAAACGACACGTTAATATTTGGCAAACTAACAAAAAGTCATTATTATTAGTTTAAATGTTTTGAATGGTTTTTAATATGGTAATGAAACGTATGACATTGATTTCAATATTTATATCCTTTTATTTTCAATAATATGTCTTCAATAGTCATGATGACTATAGTTATTTTCCCACTTAAATTTTATTGAATGTGTTGTTTAAATAGAGATAAAACAAATGCTTTTTTATGACCACCATTATTTTTATAATCACAAAATTCTCTTCAACCATCATATTATATATTGTAGCATGGAAGTATCGTATAGGATTTACATGCCACCAGGATATCAAGTTAATAGATCGATAAGTTATTGTTTGGTTATGGGTATCTTTGAAGAAAACGATAGAGTATTCAAGTTGGATTTACACGATTAAGGTACGGACTCTAAACTATTTATGTGTACGGGTTTAGGCTTTCACTACCTCGTAGTTGGAAATTTAAATCCGTTATTAAGTTATATTGTGTGACGTTTGAAATTGTTAAAGTATATAGTGATGATTGTTTAATAGATATGAATATATGTTGTGAATAAATATATATTGTTATTGATATCACCAAAAGGTGACCACCGATTTACCGCACCGAAAGGTGACTACCGAATGTGTTATCAAATGTGCTACCGAATGTGCTACCGAATATGAAATACCGAATATGTTATAAGTATTGTATGATATATATGTATATATATAGATAAAGTTTAAGCACCTTTATTATATAGTTGTTGTCCCACTGAGTATTTTTACTCAGGCGTGCATATGTGTTTTATGTACGTTAGGTTCAGGAAAAATCTAAGACATGGAAGTGGGCTCAAGGGAACCAAAGATTCACAGGGATTTTTTTTATAAAAATTATCAATGTTTTGTATTGTAATTTAATTTTTTGAGAAATTGTAAAGTTTTTATTATCAATGGATTGATGTATTGAATTCTGTTTACCGTTATAGTGACACGTTAGCCCTAGAACGGGCGGGGTATTACAACTATCATCATCTTTGTCATCGTTCTCATCATCATCATCATCAGTACCACTGAAATCAACCCGTTCTTCTTCCTCTTCCTCCTCAATACCCTTTAGCTGTGGTGCTCTTTCCTACAGACTATCAATAATCTTCCTCATTTTCTCATTCTCTTGTTCAACCACCAAAATCCTCTTTGTGTTCCTCTTGTTTGAAGTCTTTAACATCTTGTTCTCAAGCTCAAGTGTCTTCACTTTCTTTTTCAGTTCATCAATCATCGTCACTTTTTCTTCAAGGTCATCTCGACGATCTTTAGAGGCTAACACAATTTGTAACATGTCTTTTTCATTTTCTTTCATCTATTTGATTTCAGCTTCTTGTTGGTTGAACGATTTCATCATATTTGCAATCTGTCTGTTCACAATCTCCATCACATCACTAGATACTGTTGCTTATGGAGTAGAACTTGATTCAGCACTTGGTTTGGCAACACTAGTCTTCATACTCACCAAAACATTCTTCAATGATCAAGATATGTTTTCTGGATTCGATTGTGAAGCAGGTTCAGTAGTAACAACCTCTTGCACAACTTTTTGCTTTTTAGTAGCCGGAGAAGCTGCCGGTGATGCTGCTTTAGAGCTTGCTGCTGCTGGCATTTTCTTTCCTTCAACAGTAAATCAATCTCCTTATCCCTTCTTTTTCTTGCAGGTTCTCGTAAAGACATATGTTTCACTCTTCCTCTTTTGACTTGAGCAGGTGGAACAAAAGAACCTTCTATATCAGCATCAGCATCCAAAATCAAATCCTGATTTTCTTCAGTAAAATCTTTCTGTCTCTGTTCTTCAACAATCTTTTCTAACGCTTCAGGAGTACTAATCTCAGTGGCCTTGGGATCAGTATCCTTCGTAGTTTCAGTTTCCGAATCCCAAACTACATCTTCTTCTGTTTCTTCTGAACCTTCGTCAACAGGCCAAGTCTTTTTCTTTCCGTTGCCTTTGGAAACTTTCTACTTCGGATCTTTCTCATCAATCTTTTCTTTTCCTTTTCCTTTTGACTACGCACCTTTGTTTATCGCTTGACGTTTACGCTTTGAAGTCTTGTCAACAGGTACTAGCGGGCTGTCCGAATCAGAATCACTTGTAGCATGTCTAACATTATCCTTTCCCTGATCTTCATAGCAACTGTACTCAAGTGACCAAATAAACGTCTGTTCGGCGGCTTTTCATCTTCAGTCTTGCCTTTATAAGTTTTCATCATGTTGAGCGTAGTCATGTTCATATGTTCCTGGTTAACTACTTGCAATGGATCTTTCCTCAACTCTTTGTACTTCTGATTAAAAACCATCTGCGAGAATCTTGGATACATAAGAAATTTGTCTGTCTTCAATCCCTGTAAGATCTCTTTCATGTGGTGAAAGATCATCCCAGACACATTGTACGCCTTATTCAAAATCAGTGCAACAACAAGTGAACATAAAGTATTCCTCAGCACATCATATCCTCCTCGAACTGGTCCAAACACATGAAGTAGATACTTGAACGGTGGAGACAACTTCGCTTTGTGTAGGTGACAATCTGTGATTGGTCCATTGTACAGACCACGACAATTCAATAGGATCTTCAAAAGAATCTGTCAATTGAAGCACTTCTCTGAAATCTTGTTCTCCAGCTAAGACCATCTGCCCCTGTATCTTGCTCTGGATCACAGATCTGTTCTCCCAGAATGCTAAACCTGCTTTCTCCCAGATTCCGCATGATGATCCTTGTATATGGTAACAGATTGAGCAATGGCGTGTACAATTTTAGATCTCCTCAAAAAGTTGATCATCCCCGAAAATTCAGCATACTTAGTTACAACTGGTCCGATGTACGCACAACAGTTGTGTTTGTCTTCAAACTTTAAGTCTTTTGGTGTTGCCTGTTCTGTAACATCTTGTTGTTATTGTTCAGCCATTAATCCTGTAAAAATTCAATAAAAAATACACAAAATCGTCAAATCGGATTCAAAATCAAAATTGGTCAAAATAATCATGTTCATTCGCCCCTGTGTGGGTTCGAGTGAGTTTGAGTTATGTCGAATGAACAAGAAATTCATTTATTCGACCTATGTGATTCTCATTCAACCCTTCAAGGAGGTCGAATGGACAGTTCATCATTTTGAAATTACCATCTTTCAATTCAATCTATTTTAACATCAGATTTTGATTCAAACACATTCTAATATGGCCGAATATCACTGATTAACCAACAATTTTAACAATCAATCAATTATTGATAAATTTCCTAAAATTCCGAGGTTTATAAAATCGAAAATCATAATCAGTTAGCTTAAACACTGAATTTTGGATTATTCTCCCCCGAAAACCAACGACAATTAATTGTTCATGGTCAAACTTCATTAACAAAGTGTTTTGAATGATTAATCAAGTATCTAGGGTTCGTGAAATTTGAACACCGAATCTGGTCTTGATATGGATCCATTACCTGCAATTTTTATGTCAAAATGATCAGGAAAGGATCAGGAACACAAAACAATAGTCTAAAGTCCAAGGGCAAAACAGTGGGTTTAAACTCAAATCGCCAAAGAAACACTAATCAGGTTCGAATGGACAAGAATGATTTATATAGACAAGCTTTATTCGACCCTTTCAGGGTTTGAATGAGGTACAATGAAGTTCATTCTACCTATTCAAAGGGAGAATGAAAAACATTGTGGTTCGAATGAAAATGTTATCACAAACCACACTCATTCGACCTAACGAAAGGTCGAATGAGACATATTGTAACGTCCCGTTACTTTCTGGAATATTAAAAAGATATTAATAATTAATAAAAACAAAATATACAATCCGCACAACGATCTTAATTTATTAACAATAATATCTCGTCAACAAAAGATATGTTTCTATTCGTTAAAGAGTTAAATCATTTAAATACGCTAATATAGTGTCGAAAATAGTAATAGCGTGTTTCAAGTAATGACATGGTAAATGACCGACGCTTAGCAAACCTTAATAAATTAGACGCGATTATGAATACATATATAACAAATATATAGTCCAAATACTCGATTTTAGTCGGGTTATAAATAAAATAAGTGATACAAATATTTAAGCGACTAAACGAATTTAAATTAAAAACGAGACGCCAGTCGTTAACGGGTTCGTATACGCATTAATCTTCCACTTAACTTACCCAAGACCCTATCTATATAAACAAACCTCCTTCTCCTTCTTATCTCCTTCAAGAAAACCCTAGCCACCACCATTAAACTCTCCTTCTTTCACAATCCTCTCACTTTATCTATTATTGACCTGTACATCGATGGATCTGCACCCTTTGTAAGCATCATCCAATCTCAACTCCACATTATTAAAATCCTTCCTCCTCCTCCCTGGATGAACAGCGGCGGCAGTAGCAAAAAGCCAACCACCACCCGAATCCCCACTCCAGACCAACAATCACCACCACTCAAGCCACCTTCAGCCACCATTAAACCCAGATATTCCCTATTTTCCCTCTCGCTACAGTCCAGTGACCAGACTTAGGGTTCTAATTGAACCCGTCGGACCACGTCAGCAAGGGAGTGGCCTCGTCTAACCATCATTGAACCCCATCGTTCGTCCCTTTTTCCTATAAACAGACGACCGGACTTGGGTTTATACCCATCGGCGCCGCCCATTTTCTGGTCCACAGCTGGGTCGAGGGTCACGGTGGTGACTTTGGTTCCAGTTCAGGCATGGTGGCCGAGACCAGTAGTGGCGTTTGGTGCTGAGTTGGGTGAACTTTGGGTAGTGGTCTTGGGTGTGGCTTATTCTCTATTCTGGTCAACTGATCAACTCCTGGTCAACTGGTTAAACTTCTGGTCAACATCAGTCTAGCTGGTCAACCGGGACAGACCTGTCGACGCTCAGTTCAGGCGCGTATATGTCGGTTCATCGGTTACATGTAGAAAGGTAAAACGCGCACTGTCTCTTTGATTCATTTACCTTATGTTACGTTGTATTTTTCATACATACATATATATATATATATCATAGAAGCTTAAGCGAAGCAAAGCGAACCGACATGGGACAATAACCTTTGTATTAATAGTTTGAACGATCGGAAAACGACTAACTTATAATAGTTGTACTTATTGATGCGATAATAAATAACGCCAAAACTTTACATGTATACATGGTACTTATTCAAAATGTGTAGTCTATCTCTATTATAGCTTGGGCGAGTCGAATAACGATTAACTTATGTTCATGAATATAACATTATCAAAATGACGAACTATGTTTATGTATTTTTGATAAAAGCATAAAGTCCATGTTCATTATACTTTTAATAACTTGAACCTTTTGTCGCGTATAAAGACTTGATAAATTGTATTGCGTTTTGTTTGATCTATTGTTATTTTGGGATAAAATAGACGACTTGTGTTGTCTGGTTTCTTACAAAAACAGAGGAGACTCTACCCAAATTTTTATAAAATATAAGAAACATATCGGATGGTCAAATCTATTATTTTGTACAATTAAAGCTACGTTTTACAAGTGAATTTTATTAGCAAACCTTACTTTATCATACTAGAAATATATATACTTATTTATATGTACAAACCTAATATATATACTATCCAACCTACGAAACCAGTTAACATTTGAGTCAAGGTTATACAAATATTAGTTTCTTAATACAGAATGCGTCTTTAACAATTACTTCAAACGTGACCCCGAATATAATATATAAAGCATTGTTTCATGTAACTATACATACAAATATATTTTGCGAAACCAAACCAAGTTACTATCGATTCGTTAAGTTATACACATTAAGATACGTATTGTTAACAATACGAGTCTAGGTAGTCGAATAAACTATCTTTAAAACCAAGAAACAAAATAAGTTCATTTGCATTAGAATTTAAGACATCCTTTACTTGTAATAGGACACAAGAGATTCAGTCAATCCAGCTTTAGACATTGTTTGTTATTATTTCATAATGCACTCCAGGTGAGTTCATACTTGTCTCCTTTTACTCTTTATCACTTTTGGGGTGTAAACATGTATCATATGCAAAACACACTAATGCTTTCATAAACACAAATGCTCAATCTATTAAACATACTTATATGCTACTTGCCATGCTTATGATTCTTAGATACTTAGACATAAATCATTAACTATTATTAGCCCACTTAACTTGTATAGCGCTATAGGACTAGCACACCGCCCCCTTTATGGGTCATTGTTAAGATTTAAACAGCCTAACATGAATATGTTAGGTATACGCTGTGGTACTCGCGGGTTTGAGTTATGTCTTTTGTATGATATGTATGTGTAATGCTATAGTATGAGATTTGAGTAAACCCTTCTAATATACTATGTATGTAAACCAAAACTAGTATATTCACCAATACTTTATGTGTTGACGGATATTTTATACATGTTGCAAGAAAAGCTTGATGAGACGATACAAGAAACATCACTTAGGATTCGACCTTAGAAACAAACGAAACAATCTTTATTTTACTTCATGTTTAAGTTAATGTATTTTTCTCATGAACAAATTGTATACTTGTTGAATCTTAGATACGAATGAAATCTATTTTAATCTATTATCACAATTTAGTGTTATGAAGTCTTTGAACAATCTATCACAAGTCTCACCTCGATGTTTCCGCCATCGGTTGGGGTGTTAAAGATTGGTATCAGAGCCATAACTATAGGGAATTAGGAAAATTTCCATGATTGACCTAGTCTATAGTTAGGAACCTTTATTTGACTACTTCCTTAACATGCTTGAAATACTTGATTTTCCTACTTGTTTCATATCAATTTCATAAACCTTAAAGATGCATGCCCTTCCTAAGGCAACGTACACTCCAATACAAAGACACTCGTATTTCACAAACGAAAGAAACTCACTAAAATAGGCGTCAAACCCTTACTTTGGTGACAACTTTCAATCCCTCATTTTTTTAAAATTTTTGTAATTTCATCATCGAGATAGGAGTGATTTCCTTACCTTGATGGCAATTTCACTCATCTCACTCTAGTGAAACCTCACCAAAGAGTTGGGATTAAATTCCTTTACTCTATGGATAAGCCCCAATCCACATTTTGAAAACGAAACCATCAACTTAGGAGTGATATCCACATCTCGATGACTAGATATTCTCTCATTCCTTAGAAGCTCTACTACCAAGTTAAGAATGAATCCCTTTATCTTAGTAGCGCTTCATTCCTATACATTATCATAGCAACTTTATCATCAAGCTAGGAGTGATTCCTTTTACCTTTTGTGTTTTGAAACTACACCAAGATAGGCGTGATTTCCTTACCTTGGTGAAAACATCACAAATTTCCATTCTAGTGGAAGCTTACCAATTGAATGTTGGAATTAATTTTCCACCTCATTGGACAAGTGCAAAAACCACACTCAAGAAACGACACCGCTAAGATAGGAGTGAAATCCACAACTTGGCGACTAGTTTCAATCCTCGATATTATTTTTTTTCCAAACCTCTTCAAGGTCTCAAACTTTCGATTGATAAGGAACATGTAGTAACTGAAAGGGGTGAATACTGTTAACCGAAATCTCGGCGAGAGTATCCCACCTATTAGGCCAAAGCATGTTTCCAAACTCAATAGTAAATTCGAATCACTTTGGTTAGTCGTAGTTCCGTTCTGGAACAATCCAAACCTTGTAAACCTCTTTTACGTTCTATAATCAACTTCAAGTCCATTTTATTAGATGCGCTACTTAAACCTCTCTCACTTATACTTAATCCCAATTTTTGAATTTCTCAAAGGTATCTGTAAACATCATCATTTATGAAAATATTCAATTTTTAATATCTTCAAATATTTTAATCAAATATTTTATAAAAGATCTGATTTCATATTAAAGCGTTTTATTGTCAAGTATTTTCGATTATGCATTTTACAAAGTTTTCTCCAACCTTATACATTGATTTGCAATCGATTCTATAAAAGTTATGTTTTAAACAAACCAAAATTTTCACATTTATGACATTGTGTTCAAATAAAATATCAAATAAATACTTTCGAGTATTATGAATTATTATTATTATAAAAAAAATAGAATTCCAAAATATTTATACATCAAAAACCTTAACTTTATGTACATGTTTTTACTGATATCATCGTATTTCACATTCTATCCTTATCTACTTTACATTATACCAAATTAATTTAAAAACGAATTAATAATTCAATTATTATTCTATACCTTCTAACATTTGTTAACGTCTAAATTACCGAAATGCATAATACCAATTATTATCTTACATTATTCTACTTATGTCATATTTGATCCAAATCATATGATTATTTTCACAACATACGCAAAATTTTTAACAAACAATTACATATACTTTGCGATTTCATTATCTTTCGTATTTTCTTGTTACCGTTCCAAATCCTCCTTGTATTTTCCAAAAACAAACTGATTCAAAACTGGTACACAATTATTTTCATTATGCGTGATTTAGTAATGCTAAAAACAATTCCGAATATGATTTTTTCTTTCATGAAACATGAAGTCCTTTTATTTAACTAGTTCACACATGGTTTACAATTGAAAACTTTTGAGAACATATGAAACTTGACCTTCTTATATATGGGTTATAATAAGAATCATAAGCTCTTTCGCAAGCAAACGTTTATAAATTATTAATTCTTATTTTTGTAACACCAATCATTTTCATAAACTTGATTTCATGTCAACTAGTCTATACCCACATATCTGCAAATTTGCAAGCTTAATGAGCTAAACTATTTACCAACAACATTTTTATTTTCCACAACCAAGATTTAAATTTAAACTATATTCTATGTACATCATTCCCTACGAAATTTGACTATTTATCAACCAAAAACTTTATTTTTCCAATATCAAAATTTCCTTATCATCCATCATCCACTTACAACATACGTCCTCCATTCCTACAATCATTGACTTACATATTGTTAATATTCTCCAACACATTCTACACCTCTATCTTCTACTACACCTCTATCTTCTACAAAGCATAATTACTCATTAATTTCTCTTGCCAAGGGAATGACTATTTCATTTTTCAATAAACTCAAATATTACTTTCCATCCTGATTGTCCATAAACCTTTATCTTTATATGATACAATCACAACTACGTCTATCTATACTTTCACATTCGCATCCGCATCTTGATGCTCTTACGAATACACTTTCACTTTAAAACATACCTCCACTCAACGACTAGGAGAAACCGTTATCCCTACTTAGCAGTTGAATGCATACTAGTTACACCTTCTAAGATACAATTATACTTATAATACATTACTTGATACGTTTTGATACATATGCATCTTTTCATTAAACTATGAAACCTGATACTTGAAATTCGATGCATATTCTACGCTACTTGCAAACTTGATCATACATGAAACTTGCTTATCCATGAAACCTAATACTTGATATGCGTAAAACTAGATTTTCCCATGATATTGAAAATGGATATTCTATAATACTGGTAATATTCTATAAGCTTAATTTTTCACTTAATGCATATGAATCGCCATAAAACATTCTATCCACAAATTTGAACCGCTTATACCTAAAGGCTAAAACTCAAAACGTTTAAGTACCCATGTTGAATCTCCTCTAAACTTGGAGAGGTAAACAATCCCTTTCTACTCCAATAGATGCATAAACCTTACTTTATGGATTACACTTACACCAATTATAGGAATACATCTTGTTGGGATGTAGCCTTCCAGGCAACCAGTTTTGGTTGTAGCCCATACCTAAATTCATACGTGCTTATATTCATATACATGCTCTGTTTTGTTAATACTTGCTTGCCTACCTGCATACATCATCATTACGTTATTAAGTCGTCGCTTATCACGTGTTCGTTTCACAAATATATTGACTGGATCGTAGAGTTAGGACACATTTACGTCTTATCCATCGTTTTATTTCGAGCCAGCGTCATAGAAAGACATAACACCCTAATATAAGGTAAATTGACGATTGCGGTCCGGAACGTAATCATGAATTTACAGGTATGTTAAGGTGAGATGGAATTCTTTTTAGAGTTGTTGGCAGATGCTCAGTACAGATTCGAAATACCAAAGGTGTGGTGGGTTAGCCGCGGTACACCCTATTTATAAACACTAATGGTGTATTGAAGATGTGACTATGGGTCGGACCAAGGACCAACTCTAGTCAACCTGATAATTACAGTATGCCCTGCCTTAAGTCTAAAGTGTAATTAGTCATATCATTTAAACCACAACTAAAACACTCTCCATATTACACAAAAGCTTCTCACTCACCCAACTTCAACAAAGAAAACTAAAGCCACAACATTCTCATTCCTCCTGGTGTTCGAAAACTTACCTAACAGTTTGTTCTAAATAAATTTCGAGACGAAATTTCCTAAAGTAGTGGAGACTGTAACGTCCCGTTACTTTCTAGAATATTAAAAAGATATTAATAATTAATAAAAACAAAATATATAATCCGCACAACGATCTTAATTTATTAACAATAATATCTCGTCAACAAGAGATATGTTTCTATTCGTTAAAGAGTTAAATCATTTAAATACGCTAATATAGTGTCGAAAATAGTAATAACGCGTTTCAAGTAATGACGTGGTAAATGACCGACGCTTAGCAAACCTTAATAAATTAGACGCGATTATGAATACATATATAACAAATATATAGTTCAAATACTCGATTTTAGTCAGGTTATAAATAAAATAAGTGATACAAATATTTAAGCGACTAAACGAATTTAAATTAAAAACGAGACGCCAGTCGTTAACAGGTTCGTATACGCATTAATCTTCCACTTGACCTACCCAAGACCCTATCTATATAAACAAACCTCCTTCTCCTTCTTATCTCCTTCAAGAAAACCCTAGCCACCACCATTAAGCCCTCCTTCTTTCACAATCCTCTCACTTTATCTATTATTGACCTATACATCGATGGATCTGCGCCCTTTGTAAGCATCATCCTATCTCAACTCCACAATATTCAAATCCCTCCTCCTCCTCCCTGGATGAACAGCGGCGACAGCAGCAAAAAGCTAACCACCACCCGACTCCCCACTCCAGACCAACAATCACCACCACTCGAGCCACCTTCAGCCACCATTAAACCCAGCTATTCCCTATTTTCTCTCTTGCAACAGTCCAGTGACAAGACTTAGGGTTCTAATTGAACCCGTCGAACCACGTCAGCAAGGGAGTGGCCTCGTCTAACCATCATTGAATCCCATCGTTCTTCCCTTTTTTCCTATAAACCGACGACCGGACTTGGGTTTATACACATCGGCGCCGCCCGTTTTCTGGTCCACAGCTGGGTCGAGGGTCACAGTGGTGACTTTGGTTCCAGTTCAGGAATGGTGGCCGAGACCAGTAGTGGCGTTTGGTACTGAGTTGGGTGAAATTTGGGTAGTGGTCTTAGGTGTGGCTTATTCTCTTTTCTAGTCAACTGGTCAACTCCTGGTCAACTGGTCAAACTTTTGGTCAACATCAGTCTAGCTGGTCAACCGGGTCAGACCTGTCGACGCTCAGTTCAGGCGCGTATATGTCGGTTCATCGGTTACATGTAGTAAGGTATAACGCGCACCGTCTCTTTGATTCATTTACCTTATGTTACGTTGTATTTTTCATACATATATATATATATATATATATATATATATATATATATATATATATAGGGTAGGGATCATACGAGAACCAACTTTAGGGAGAGAACCAAGGAACCAATGTGAACAGATGGCATTTTTGTAAATAACTCTCAACCCTAAAATAAAATCATCTTCATCCTATAAACTCCATTCTCTGTAAAAAAAAAATGCATCTTCATCCTCCAACATCTTCATCCTATAACCACCATATCGATCTAACATCTTCATGGCCGACCGCCGCCGCCTCCTTCTCCGGTAACCTCCCCCTCTCCGGCGACCTTCCTCCTCCTTTCTGATAAGTCTCCATCCCCTCTTAATAAACCATAACCCGGTAACCCTCTGTCTCATCGACTCTATATCGAACCATCAACCAAAACCATCCATCTCTTAGTAAGAATCCTTCCTTTGTTTCTGTTACACGAAACCGGACAGTCGATTGAACCACTCCCCTGTTCGATAACAACCAGTGAACCGTTCCTCTTCTGTTTCAGTTTTGGAACCTATTAATCACCGAGCCACCCTTCTTTCTGTTATCAATTTATAATCGGATGTCAAGCCAGAAACTCACCTGATTATCATGTAAACCACACACACACACACCGATGTGTGTGTGGTCTTGAATCTGATAGTATGGGGCTGATGGGATTCCTCTTGTATTTTAATCATGGTCCGGTTATTATTCAGTCAACCATATTCGGATAAAACTCCGGTTTCGTACCGACGAGTGCTCGGTCAGATTCCAAACTCACCCGACTATCCTATATTCACATACACATACGATTATGTCTGCGTGTGTTGCTAAATCTTGTAAATGAAATATAAATATAATAGTATAAAATTGATTTAATTATTATAAATATTAAATAAATGAATTTTAGAAAAATAAAAATTGTAAATAAAACTTTTATCTCAGATTTAATAAATATAATTTTTTTACAATTTATAAAATAGTTTTAATATTTAAAAACGAATTTATAAGATTAAAATGTTTAATATATATATATTAGTTTGTTGTTTATCAAAAAAAAAAAGAAACAAAAAAAAAAGTGGCCGTAGCCGGGACTCGAACCCGGGAGCCTTGGGTTATAGCCCATGGTCACAACCACTTGGCCTAGGCCAGTGGTTGTGATGAATCCTGTATAATAATAATTATATACACGATATGAAATCAAGTTTATCCCCATTTCAAAACCCACGAACCCTAAATCTGTAATCGTTTGATTAACTCATCAATAGTCCAATTAATTATGGGGCTATTGATGAGTGATCGCCGATGATCATAACCCACAGAAAACATCATACTTACAGTGTTGATTTGTGTTCGTTTGCCCGGTCAAAGCCAAAAGTCAAACGACGAGCAGAAAGCTAATTATCAGAGTGTTTCAGAATAATTGGAGGTTAAGAGAGATATGTGAGCGAGTTGTGAAGGATCGTAGCACATCAATTTATAGTGGGGATCGATGGATTGAGTTAATTGGAAAGTTGACCCACGATTAATTGTCAAACGCGTATATCTTCAATTAGTCAACGATAATTGGTAATAAACGTGTAATCATAGATGAACGAGGCCGGTAATCAAATAAGTTTGCCAAAATTAGATCAATTATCAGTTAATACCCTTGATTGAATCTTACGCGACCCACAGTTGACTTTCCATAGTCAACTGTGAGGTTTTGAAAACGAGTATAAAATTAATAAGCGTCCGGATTTATTCCAAGTTGATAGCTAGCCCAGTTGGTTTATGTGTTGTGTTTAATTGGGCCGGTCTTGGCGCGGGTTCGAATCCCGGCCAAGACATATTATTTTTTGATAATATTTACATGTTACCATATATATAATATATATATATACATATAGTATTAGGGTTCCAATAACGCGACAAAAATAATTAATGCGAATACTAATGATAAAACTTGACGTTTTTATTAAATATAGTCGTGTAACGTACAAGTTTGAATGCGTAATGTTACAGTCTCCCCTACTTTTAGGAACTTCGTCCCGAAGTTGGAGTTGGAGAGTCTGGTGGGAAAAGATGTGGATACTTCGACTTCATCTGGTCTTTACGTTCCCAAGTGAACTCTGGGCCTCGTTTAGATTCCCAACGAACCTTAACGATCGGAATACGACTGCGCTTGAGTTTCTTGACTCCAGTATCAACAATCTCAACGGGTTTCTCGATAATGTGCATGCTTTCATCAATTTGCACATCCTCAAGAGGAACATGAAGGTTCTCATCCGCTAAGCATTTCTTGAGATTCGAAACATGGAAGGTCGGATGAACATTGCTTAGCTCAGGTGGAAGTTCAAGTTTGTAAGCCACTTTTCCAACTCTGTCAAGAATTTTGAAGGGGCCTACATATCGAGGAGCTAGCTTTCCCTTTCTACCGAAACGAATTACTCCTTTCAAAGGGGATACCTTAAGTAGTACAAGGTCCCCAACTTGAAATTCCAAGGGTTTACGACGTCTATCAGCATAACTCTTTTGGCGACTTCTAGCCTTGAGAAGATTATCCTGAATGAGTTGAATTTTGTCTGTGGTTTCCTGGATTAGTTCGGGTCCAGTAATACGAGCTTCACCAACCTCAGTCCAACAGACAGGTGAACGACATTTCCGACCATAGAGTGCCTCAAAAGGAGCCATGTTAATGCTGGCGTGATAACTGTTGTTGTATGAAAACTCAACCAAAGGAAGATGAGAATCCCATGCGCCACCAAAATCAATGACACATGCCCTGAGCATATCCTCAAGTGTCTGGATGGTTCGTTCAGTCTGACCATCAGTTTGAGGGTGATAAGCAGTGCTCAGGTTCAACTTGGTACCCAAAGCATCTTGTAGAGACTCCCAAAAGTGAGAGGTGAAACGACCATCGCGATCAGAAATAATGTCCAAAGGTATACCGTGACGACATACGATTTCACTTACATACATCCTTGCTAACCTTTCCACAGAATACTTCTCACGAATAGGTAGGAAGTGAGCGGATTTGGTCAAACGATCGACGATTACCCAAATACTGTCAAAACCTTTGGGTGTACGAGGGAGTTTGGTAATGAAATCCATAGCTATGCTCTCCCATTTCCAGACAGGAATCTCTGGTTGTTCAAGCATACCAGATGGTCGTTGATGTTCAGCCTTGACCTTGGAACAAGTGAGACATTTTGCAACGAAAAGAGCAATGTCTTTCTTCATACCAGGCCACCAATAAGAATAACGAAGATCTTGGTACATCTTGTCAGCTCCAGGATGAATAGAATAACGAGACTTGTGAGCCTCGTTCATGAGAAAAGTACGAAGATCATCACGGTCGGGAATCCACAGTCGATTAAGGAAATAAAGGAGACCATCGGGTTTGGTTTCAAGTTGAGTTTCAGCACCACAAGACATTTCATCGTACATGTTACCTTGGGTGACTGATGTGTGTTGAGCCTGGAGAATGCGATCTTGAAGATCAGTACGAACTCTCGCACATTGTAGTTTGACACACTCTTTACGACTAAGTGCGTCGGCCACAACATTCGCCTTGCCAGGATGGTAGCGAATTTCGCAATCATAGTCGTTAAGTAATTCAACCCAACGTCGTTGCCTCATGTTAAGATTCTTTTGGTCAAAGACATGTTGGAGACTTTTGTGGTCCGTGAACACCACACATTTGGTCCCATAAAGGTAATGTCTCCAAATCTTGAGTGCAAAGACAACAGCGCCCAATTCAAGATCATGAGTGGTATAATTCTTTTCGTGAGTCTTGAGTTGTCGAGACGCATAAGCAATAACCTTTCCTCGTTGCATGAGAACACAACCAAGACCCTGGTTCGATGCATCACAGTAGACCACGAAATCATCATTACCATCAGGTAGAGACAAGATAGGAGCTTCACAGAGTTTCAGCTTAAGAGTTTCGAATGCTTCCTCCTGCTTAGGTCCCCACTCATAGGGCTTACCCTTGTGAGTTAAGGTAGTGAGAGGAACAGCGATCTTGGAGAAATTGGCAATGAATCGACGATAATAACCAGCCAAACCAAGAAAAGAACGGACTTCCGTTGGAGTGGTAGGAACACTCCAATTCTTCACAGCTTCAATCTTTGCGGGATCAACATGAATTCCGTTCATATCAATGACATGTCCCAAAAATTGAACTTCCTTAAGCCAAAATTCACATTTTGAGAACTTGGCATACAGTTGTTCTTTCTTTAGGAGATTCAAGATAGAGTGAAGATGTTGCTCGTGATCGGATTTTGATTTAGAGTAAATCAAAATATCATCGATGAAGACGATCACGAATTTGTCGAGATAGGGTCTACAAACCCGATTCATCAAATCCATAAATACTGCGGGAGCATTGGTCAACCCAAAAGGCATAACCATGAATTCATAGTGACCATAGCGTGTGCGGAAAGCTGTCTTGGGAATATCTTCATCGTGGACTCTAAGCTGATGATAACCAGAACGGAGATCAATCTTCGAGAAGTGGGTTGCTCCTTGAAGTTGATCGAAGAGATCGTCAATCCTAGGAAGTGGATAACGATTCTTGATGGTGAGTTTGTTGAGTTCACGGTAGTCAATACACATCCTAAGAGAACCATCCTTCTTTTTAACGAATAAGACAGGGGCTCCCCATGGAGAAGAACTAGGGCGAATGAACCCTTTATCAGAAAGTTCCTGTAATTGACTGGCAAGTTCTTGCATCTCAGAGGGTGCAAGACGATAAGGAGCTTTAGCGACAGGATTAGCACCAGGAACAAGATCAATATGAAATTCAACTTGTCGAGCAGGAGGCAAACCAGGTAAATCCTCTGGAAAGACTTCAGGATAGTCTCGAATAATAGGAATGTCTTGGATACTTTTGCCTTTGTCCTTCTTCTCTATCACGTTAGCTAAGAAGGCTGTATACCCCTTTCGTAAGTACTTTTGGGCAGTAGTACAAGACATAAGCTTAAGCTCACCACAGGGTTTCTCACCATAGATCTTCAAAATCTCACCGGATTCGAGAGGAATGCGTATGACTTTCTCGAAGCACAGAATTTCGGCACGATGAGTTGACAACCAGTCCATGCCTACAATAACATCAAAACTACCAAGATGCATGGGGATGAGATCGATAGGGAAGGTATGATCGTCGAGGTTCAACAAGCAGTTACGAATAATAGAGTCGATCGAAATAGACTTCCCGTTAGCTACCTCTACCACTAAAGGTTCCTCTAGATTTGTGTGGGGTAAGTTAAGTAAAGGTTCAAACTTCAGTGACACAAATGACTTATCAGCTCCCGAATCAAATAATATGGATGCATAGTGGTTATTAATGAGAAACGTACCATTCACCACTTCGTTGTTGTCACGAGCCTGGTTAGCGTTGAGATTGTAGGCGCGACCTCGAGCACCTTGATTCTGGTTGCGGTTCTGGTTCTGGTTTTGGTTTTGGTTTTGGTTCCGGTTACGATTAGGGCAATTGTTGATGTAGTGGTTAGGGTTGCCACACTCGTAGCATTGACCACGAGTAGGCCTGTTGTTTTGTTGGTTGGGAGCTGGGTTATTGTTGTCTTGGGTAGTAGGAGGGGCTCGGCAGACGTTCACCAGGTGACCATATCTTTGACACTTGGTACAAAAACGACATGGCACCTGTGCTGGATGATGGTACTTGCAAGTGTTGCACAAAGGGTGAGGTCCGGTGTATGGTTTCTTGGCTGGGTTTTGGGCAGCAGGTGGAGTGGCAGCAACCATATAGTTTCTAGCCTTGCGCTTTTTGTTGCTTGAGGTCTCAGGCTTGACTTCAATTGCAGGCTGTGGAGTGTCTTTGGCAACCGTCTTCTTAGTGCCCTTGCGGAAGAGAGTACCGTTCTTCACGTGATTATCAGTAAGAGTGGCCGCTAGACGTTTGGCCTCTTCCAAAGTTGCAGGATTTCTACCCCCAAACGGTGTCCTGGATTTGCATGGGTAGACCACCGATGTACTTCTCGATGGCTACCGGTAGAGGAGTAACTTTGTGAGGCAACAATAAGCTAAGCTCATGAAAGCGGGTGTTGTAGGAAAGGTTTTCCCCACTATCTTGAGCTAAGGTGTGGAACTCATCCTCAAGCTTCTTAACTTCATTGCGAGGACAAAACTCTTCCTTCATGACCTCCTTGACTTGGTCCCATGTCATAGCAAGAGCAACCTCGGCCCCACGAGTACGCTTTTCTTCATTCCACCAAGTGAGTGCTCGTTTATGGAGAACACTCATGGCGTAACGAACCTTGAAGTTGTTGGGGCACTCACTGTTGATGAAGGTATTCTCAATACCCTCAAACCATTGGAGGAGTCCTGTAGCTCCTTCTCACCACTAAACTTTGGAGGGTTACAAGAATTGAAATGCTTAAGGGTGCAGGCTTGGGGTCCATTTCCATTGCCATTTCCGTTCCCATTCCCATTCCCGTGACCATTCCCGTTGCCGTTCATTTGGATGACCTGAGCGAGTAAATTGGGAACCAGAGTTGCGATTTGCTGCGCCATTTGTTGAGAAATGATCGCAGCCAGTTGAGCATCGACCCCATTGTTGTTGTGGTTAGGAACTTGGTCATGGTTATGGTTATCACCACCTTCTTCGTGGTTCTCACCATTGCTGTTGCGAGTGCTGCGACGAGGAGGCATGATGTGTAATAGACACAATGAAATGAATGAGAGTTTATATAAGGAATGTAATCATTTATTCATTAATTAAAACGAATAAACGAAAACGTTGACTTATCAAAGATTCTAAATTCTAATAACATATGAAGACATGCTTTAGCCTATAAGTGAACACTCATCCCGAGAATTCCCAGGTAGGCATCCGGTCCCTCGTCTGATTGGGATATATGCGCAATGCCAGCCTAGACAGAAGACTCAGAATACAGGCGTTCACCCTTCCAGATTGCACGTGTTCGTTATTAAAATCTAGAACTTCGACGAGATCTCAAGGGGGTTCAGGTTAAACCTGAGGATTTTGTCCTATTAATCTAATGGTGGATCAGGATTGCAGCAGACGAATAAGAGTAGTCACATGTAGGTTTAGGGTTATATAAGGCATAGGATAAGGATAGGATTAGGGAAGCAATTAGGGTTACAAGTATGAGAAGCAAGTACTGTTTAAGTCCCTAAGGTTATAGTCTAGATTATTTCTAATAACCTAATTCCCTATAACCAAGGCTCTGATACCAATCTGTAACACCCCAACCGATGGCGGAAACATCGGGGTGCCACGTATTGATGATTGTTTCAGTAGCACATGGTATAATATAAATTTTAAATAATTTATTCAACCATAATATCCAAATATAAAATGATGTCTAGGAATTCAATACATGATATCAAATAACAAAACTTCAATAACTTCAAATAAAACTTCGTGTTAAATCCTCATGCTAACTCAAGCCTCAGCTTCATTGTTACCTGAAACATGTTAATTTTGAAAGTATTTTGGGTCAACAAAAGTTGGTGAGAATTACATAGGTTTTTGATGATAAAGTAAAAATGTTGTGCAATTCATGTGTCATGTCAATCTAGTCCATATGTGAGAACATACTAGAAATAAATCGAGTGCATAATCAACCCTGATGACTGTTATAATATGATACATACCATACGCTCATGGTCCACTTGAATATGTTATGCGATAACAAACACCCACGCAACCTTTGTAGGAGGCACGTATCCGGGTGGGATTGTCAGTCCAATAGATCTATCAATGTATACCGTCGGCTTGTACGGAGTTAATGATTATGCTAGAATGGTGCTTACTCTAATCATGCTCAAGACATAATGCAACATAGAAAACACATAGACACATTGATGATTGAATTGCAATAATGATGTTATAACATGTTTCACCCCAAAAATGGTGATAAATAAAAGGGGCTATGTAAAACTCACCTTAGCAAATGTTAAACTTCTTGAAAAGATGAAATAATAGTGTTGCCCAAAATAATGCCAAATATCACCCTATAATAAGGTAATAAATAATAAGTCTAAGTCTAATTAATTTATAAGTGTATCCTAGGGTTTCGATTTGGGGATATCCAATTGTTGAATTTAAGATAAAATGTTAATTAAATAAAGGGAAATTTGATAATTAAATAAAAGGAAGTCTTTTTATAAAAATTGAATTTAGAATGTATACAATAAAGTGTTTGAAGTATAAAAATAATTTTTATAAAATTATTTCATTTAAAATAGATTTTTAAATCTATTTATTACAAATTGCCAATATTTAACTTTAATATTCAAAAATACTAAAATTAAAGAATTTCTATTTTAAAAATCATATTTCTGTTCTAAATATTTAAAAATAAATTGTATAAAATTTTGGTGCAAAAACAATGAAAATTGAATTTATTATGATTTAATTATGATTAAATCTAACAAAAATTGATTAAAAATATAAAATAAATGATTTTTCAGAATTAAAAATCATTTCAGTAAAGTTTAACTTTATACAAACTCAGGATAATTTTTGGAGAATTTAATAAAATTGTTTTGATATTTTAATGGATTTGTATAAATATAATAGTATAAAATTGATTTAATTATTATAAATATTAAATAAATGAATTTTAGAAAAATAAAAATTGTAAATAAAACTTTTATCTCAGATTTAATAAATATAATTTTTGTAGAATTTATAAAATAGTTTTAATATTTAAAAACGAATTTATAAGATTAAAATGTTTAATATATATATTTATTAGTTTGTTGTTTATCAAAATAAAAAGAAACAAAAAAAAAAAGTGGCCGTAGCCGGGACTCGAACCCGGGAGCCTTGGGTTATAGCCCATGGTCACAACCACTTGGCCTAGGCCAGTGGTTGTGATGAATCCTGTATAATAATAATTATATACACGATATGAAATCAAGTTTATCCCCATTTCAAAACCCACGAACCCTAAATCTGTAATCGTTTGATTAACTCATCAATAGTCCAATTAATTATGGGGCTATTGATGAGTGATCGCCGATGATCATAACCCACAGAAAACATCATACTTACAGTGTTGATTTGTGTTCGTTTGCCCGGTCAAAGCCAAAAGTCAAACGACGAGCAGAAAGCTAATTATCAGAGTGTTTCAGAATAATTGGAGGTTAAGAGAGATATGTGAGCGAGTTGTGAAGGATCGTAGCACATCAATTTATAGTGGGGATCGATGGATTGGGTTAATTGGAAAGTTGACCCACGATTAATTGTCAAACGCGTATATCTTCAATTAGTCAACGATAATTGGTAATAAACGTGTAATCATAGATGAACGAGGCCGGTAATCAAATAAGTTTGCCAAAATTAGATCAATTATCAGTTAATACCCTTGATTGAATCTTACGCGACCCACAGTTGACTTTCCATAGTCAACTGTGAGGTTTTGAAAACGAGTATAAAATTAATAAGCGTCCGGATTTATTCCAAGTTGATAGCTAGCCCGGTTGGTTTATGTGTTGTGTTTAATTGGGCCGGTCTTGGTGCGGGTTCGAATCCCGGCCAAGACATATTATTTTTTGATAATATTTACATGTTACCATATATAATATATATATATATATATATATAGTATTAGGGTTCCAATAACGCGACAAAAATAATTAATGCGAATACTAATGATAAAACTTGACGTTTTTATTAAATATAGTCGTGTAACGTACAAGTTTGAATGCGTAATGTTACATTTTATATACATTAAGGTTGTTTATTAGTTAATGCACATGTGCATAATGTAGTTGGTAATGATGATATTAATGTTAACGCAGATGTGCATTAATACTGTTATCATTAATGTCATTAGATATAACACACACGCGCATATGTTGTGGTAATTAACAAAATAATGTTAATGCACATGTGCATTAAGATTGAAATTCAAGTTTTCTTATGTGTTGTTTAATATTTGTAGTTAAATAATGGGAAAAAATTGAAGAAAGTAACATTTGTATTAAAATAGAGGGAGAAATTGTCAAAAAAGTTGCCGGATGCGATTGAAGATAATGACATAACCGTTGAGCAGGAAGTAAAATCAGGTTGGTATTAGTTATTTAGTCCATTTAGAAAGATATGCACATGTGCATATATGCATATTTTTAATGTCAAATGATAAATGTTGTTTGTTTAAACACACGAACTATCCCATATGCAGATATAGAAGAAAAAAGAATAATACGAATGAGATTAAGTAAGCGAAAACATAATGAAATGGTGAATAATGTTGGTATGTGTTGTGCACAATGTTTAACATACATAGTTGGATATACACATGTTCATAATTATGTTCTTTATTTATTTTATAATCGAGCTCCATTTGATATCGCAGAAGCAGAAGCTGATAATGTCACGAATGTTTACCAGGAAGTTGAATCAGGTTGGTATTATTTATTTTGTACATTTATATAGAAATGCACATGTGCATATGCGCAGTTTTTCTTGTGAAATACTAAATGTTGATAGTTTAAACACACAAATTATCCTATATGCAGATATAGATTTAAGAAGAAAGGTTCAAACGAGGTAAAAGAAGCGGAAACATATTGTGACGGTGAAAATTGACGGTTAAAACGGTGGCAGTGAAGACAAATCAAAAGAATGTTATGAAAAAAGCAAATTGGCGCCCGATACGAACACGTATTACACCACATCAACTTTGGTTGGGTATAAGGAAATTGTCAAACAAACAAAGAAGTTTGTATAACATTTTGTGTAATGTATGTTTGGTTTAACATTTTGTTATGTTGGTGAACGTGAGGTTGCGAGATGTTTAGAATTTTGTATGTAGGTGGTTAACATAGTTGGTTTGTAATATGGATATTTTTTTGTTGTCGTTTGTTTTATTGAGTTAATACGTTTAGTAGAGACTACATGTAATTATATGATAAAGACAAATTAATATAAAAACTTTGTTATTTGAATAATGATGCATGCATATATGTATGCCCAAAAGTTAAACCACTAAAAAAATATAACAATATTAGTGAAATGCACATGCGCATGCAGTACACGTTTATTATTTTATATGTCTTATATAGAGGTATTTCAAGTTTATTCATGTTTGATGTCAAACACGTGTTTTTATTTTCAATTTATGTTATAATATGCATGACTAAACACTTGACAAGTTCGAGTGTATTTTATATCTCACTTTGCGTCTATTTAATGATCATTGAATAGAATTTGTGACCCCTTATATATCTGTATCACGTCCATTTTATAATCATTTAAGTATGGTAATTGACAATTCATTCAAAAGTGTGATTTAATAGTGAAATGCACATGTGCATACGGTGTATTTTTGTATATATAACAGCGAAATGCACATGTGCATCAGGGATGACGTCATATGACGTCACAACAGCCATTTTTTTTTATTTTTTTATGTGACAACTCGGGTAAATCTCTCTCTTGGTTTCTATCTTTTGTTTGTTTCCTTCGTTATTCCTTTTGGGTACTGTGCAATTTTCGGGACGAAAATTCTTTTAACGTGGGGATGATGTGACACCCGGCAAATTCTGGTTAACAACGTTGTCTAGATGAAAGTCTACCTTAGCAAGTCACGCGTATATTGTACTTAACTGGGTTAGTTAAGTCGTGTTATGGTTCGGGAACTGTTAGTTCAGTATAGAGGATCATCGGATGTTAGTCTAGAGGTTCAGTAGATGTCAGTCTTTAACCAAGTGTACAAGTGGTGACGATTCGTAGAATCGTCAGAACATAGGGAACATACAAGTCTCAAGTCCCGGTAATTGGTGAACGAGTGTGAATATGTTTGGTTGCAAGTGTTATGTGTTTACAATCATTATGTGACTTGTCGGTATGTGAAAATGTGTTAACATATGTTAAAACGGGGTTTAACGCGCAAAATACACGGAACCAACCCCTATAGGCGATTAGGGTTGGCTAATCGCCTATAAGGGAGGCAATTGGGCCTCTTGGGAGGCGAGTAGCTTGCTAATCGCATGCTACAGGGGGCGATTAGCCCCTAAATGCATGAATGTCATGCGATTAGCAATGCTAATCGCGTATAGTTGCTGCACAATCGCGTGTTACGTGCTGGACGACTAAAAACGACTATAAATACAATACTTGACCTCCTAAACTTCATAATATCAACCCTAGTCGTCCCATAACCCGCCCCAACACACACACAACCTCTGGAACGTGATTTTGGATCAAAACACAAGGTTTCAAGCTTATTTCATCAATCTAACACAATCTAAGGTGTGATTTTCATCCATGAAATCTTTATAAACATTTTTATTAAATCCCTAACGGTCCAGACCTGTTTTAAAACGTATGAGTCTTCTGAAAATCGTTAATAATCATTGTTAATTGGATTCTAAGTAGCATGCATGATGTATGTGGGTTTTCAATCAAAAGCTAGGGTTTTTATGATTCAAGATGGATGATTACATGTTATTAGGTTAGTTTCAGATTAATAATGATGGCATGATGATAGGATCTGAGTAATTGTTCATTAGGGTTATAGTTATGCATGTTAATGTGATGTTTCATGCTATGTGTATTGTGTTTGGATTACATGGTTGCATGCAGGGCTGATAATACGAGGCTAAACGAAGGATTTTGGTTTAAACATGTTTGTTATAGTTATTGGATTGATATTGGATGATTACACGCGTTCTGGATCTGATTTGGAGTGTTAAACGCGCGAAAAACCGGAACAGCTGGGTTACTGGCGATTAGCAACCCTAATCGCCTATGTTATAGGCGATTAGGAGGCCAATCGCCTATAAAGATGCCCTAATCGCCTATATACCATGCAATTGGGGGCTAAATGCCTCTATTACATGCAATTGTGATCCTAAATGCTAGTTAAGTCCCGAAACACATGTCTTATAGCCCTAATCACCTATAAAGTCAAGATTTACATGTCTTATGACCCTAATCGCCTATATTATAGGCGATTAGCCTTCCTAAATGCCTGTTGACCAACCTAAATGCTAGTTGACTTTTCCTAATCGCGTGTACTGCTGCTGTAAGTGTAAATTAGCATTCCGAGACCCGATTTGACATCTAGGAACATGCTAGGAACCCCGTAACATATCTAATAACTTGGTAACATATGTTCGAACTTAATTATGTGGTACTTGAACTACGTGCTATAACTTGTTGGTCGTTAACGTATGTTAAGTGTGATTGCATGATTGTATGTTTGAGAGCGTAAACATAACACGGGGAGTCTCGGGTCACCAATGGGATGTCGAGTCTTGTACTTTGGGTTAATTTAACAGTCACGGTGTTTTCAAACGAACTTGGTTATGGTCTGGACATCTAGGGACTAACTAACCTGCGGGTTATTAGTCTAAGTACTTGTAACTGTTATATGTTAGGTCGCCACTTTACGGGACTAGCATAGCTGCTGAGTTTATTCATATTACGAAGTAACGCAACTTAAGGTGAGTTTACGGCCCCTCTTTTATCTGGTTTCACTTTTCGGGGGAGAAAACATGTGTTAAAACTTATGTTTGGTAACTACTGTCATACTATGGTTTTCTATGGATTACTATACGATCTTTGGAAGTCCCAGGGGGAACCATGAATGTGCGGGTTAGCACAACGGGGAAATGTGAATAGCGCTATTGGGAGTGACCAACCCCGCTCGTCGACTTGGAGGGTCGGCGGGTGCATATTGTCTCAAACAGGAACAACAGGTTTACTACATCGGGCACGACATCTGGGTTGCGAGTTAGTAATGGTTTTCCAATCGTAGTAGTAACAAAACATACGCCTAGCTAGCGTACTATGGTTTTCGATTTGTTATAGTATGGACAGGTTGAACTTGGTACTGTGATTACAAAACCTGTAAACTCACCAGCATTTTTGTGCTGACGTAAACTTTTACATGTTTTCTCAGGTCGCTAAGGTAGCACTACTGGACTAGGGCGCACGCGTCTGCACGGCGTCTAGTTAGGGTTGCATGGTTTTTCAAACGTTGAACACTTGGTTTATTTTGGATTATGTTTTGAATAAGCTTCCGCTGTAATTGGGGATTTTAAACATTGTTTTTGAAATTGCATTATGTTCATTTAGACTTGTTTATTGTGATCGTTGGTTTGGATCCTGGTTTGTCATACGCCTCCCGGTAAAACTCCGCAAGTGGATTTTGAGGGTGTGACAGATTGGTATCAGAGCCAATGGTTATAGTGAACTAGGACTGCATGTAGAGTCTAGTCTATAGCCGAGTCGCACACACTAGACGATCACATGGTACTAAAAACATTATGGTGGTTTACGTATGGGCTTGTCGGGGTGTCTCTAAATCATCTGACCTTCCTATGTTACATCATCCATTCTATCCTAAGTCGGGTTACTTGTTTCCTAGGCAGTGCGGTATATTGGGGTAAATCGTGTACTCTTGAGATTTGTCCAAGGCTCGGACATCTCCCTTTCATACTCCAATAGAAACACTTGCTATAAACTACCGTAGTATTACGGTGTATAGCTAAGAGTCTATGTTCGGTGATTTGAACTTTGAACTAGGAGAACACTTGGAGGACCATGTAGAGCGGTTTATCATTTTGGGTGCACACAAAATCATAAACCGAAATGCATGAAAGCCCTGGTGAGCTCTGGGTTTGAATGGATAGTCCTGAGTTGGATCTAGCTTTGATCTTGTAAATGCTAGTGGTTACCATTAGCTGCGAAACTAAATTTTCTTGTTCTTTCTGCCAGAATCATGTTTGGAGTACGAGGAGGACGTGGAGGTGATCGCAATGGTGGACGTGGTGGTGGTCGCGGTGGTGCTGGTGGTCGTGGAGGTGTTAACCTATCACAGGATGATCTGAACAACTTGCTACAAGCTGCCTTCCAGTTAGGGCACAATGGTGGTGGTAAGTTGATTTATCCATTTTCTTTGCCTCATTGGTGAACCTTGTTTACATTCTTCGTGGTTTCTCATGCGTTTCATTTCAGGTGGTCCTGTTAACCCACCCCCACCCATGTGTACCTATAAGATGTTTCGGGACTGTAAGCCCCAGGAATTCTCTGGCACTGAGGGTGCGGTGAGCCTACTCAGGTGGTTGGAAAAGGTGGAGTCAGTGTTTCTGATGTGTAACTGTCTCCCAGAGGATCGAGTCAAGTATGCTGCTGCTTTATTCCAGGATGTTGCTTTGACCTGGTGGAACAATATCACCCAGAACATGGGTATTGGGGAGGCTTATGCTATGCCTTGGGAGAATTTTGTGCAACTGCTGAAGCGTGAGTACTGTCCAAGGGAAGAGGTGCAGAAGTTAGAGCATGAAGTGTGGAACCTCAAGATGTCTGGGTCCGAAATTGAGAAGTATACGGTAAGGCGTAATGAGTTGGCAGTGCTATGTCCTGATCTGCATGTGCCAGAATATAGGAGGATCGAACACTATATCTCGGGGTTAGTGCCAGAAATCGCAGGGTTGGTAGCTGCGGGAAATCATCCTACATACTCAGAGGTGGTCCGATCAGCTCACAGGATGACAAACTTGAAGGTGAATGAGGGTATTTTGCCTGCTAAGGGTTCGACTGTCAAGGCCCCAGAGAACAACAAGCGCAAGTGGGATAATGAAGGGAAAAGATCTGCACCAGTACAACAGGGTAAGGGATTCGATAGCGGGGGTTCTTCTTCTTCTGGTAACAAACAGGGTGGTTACGCGGGAAAGTTACCAAAATGCAACAAGTGTGGGCGTCATCATCAGGGGAACTGCGACAGTAATCGTTGCCATCGCTGCCAGCGATTTGGGCATTTTGCTAACGATTGTCGGGCTACACTTCCATCGACCCAGGCTCCAACTACTAACTCGGCTCCTACTACTCAAGGAACTCCGGGAAGACAAGGATGTTACAACTGTGGTGAGACTGGGCATTACAAGAAGGATTGCCCGAAACTGAAGCAGGGCGGAAACAACGGTAACGGGAACAACGGGGGCGGTGGCAGGAATGCACGTGCCTTCCTCATTGGAGCTGCTGAGGCTAGACAGGATCCTGACACAGTTACCGGTACGTTCCTTCTCAATAATCGCTCTGTTAGTGTTTTATTTGATTCTGGTGCCGACAAGAGTTTTATATCTGTGGAAGTTAGTCGACTGCTAGATGTAGTACCCGTACCATTAGAGGCTAAGTATATTATTGAGTTGGCTGACGGTAAAAAGATTGAAGCTACTTGTATCCTTCGGGAGTGTCAACTAGAGTTGTCGGGTTTGTCTTTTCCCATCGACCTTATGCCGGTACCTTTGGGTAGTTTTGACGTTATGGTAGGCATGGATTGGTTGTCTTTGTATCGCGCGGAGATTGTCTGTTACGACAAGATTATTCGGATTCCTCTCCCTGATGGAGAATTCCTTTCTGTGTACGGTATCAAGGGCGGTGTTCCGCTAAATATCATCTCTATCATGAAAGCCCTTAAGTATCTTCGAAAGGGTTACTCGGCCGTTTTGGCACTTTTATCTGTTTCCTCTAGCGATGAGAAGAAGATCGACGATATTCCTGTTGTACGCGAGTTTCCTGATGTATTTCCTGATGATTTATCTGGTCTTCCTCCCCATCGTCAGGTTGAGTTCGGTATTGATCTTGTACCAGGGGCTGCTCCTATTGCTCGGGCCCCCTACCGTCTTGCACCTCCTGAGATGCAAGAATTGTCTAGTCAGTTACAGGAACTCTTGGACAAGGGTTTCTTCAGACCGAGTTCTTCCCCTTGGGGAGCCCCGATTCTGTTCGTTAAGAAGAAGGATGGAAGTTTTCGACTGTGTGTGGATTACAGAGAATTGAACAAGGTGACCATCATGAACCGTTATCCTCTTCCACGTATTTATGATCTATTCGACCAACTCCAGGGTTCTAGCTATTACTCAAAAATTGATTTGAGGTCCGGTTATCACCAGTTGCGCGTAAGGGAAGCTGACGTTGCAAAGACTGCCTTTCGTACACGTTATGGCCATTTCGAATTCTTGGTCATGCCTTTCGGTCTCACGAACGCACCGGCGGTTTTCATGGATTTGATGAACCGCGTTTGCAAACCATATCTTGACAAGTTCGTCATTGTGTTTATTGATGACATTCTGATCTACTCCAAGAACAAGACCGAACACGAGGAACACCTGCGTTTGGTTTTGGAACTCTTGCGACGAGAACAACTTTACGCTAAGTTCTCAAAGTGTGACTTTTGGTTACGCGAAGTTCAGTTCCTAGGACATGTGGTTAATGAACTAGGAATTCATGTCGATCCAGCTAAGATCGAAGCGATCAAGGACTGGGGAGCACCAAAGACGCCAACTGAGGTGCGGCAATTTCTAGCCCTTGCGGGCTATTATCGTCATTTCATTATGGGGTTCTCGAAGATCGCTCAACCCCTGACCACTCTTACTCAGAAGGATAGAAAATTCGACTGGGGTGAACCACAAGAGTCGGCATTTCAGGAACTAAAGTCTAAACTTTGTTCTGCTCCTATTTTGTCTTTACCTGAAGGTCCTGATGATTTCGTTGTTTACTGTGATGCTTCTATTCATGGTCTCGGTTGCGTGTTGATGCAACGCGAGAAAATGATTGCGTATGCTTCTCGTCAACTCAAAGTGCACGAGAAGAACTACACCACCCATGACTTGGAGTTGGGTGCAGTGGTTTTCGCGTTAAAAATTTGGAGACATTACTTGTACGGTACCAAATGCACCATCTACACCGATCACAAGAGTCTTCAACATATTTTCGACCAACAACATTTGAACATACGACAGCGTCGTTGGATTGAACTCCTGAACGACTATGATTGTGCCATTAAGTACCATCCTGGCAAGGCGAATGTTGTAGCAGACGCCTTGAGCAGGAAGGAATCAACTAAACCTCGTCGCGTTCGGGCGTTGCAACTCACCATTCATTCATCTCTACCTGATCAACTCCGTTCTGCCCAGTTAGAAGCTTTGAAGGAGGAAAACCTTAAAGCTGAGACTATGCACGGTGCTGACAAGCACCTCGAGCGAAGGCCTGATGGCCTGCACCACTTCGCAGAACGCATATGGGTTCCTTTATTCGGGGGACTTCGGGAGCTTGTCTTAGATGATGCTCATAAGTCCCGGTATTCTATTCATCCTGGTTCGGATAAGATGTACCAAGATCTGAAGGTGCTTTACTGGTGGCCAAACATGAGGTCGGATATAGCCTCATACGTGAGCAAATACTTGACCTGTGCTAAGGTCAAAGTGGAATACCAGAAACCGTCGGGTCTCTTGCAACAACCTGAAATTCCGGAGTGGAAATGGGAATGGATTACCATGGATTTTGTCACACAACTGCCTAAGTCACCGAGCGGGAATGACAAGATATGGGTGATTGTTGATCGGTTGACAAAATCAGCCCATTTTCTCGCTATTAAAGAGACCGACACCATGGATCGTTTGGCTCGTCTTTATCTGAAGGAAGTTGTTTCTAAGCACGGGGTGCCGGTTTCTATTATTTCGGATCGTGATTCCCATTTTACTTCTCACTTCTGGAAGTCTTTGCACAAGGCTTTGGGTACCCAACTAGACATGAGTACAGCTTATCACCCATAGACTGACGGTCAGAGTGAGCGCACGATTCAAACTTTGGAAGACATGCTGCGGGCATGTGTTAGGACAAAGAGGATTGGTGAAACCACTTTTGTAAACCTTAGTCTAATTCACTTCTGTCATTTTGGCTAAGTATAGAAGTACTGAAGAGAAGACAAGAAACTGCTGATTAGAAGATATGAGAAGTGCTGAAGAAGAAACTTCATCAGAAGTTCTGAAGTCCAAACCAGACAAGTTCACTTCAGAAGTACTGAAGACAAAACTACTCATCAGTAGTTCGTCCTTCATCAGCACTTAGCATCAGATATTTCCCACCGCCTTTTGCATCAGTAGTTTATTGTTTATTATTACTTTTAGCTGTATTTTGTTTGTTTCAATGTTGCAACTTGTGCAACTTGTTTCTGTTGTTTCTGTACTTGCTTTTTGGGCAAGATACATGCATGTAAACGTCTATAAATAGGAGGCTTCAACCTTCTATTTTAGACATTGATTTTAATAGAAAAATCCTTCAAACACTATCATTGTTCTATTCCATTTCTGTATTTATTGTGAATCTGTCTAAGTATCTAATTCTCATTTACTGCTTAGATTCATAATAAATACTTGTCATTTATTAGTTTCAAACATCAAGGGGGAGTAATAACTCTTCCTTAGTATAAAAAGTGTTGCTTACACTTATACATTCCGCTGTGCTTATAATCTGATTTACAAGGACTTGCTAAACACTTAAGTGTCAAGATAGCAAGTTCTTACTTAGCAAAAAGAGCAAACTGATCCAACAATTGGTATCAGAGCGTTGGTTTATCTGATCACATATCAATCTAACAAATTGAGAATCAGACACAAAGCTCTTATTGATATTCAATAAAAAGATCAAAAGTTCACTTTTTATCAATATCCATCACTTAAAAGAGTCATCTGACAAATCTATACTCTTTAAAATGGATCCACATAATACTGGTTCTGCCACTAAACCTGCCATGCTTGTGAGAAATGAGTACAACATATGGCAAAAGAGAATGGCACATACCTTGTCACAAACCAACACAGGTTGTTGGAGATCTGTGATATATGGTCCTCACAAACCAGTAAATGTTAATCTTGAAACTAATGTTAAGGTCCCTAAGGACCCTAAAGAATATACAGATGAGGATTTCCTAAAACTTGAGCTAGATGCAAAAGCATTCTCTATGTTGGCAATGGCTCTCCCAAATGAGATATACTCTGGCCTTTTACATTGTGAAAGTGCCAAAGAACTTTGGGACTGTCTTAAAGAACAGTTTGGAGGAACTGAAGAGGTGATTGCCAACGCCAGAGAGATTTTAGCTGAACAATATGAAACATTTGCTTATATTAATGGGGAAACTTTGACTCAACAATTTGAAAGATTCTCCTCATTAATATCTGAGCTAAAGTTAAATGGTCAGACCTATACAACAGTGTCTATGCTACATAGATTTTTAAGGTCTTTACCTGACAAATGGGAAACATACTCCATTGTTTTAAGATCCTCACCAGATTTTAGCTCCTTCACTCTTACAAAACTCCATGGGAGATTACTTACTTTTGAGAGAGAAATTGATCAAAAGAAGAAATTACAATCATCTGGTAAAACTGCTGATGACTACCTACCAGGTAGTACAGCACTTTTGGGACAAGATTCACCAACTTGTTCCTATGGATCTTATGACAATATTGACATAACCACTGGGATCTCATCAGAAAGATCTTTCCCAGGTTATGACAATAATGACCAAAGTCAAACTGCTGATAATCTATGTTTTATCATGGATGATTTGAAAAACTTTAGCAGTGATGACTTAGAAGAAATGGACATATTACACCAACTGGCCATGCTAAGCATTAAAACTAACAAGTTTTATAAAAGGTCAGGAAGGAAATTTCCAGGATTGACCAGTAATACAAAAATTGGTTTTGACAAATTTAAACTGAGATGTCACAAGTGTCAGAAGTTGGGACACTTTGCTAGAGAGTGTAGAAGCTCTAGCTTTAACCAATCACAATCTGGAAATAATTATAACCCCAATTATAATAGGAATAATGGAACTCAAGGGAGTGCTCATTTTGTACAGGCACAAGCTCCTCAACAGCAATATATGCCACAAGTACAATATGTTCAAGTGCCTGCTCAACAGATGCAGAGCCAACAATCAATCCCTCCCTTTCCAGCTGCTCAACTTCCTCCACAGCCTCAACAACCCTCTCAACAAAGTCTCTTTACCTCAGGGTATGTTGACTGGAGCAGTCTCCCTTTTGACACCACAGAGTGCAATCCTGATGCAGACAACAAAGTGTTTGACATCAACTGGGGAGAACCAGACAATGGCAGAAAGAACTCTGCCTTAATGGCATTTGAAGGCTGTACTTCAAAATCTGCATTGTCACAGGTATCAAAAGAATCTTTGACAAAACTTTGCTCAAATTCTTGCAAAGAAACTTTTGCTCTCATAAGAGAGACAAATCTGCACTTACAAGGTAAAGCCAATGATTTAGAAAGAAAATACACACAGATAAAATGTGATTTAGAAAGAAAACTGTGTGCTAAAACAAAAGAAGTTTCTAAATTAAATGACTCTGCTATTGAAACCCAAGCACAAATCAAAATCATGCTAAATGACCTGGGAGATGTCAGACAAGAGCTTGCTGACACCAGGATCACTTGTGAAAAATGGGTGGAATCTTGTAAGGGGTATCAATTATTGCTAAACAAACAAAGTGCTTCAAATGTTAAGTTTGGCATAGGATACCATCATGTTGAAACACCAACAGATTTTTCTCCCAAAACTACTGAAGATGGGAGAAGAATTGTTTCAAATGAAACTTCTGAAGGGAAAGAATGCACATCTTTCCACGAAAACTTTCTAAACAGAAATCCTGGCATTTTTAAAGAAAGTACTTCAGAAGTATTAACAAAATCTGACAACAAGCCATCAGTAGTTTCATCTACATCAGGAGTTGAGACCCTGAAAACTACTGATGAGCAAAATCTTTTCACAAATGTCAGAAATTTGCCTTTAGATCAAAAACAAAAGGCAAAAGAATGTGAAATTTGTGGCCTGTTCAACCACAAAACTGAATTTTGTAGATACAGAAAAGGAATTCAATTCAATCAAAAATTTAAACAACAGGTTGTGGGAAATCAAATCAGAAATGATTATGAAAGAATCTTTAAACCCAAGAAACAACAACCTGAAAACACCTTTTCTCAGAAAAAGATAAAATCTCAACCAAAATCTTTTTCTCAAAATTCCTTGTCAGTAGTTAGACCAGAATCATCAGCAGTTTCACAAACTGCTGAGATTCAAAATCTAATGAACATGGGAGAACTACTGATGACCAAGGTTGATGGTGGTCCTAAAAAGGATACCACCATGGTTCTTAATGAAAAATCCATTGCCAAAAAGACATGGATTTCTCAACCTGGTCAAGAACAAACTGTAACTGTTCTCAAGAGCAAACCCAAAGCCAAACAGGCTTGGGTTCCTAAATCTAACTAATTTGCTTTTATGTGCAGAGAGTTTCCAGGGGCTTAAACAGCATATGGTATGTTGATAGTGGAGGCTCTATGCACATGACTGGATGCAGATACCTGATAAACAACTTTATCAGCCAAAGAGAAGGATCTGTATCCTTTGGGAACAATGCTAAGGGATATGTGCTAGGACATGGCAATGTCTCCTCTGGCAAAATACAGTTTGACAAGGTCAATCTGGTGGAAAACCTTGAATACAACTTGCTGAGTGTGTCACAAATGTGTGATAAAGGATATTCTTCCTTTTTCACAAAGACAGCATGCAACATCATCTCACCAGAAGGCCAGAAGTTGATAGAGAAGATTATAGAAGATCATACTTTGCTGATTGCCAAAAGATGTGGCAATGTCTATGCAGTGGACATTGAGAAAGACAAAGTATTGAACAACACTGCCTGTTTCTTCTCAAGGGCATCAACTTCAGAAACAGATCTCTGGCACAGGAGACTTGGCCATGTGAACTTTAAAACCATAAATAAAGTCACAAAAATGGGCTTGGTCAGAGGTCTACCTTTGAAAGTATACCAGTGTCAAGAACACTGTGTATCCTGTTTAAAGGGAAAACAGCATAAGTCCTCCTATAAGTCTATTGAAGAATCAAAAACAACTGCATGTCTTCAACTACTCCATATGGACTTATTTGGACCTGTCAAGATTATGAGCCTTGGTAAAAAGAAGTACTGCTTAGTCATCATTGATGACTACTCAAGATTCACATGGGTATTCTTCTTATTTTCCAAGGATGAGGCTGCTGAAATCATCAAGTTCTTCATTCTACAAGTAGAGAAACAATATTCTCTATCTGTCAAAACCATTAGAAGTGACAATGGGACAGAGTTCAGGAACAAAACTCTGGATGAATTCTGTTTGTCTAAAGGGATTATTAGACAATACAGTGTTCCCAGAACTCCTGAACAAAATGGTGTAATAGAAAGGAAGAACAGAACATTGATAGAAGGAGCAAGAACAATGTTAGCTGATTCTGGACTGCCATTGTACTTTTGGGCAGAAGCAGTTAACACATCATGTTATGTTCAGAATAGAGTTCTTGTGGTCAAGAGACATTCCAAGACTGCCTATGAAGTTCTTCATGGCATGAAGCCCCTTATCTCCTTTTTCAGGGCTTTTGGGTGTCAATGTTTCATCTTGAACATCAAGGAATCTATTTCAAAGTTTGCTGCCAAAGTTGACTCAGGTTACTTTCTTGGTTACTCTTCAACTAGAAAAGCCTACAAGGTTTTTAATTCTCATACCAGGATAGTAGAAGAAACATTGAATGTCAAGTTCAATGAGTCAAAACACACTCTTATTCCAGCACATCCTGCTGAACTCTTTGACCTTGACAACTTTCACTTTGGACCTGAAAAGACTGTTACTTCTTCCAAACCTACTTATTATGGTGATCAAAGGTTTGAAGATGAGGATCCTACACCATGGACTCCTCAAACAGTCATTAAGTCAACTACAACACCATCAGAAGTTTCTCAAACTTCTGATCAAACAAATACTGAAGGCCAAACTCAAACATCTGCTTCAGCACCTGCAACTACTGAAGAAGCTAAAACTGCTGAACCAGATATTATAGACCTTAGTAGTTTGTTTGAAGAACAAGAGCCACCTACACCTGTCAGTGGTTTACAACAACTGATTGAACACAGAGATCATCCACTTGATCAAATCATGGGTGATATAGCTTCAGGTGTTCTTACCAGAAACCAGCTCTCCAACTTTTGCCTATTTTCAGCCTTTATTTCACAGTTGGAACCAAAGAAGTACCAGGAAGCCCTCAAAGACAATAATTGGGTGCAAGCTATGCAAGATGAACTGCTTCAGTTCAACAAGCAACAGGTCTGGGAAATCTGTCCCTTACCTCAAAACAAGCAACCAATTGGTACAAGATGGGTTTTCAGGAACAAACAAGATGAAGCTGGTATGATAATCAAGAACAAGGCAAGACTGGTAGTTCAAGGGTACTCTCAAGAAGAGGGAATTGACTATGATGAAACCTTTGCTCCAGTTGCAAGGCTTGAGGCCATCAGGTTATTTCTGGCCTATGCCATTTCCAACAAAATTAAAGTTTATCAAATGGATGTGAAAAGTGCATTTTTGTATGGAAAAATCAAAGAGGAGGTGTATGTCTGTCAGCCACCTGGGTTTGAGGATCCTTCTCATCCTGAGTGGGTGTACAGACTGGACAAAGCTCTTTATGGGCTCAAACAGGCTCCAAGAGCCTGGTATGATACACTCTCCACCTTTTTACTCAAAAATAACTTTACAAGAGGTGCCATTGATAAAACTCTTTTTATTAAACATGTTGGAAATCATGTCTTACTTGTTCAAATTTATGTTGATGATATCATTTTTGGTTCAACAAACACAAAACTGTGTGATGATTTTAAGAAACTCATGCAATCAAAATTTGAGATGAGTACCATGGGAGAACTGCAGTACTTTCTAGGACTGCAGATCAAGCAACAAACAAATGGAACTTTTATACATCAATCAAAATATATTAAAGAATTATTGAACAAATATTCTTTAAATGACTGTAAATCATGTTCCACTCCCATGACACCAATCACACAAGTTGAACCTGATGATCAAGGAAAACAGGTTGATCAAACCATGTACAGATGCATGATAGGTTCCCTTTTATACTTAACTGCTTCTAGACCAGATATTATGTTTTCAACATGTGTCTGTGCTAGATATCAATCAGCACCAAGGGAATCACACCTTATAGCAGTCAAAAGAATTTTCAGATATCTGAAAGGAACTCCAACACTGGGAATTTGGTATCCTGCTTCAAGCAATACCAAGTTATCAGCTTTTTCAGATAGTGACTATGCATGGTGTAAGATGACAAGAAAGTCAACATCTGGTGGTTGTCAATTCCTGGGTAACTGTCTAGTGTCATGGCAATCAAAGAAGCAAACATCTGTTGCAACTTCAACTGCTGAAGCTGAATACATTGCAGCTGCAAGTTGTACATCACAGATACAATGGCTCCAATATCAACTTCTTGATTATGGAATCAAAGAGACCAAGACACCTTTGTTTGTAGACAGCAAATCTGCCATTAGCATCATTCAAAATCCGGTACAGTTCTCAAAAACCAAACATATTGAGATCAGGTACCATTTCATAAGAGATTGCTATGAGAAAGGCAAGATTGAGGTGAAGCATGTAGCAACAGCTAATCAAATAGCTGACATCTTCACTAAGCCCCTTAACACATCAACATTTCAGAAGTTAGTATCCATGCTTGGAATGCTAAATTTGTAAGTGTTTACTTTATTTTTATTTTTTTTAAAACACATATGCATATCAGTTAGAATCCAAGTTAACACTTGATTCTACCCAACTCTACATCAAACTTCTACATCAATCACTTCTATCTACTACTGTTATGCATAAAACAAAACAAAATTTTTTTTTCCTTTTTCCATCCTGTTTACCTTTTCCTTTTTTCTGGTTTTCACTTACAAGAGACAAAAATCTGAAACAAAACTTCTGAAAAACAAAGAGAGAACTACTGATGAACAAACATCAGTATGGGGATAATTTCTGAAAAGTGTGTAACTTCTGATAAAATAACCTTCAGAAGTTATGAATAAAAGTATTTATTAAAACATTTCTCATCAGCTGTTCAAACTACTGAAGAGAAAATGGGAACTACTGATGAAGTAATCCTTCATCAGCAGTTTAAGTCAAAAGGGCAAATCTGACTTTTCCCATCATCAGAGGTTTGACCTAATCAGTTTAAAACCTCTGATAAAAGGATTTTTAACCAAAGGCGGTTTAAAAACTTCTAATAAAGAAGATTCAAGCGGTTAAAACTTCTAATAAATACCTTTTCTACACACTTATCCTTTCAAACTCAAAATATCCCTCCTTCTCTCTCAAAAACTCTCTCAATAACCTATACCTGCAAATCCACTGTTCGATCAAAACCCAAACCACATGGCTCTAGTTCTAAAACAGGGACACAATCAAAGGGCCTTCCTTGAAAAACAAGAAGGCTGGTCCCAATACGATGAGATCATTGATCTTGTCGTAAAATCCCAATATTTTACTGCTCTCACAATTAACCCACCAATTCACACTGAAACTCTGAATGAGTTCTGGGCAAATGCTGAGACGGTGACAATGGATGATGAGGTCATTTCCCTCAACTCAAGGATAAAAGGGAAACAATTGACCATCACACCGGCCACACTGGCAACAAGACTGGGTCTGGATGATGTAACTGCCCCTGACCATGTTGCTAATGCTGATATTCATCTAACCATGACTGAGTGTGGTTATCAAGGTACTCTCTCCCATGCTACAATCTTTAAAAAATATTTTGAACCAAAATACAAGCTTTTGTTTCATTATATTATTATGTGTTTGAGTCCAAAAACAGGGTCTTATGACCAGATGCCCTCCACTTTTCAACCAATATTTCATTCCATTGTGAATGAAACTAAATTCAGGGCATCAAAACTATTTTTCAATGAGTTGGTGTTACATCACAATAATACCAAGAAAAAGTTTTTGTTATACCCAAGGTTCATTATGCAATGCATAATAGGGGAACTGGGTAATGAGGTGCTTGTGGGAAAAATTTCAACTTTAAATCCTTTAACATCACAAGCATACTCAAGGCATAACAAACCGGCTGCCTGGCCAGAAGATGATCAGGGAGAACAACAACAAGTCCCCCTGAAGCCCACATCTTCCAAACTCACACCACCAAAAGCCAAAAAGCCCAAGCCAACAAAAACTGCACCCCACCAACCCAAAAGAAAAGCTGTTCAGGAGGTTGAGATGCCTGAACATGCTCATGAGCATTCTGCTCTTCAAATAGGTGAGACTGAAACACCCTCTTAGTCTCATCCATCTCAAACCCCACCAAGAGCACCCATAACCATTTTATTCAAAAGAAAAAGACTTAGAAAAACATATGAAACACACTCTTCTTTTGAAACTGCTGAACAACAACTTTCACCACCTATTGCCCAAACTACTGAACCAACCCCACAAATTTCTGAACAAGAGGCAATAGAAATTGCCAAACTTCTCTCTGGGCTAAAAGAGAATGTCCCATCTGATCATGTCAGTCCCCTACAACCACAACAAACAGGGGACATAACTACTACATCAGACATGGATGTGGACATCTCTAGCCCTATCCCAAGAGATGAGGGTGGACCAGAGTCTTTAAGCCCAATTTTAGAGACTCTTGGGGCATCTGAGGCTGCTACTACTCAGTTACCACCCAGTGGTGGATCTGAGGATAGAAGTAACATAGCTAAGACCTCAGATGTGGCAACTACTGATGAAGGCTTAATGCCTGAAGTAGGAAATCCTCAGTACCAAGAACAAGAGGTTCATGAGAGAACTGAGTTGGGCTCAGCTCATGATTTAACTGAGACAGTCCTCATTGAGGGCAACATCAGGGATTCAGATGATTCCATTAATTTGGATGATGTTTCACACACTCAAACTACTGAATTGACGGCACTTTCTGAAGGTCCTGTTTCAGGGGTATCCAGGCTCAAGAAGCCAGTCACCTCTGCACAGGTTAAAGCCCACTCAATCCCTAAAACCCCTAGAGTGGCATCCTCTGTACAACATGAGGATCTCCCAAAAACACCCCCTTCACAACAAATTCCTACCCAATTCCCTGGGCAAACAAGCATAGACCTGAACCAGCTATGCAGCCCAGAGGGTCCCCTGTACCACATGATGAATACACTCATCAGAAATCACTTCCAAACATATACAGCTGACTTGGAGCTGTCCATCAAGAACCAATTTGGAGTGATCAAGACCAAGATGAACGATCTGTCCAACAAAATAGACTTCAACAGCAAACAGATTGCTCATCTTCAAGGACAATTCTCCCAACCCTCTGCTTCAAGGGTTAAAATTGATGAATCCAAAAAGGGGGAGAAGATCAGGGAACCTAAGGAGTCATTCCAAGCCAGGATAAGGGCAAGAGTGGCCATCCTTGAAAGAGATCAAAAAGATCAGGCCAGGAAAGAAAAATTGGCCAAACAGTTTGGTGTCTCAATATAAGAAATTGAAGCAGCAGAGAAAGAAGATGAGACCCAAACATCTGAAGAATCCCTAAGGCACAATGAAGAAACTTCTGATGACCAAACTTCTGATGAAGAATCAGAAAGTACTGAAGACAATCCTTCAGTAGTTGACAAACCATCAGCAGTTGTCAACACATCAGAGGTTAACACTTCCAAACCTCAAACAACTGAACCTTCCAGAACCACTACTCCCATTCAACCAACATCTGATCCCATAAGGCCTACAACTGTTACAACAATGACTGTACTAAACCCTTCTCCTATCTCTCAATCAGCTGAACTATTAGAGAAGAGCTTAATTGCAGCCAACAAGAAGGCCAGAGAAGATCAGATCTGGAAATCTCTGGAAGAAAGGGATGATTTGGATTTAAGCCATGAAGAAAAACTTCAGGCTTATGAAGCTGAACTACGAAGGCAGGCTAGCCTTGATGAGATTGCTGAACAAGATAAAAGACAACAACTGGTGTCTTACATTACAAAGAACAGCAAGACTAAAGCCTTTACACTCAAAGGACTCTCTATGCAAGAGCTGACTAGAAGAGCACAACTGCTTGCAGACAAAGTGGCCACAAGCAAAGAAGGAAAGGCCAAGAGAGCCCAGATAATAGAAGAGTTAGTAGCAGAAGGATATGGTTCAAAAGCCTCAGTATCCAGATGGAAAGAAGAAAGACTGATGGATACTTACAGAAAATACTTGGCTGCCAAGGCTGCAAATCCAGAGAAGTTTCAAACTGCTGATCCTTCAAGATCAGTAGTTAGAACTTCTGGTGTATCTAGAAGAACTGCTACTCAGAAGAAGAAGGCAGAGGACAATGTCAAAACTGACTTCAAAATGGTACTACTTGAAGGAAGTTCAATAGTCCATTCAGTTTTTGACATTGAGGAGAAACCTCTGTTAACACAATTCAGGGATCCTTCCACTTTTGCTTATCAAATACAAAAGACCATCAAAGAAAAGCTGCATACCAGAGTAGTGACTGAACACCATCTCCCAACTGTTCAGATGCCTGATATGCAACAACAACAAGGAAGAGAATCCCACCTGAGGCTATCTGAAACTGAAAACATCCAGCACTCAGGACCATCAACCCAAGGGACAAGTCTGGTTCCCTATTCTTCTGACTTTAACAAGTCAAAGATCCCTATCATCAGATGGTCACTTACTGATAACAACTCAGTATTGTTGACAAGAAGAGACCTCTCAAGCAGGGCTTACAAGAAGATCAGTGATCTGAAGAAACTGTCAACACAAGACCTGCTCACAATTCAACATCTAGAACCACAGAGAGGATCTCTATCTGATGGTCAGTTAAACCAGCTCAAGAACACCATGTACAAAGAGATATGGAAGATTGTTCAAGACAGAAGAAAAACATAAGGAATTAGTAAGGTTTTTGCTTCATCAATCCAGGGGGAGATTGTTAGGACAAAGAGGATTGGTGAAACCACTTTTGTAAACCTTAGTCTAATTCACTTCTGTCATTTTGGCTAAGTATAGAAGTACTGAAGAGAAGACAAGAAACTGCTGATTAGAAGATATGAGAAGTGCTGAAGAAGAAACTTCATCAGAAGTTCTGAAGTCCAAACCCGACAAGTTCACTTCAGAAGTACTGAAGACAAAACTACTCATCAGTAGTTTGTCCTTCATCAGCACTTAGCATCAGATATTTCCCACCGCCTTTTGCATCAGTAGTTTATTGTTTATTATTACTTTTAGCTGTATTTTGTTTGTTTCAATGTTGCAACTTGTGCAACTTGTTTCTGTTGTTTCTGTACTTGCTTTTTGGGCAAGATACATGCATGTAAACGTCTATAAATAGGAGGCTTCAACCTTCTATTTTAGACATTGATTTTAATAGAAAAATCCTTCAAACACTATCATTGTTCTATTCCATTTCTGTATTTATTGTGAATCTGTCTAAGTATCTAATTCTCATTTACTGCTTAGATTCATAATAAATACTTGTCATTTATTAGTTTCAAACATCAAGGGGGAGTAATAACTCTTCCTTAGTATAAAAAGTGTTGCTTACACTTATACATTCCGCTGTGCTTATAATCTGATTTACAAGGACTTGCTAAACACTTAAGTGTCAAGATAGCAAGTTCTTACTTAGCAAAAAGAGCAAACTGATCCAACAATTGGTATCAGAGCGTTGGTTTATCTGATCACATATCAATCTAACAAATTGAGAATCAGACACAAAGCTCTTATTGATATTCAATAAAAAGATCAAAAGTTCACTTTTTATCAATATGCATCACTTAAAAGAGTCATCTGACAAATCTATACTCTTTAAAATGGATCCACATAATACTGGTTCTGCCACTAAACCTGCCATGCTTGTGAGAAATGAGTACAACATATGGCAAAAGAGAATGGCACATACCTTGTCACAAACCAACACAGGTTGTTGGAGATCTGTGATATATGGTCCTCACAAACCAGTAAATGTTAATCTTGAAACTAATGTTAAGGTCCCTAAGGACCCTAAAGAATATACAGATGAGGATTTCCTAAAACTTGAGCTAGATGCAAAAGCATTCTCTATGTTGGCAATGGCTCTCCCAAATGAGATATACTCTGGCCTTTTACATTGTGAAAGTGCCAAAGAACTTTGGGACTGTCTTAAAGAACAGTTTGGAGGAACTGAAGAGGTGATTGCCAACGCCAGAGAGATTTTAGCTGAACAATATGAAACATTTGCTTATATTAATGGGGAAACTTTGACTCAACAATTTGAAAGATTCTCCTCATTAATATCTGAGCTAAAGTTAAATGGTCAGACCTATACAACAGTGTCTATGCTACATAGATTTTTAAGGTCTTTACCTGACAAATGGGAAACATACTCCATTGTTTTAAGATCCTCACCAGATTTTAGCTCCCTCACTCTTACAAAACTCCATGGGAGATTACTTACTTTTGAGAGAGAAATTGATCAAAAGAAGAAATTACAATCATCTGGTAAAACTGCTGATGACTACCTACCAGGTAGTACAGCACTTTTGGGACAAGATTCACCAACTTGTTCCTATGGATCTTATGACAATATTGACATAACCACTGGGATCTCATCAGAAAGATCTTTCCCAGGTTATGACAATAATGACCAAAGTCAAACTGCTGATAATCTATGTTTTATCATGGATGATTTGAAAAACTTTAGCAGTGATGACTTAGAAGAAATGGACATATTACACCAACTGGCCATGCTAAGCATTAAAACTAACAAGTTTTATAAAAGGCCAGGAAGGAAATTTCCAGGATTGACCAGTAATACAAAAATTGGTTTTGACAAATTTAAACTGAGATGTCACAAGTGTCAGAAGTTGGGACACTTTGCTAGAGAGTGTAGAAGCTCTAGGTTTAACCAATCACAATCTGGAAATAATTATAACCCCAATTATAATAGGAATAATGGAACTCAAGGGAGTGCTCATTTTGTACAGGCACAAGCTCCTCAACAGCAATATATGCCACAAGTACAATATGTTCAAGTGCCTGCTCAACAGATGCAGAGCCAACAATCAATCCCTCCCTTTCCAGCTGCTCAACTTCCTCCACAGCCTCAACAACCCTCTCAACAAAGTCTCTTTACCTCAGGGTATGTTGACTGGAGCAGTCTCCCTTTTGACATCACAGAGTGCAATCCTGATGCAGACAACAAAGTGTTTGACATCAACTGGGGAGAACCAGACAATGGCAGAAAGAACTCTGCCTTAATGGCATTTGAAGGCTGTACTTCAAAATCTGCATTGTCACAGGTATCAAAAGAATCTTTGACAAAACTTTGCTCAAATTCTTGCAAAGAAACTTTTGCTCTCATAAGAGAGACAAATCTGCACTTACAAGGTAAAGCCAATGATTTAGAAAGAAAATACACACAGATAAAATGTGATTTAGAAAGAAAACTGTGTGCTAAAACAAAAGAAGTTTCTAAATTAAATGACTCTGCTATTGAAACCCAAGCACAAATCAAAATCATGCTAAATGACCTGGGAGATGTCAGACAAGAGCTTGCTGACACCAGGATCACTTGTGAAAAATGGGTGGAATCTTGTAAGGGGTATCAATTATTGCTAAACAAACAAAGTGCTTCAAATGTTAAGTTTGGCATAGGATACCATCATGTTGAAACACCAACAGATTTTTCTCCCAAAACTACTGAAGATGGGAGAAGAATTGTTTCAAATGAAACTTCTGAAGGGAAAGAATGCACATCTTTCCACGAAAACTTTCTAAACAGAAATCCTGGCATTTTTAAAGAAAGTACTTCAGAAGTATTAACAAAATCTGACAACAAGCCATCAGTAGTTTCATCTACATCAGGAGTTGAGACCCTGAAAACTACTGATGAGCAAAATCTTTTCACAAATGTCAGAAATTTGCCTTTAGATCAAAAACAAAAGGCAAAAGAATGTGAAATTTGTGGCCTGTTCAACCACAAAACTGAATTTTGTAGATACAGAAAAGGAATTCAGTTCAATCAAAAATTTAAACAACAGGTTGTGGGAAATCAAATCAGAAATGATTATGAAAGAATCTTTAAACCCAAGAAACAACAACCTGAAAACACCTTTTCTCAGAAAAAGATAAAATCTCAACCAAAATCTTTTTCTCAAAATTCCTTGTCAGTAGTTAGACCAGAATCATCAGCAGTTTCACAAACTGCTGAGATTCAAAATCTAATGAACATGGGAGAACTACTGATGACCAAGGTTGATGGTGGTCCTAAAAAGGATACCACCATGGTTCTTAATGAAAAATCCATTGCCAAAAAGACATGGATTTCTCAACCTGGTCAAGAACAAACTGTAACTGTTCTCAAGAGCAAACCCAAAGCCAAACAGGCTTGGGTTCCTAAATCTAACTAATTTGCTTTTATGTGCAGAGAGTTTCCAGGGGCTTAAACAGCATATGGTATGTTGATAGTGGAGGCTCTATGCACATGACTGGATGCAGATACCTGATAAACAACTTTATCAGCCAAAGAGAAGGATCTGTATCCTTTGGGAACAATGCTAAGGGATATGTGCTAGGACATGGCAATGTCTCCTCTGGCAAAATACAGTTTGACAAGGTCAATCTGGTGGAAAACCTTGAATACAACTTGCTGAGTGTGTCACAAATGTGTGATAAAGGATATTCTTCCTTTTTCACAAAGACAGCATGCAACATCATCTCACCAGAAGGCCAGAAGTTGATAGAGAAGATTATAGAAGATCATACTTTGCTGATTGCCAAAAGATGTGGCAATGTCTATGCAGTGGACATTGAGAAAGACAAAGTATTGAACAACACTTCCTGTTTCTTCTCAAGGGCATCAACTTCAGAAACAGATCTCTGGCACAGGAGACTTGGCCATGTGAACTTTAAAACCATAAATAAAGTCACAAAAATGGGCTTGGTCAGAGGTCTACCTTTGAAAGTATACCAGTGTTAAGAACACTGTGTATCCTGTTTAAAGGGAAAACAGCATAAGTCCTCCTATAAGTCTATTGAAGAATCAAAAACAACTGCATGTCTTCAACTACTCCATATGGACTTATTTGGACCTGTCAAGATTATGAGCCTTGGTAAAAAGAAGTACTGCTTAGTCATCATTGATGACTACTCAAGATTCACATGGGTATTCTTCTTATTTTCCAAGGATGAGGCTGCTGAAATCATCAAGTTCTTCATTCTACAAGTAGAGAAACAATATTCTCTATCTGTCAAAACCATTAGAAGTGACAATGGGACAGAGTTCAGGAACAAAACTCTGGATGAATTCTGTTTGTCTAAAGGGATTATTAGACAATACAGTGTTCCCAGAACTCCTGAACAAAATGGTGTAATAGAAAGGAAGAACAGAACATTGATAGAAGGAGCAAGAACAATGTTAGCTGATTCTGGACTGCCATTGTACTTTTGGGCAGAAGCAGTTAACACATCATGTTATGTTCAGAATAGAGTTCTTGTGGTCAAGAGACATTCCAAGACTGCCTATGAAGTTCTTCATGGCATGAAGCCCCTTATCTCCTTTTTCAGGGCTTTTGGGTGTCAATGTTTCATCTGGAACATCAAGGAATCTATTTCAAAGTTTGCTGCCAAAGTTGACTCAGGTTACTTTCTTGGTTACTCTTCAACTAGAAAAGCCTACAAGGTTTTTAATTCTCACACCAGGATAGTAGAAGAAACATTGAATGTCAAGTTCAATGAGTCAAAACACACTCTTATTCCAGCACATCCTGCTGAACTCTTTGACCTTGACAACTTTCACTTTGGACCTGAAAAGACTGTTACTTCTTCCAAACCTACTTATTATGGTGATCAAAGGTTTGAAGATGAGGATCCTACACCATGGACTCCTCAAACAGTCATTAAGTCAACTACAACACCATCAGAAGTTTCTCAAACTTCTGATCAAACAAATACTGAAGGCCAAACTCAAACATCTGCTTCAGCACCTGCAACTACTGAAGAAGCTAAAACTGCTGAACCAGATATTATAGACCTCAGTAGTTTGTTTGAAGAACAAGAGCCACCTACACCTGTCAGTGGTTTACAACAACTGATTGAACACAGAGATCATCCACTTGATCAAATCATGGGTGATATAGCTTCAGGTGTTCTTACCAGAAACCAGCTCTCCAACTTTTGCCTATTTTCAGCCTTTATTTCACAGTTGGAACCAAAGAAGTACCAGGAAGCCCTCAAAGACAATAATTGGGTGCAAGCTATGCAAGATGAACTGCTTCAGTTCAACAAGCAACAGGTCTGGGAAATCTGTCCCTTACCTCAAAACAAGCAACCAATTGGTACAAGATGGGTTTTCAGGAACAAACAAGATGAAGCTGGTATGATAATCAAGAACAAGGCAAGACTGGTAGTTCAAGGGTACTCTCAAGAAGAGGGAATTGACTATGATGAAACCTTTGCTCCAGTTGCAAGGCTTGAGGCCATCAGGTTATTTCTGGCCTATGCCATTTCCAACAAAATTAAAGTTTATCAAATGGATGTGAAAAGTGCATTTTTGTATGGAAAAATCAAAGAGGAGGTGTATGTCTGTCAGCCACCTGGGTTTGAGGATCCTTCTCATCCTGAGTGGGTGTACAGACTGGACAAAGCTCTTTATGGGCTCAAACAGGCTCCAAGAGCCTGGTATGATACACTCTCCACCTTTTTACTCAAAAATAACTTTACAAGAGGTGCCATTGATAAAACTCTTTTTATTAAACATGTTGGAAATCATGTCTTACTTGTTCAAATTTATGTTGATGATATCATTTTTGGTTCAACAAACACAAAACTGTGTGATGATTTTAAGAAACTCATGCAATCAAAATTTGAGATGAGTACCATGGGAGAACTGCAGTACTTTCTAGGACTGCAGATCAAGCAACAAACAAATGGAACTTTTATACATCAATCAAAATATGTTAAAGAATTATTGAACAAATATTCTTTAAATGACTGTAAATCATGTTCCACTCCCATGACACCAATCACACAAGTTGAACCTGATGATCAAGGAAAACAGGTTGATCAAACCATGTACAGATGCATGATAGGTTCCCTTTTATACTTAACTGCTTCTAGACCAGATATTATGTTTTCAACATGTGTCTGTGCTAGATATCAATCAGCACCAAGGGAATCACACCTTATAGCAGTCAAAAGAATTTTCAGATATCTGAAAGGAACTCCAACACTGGGAATTTGGTATCCTGCTTCAAGCAATACCAAGTTATCAGCTTTTTCAGATAGTGACTATGCATGGTGTAAGATGACAAGAAAGTCAACATCTGGTGGTTGTCAATTCCTGGGTAACTGTCTAGTGTCATGGCAATCAAAGAAGCAAACATCTGTTACAACTTCAACTGCTGAAGCTGAATACATTGCAGCTGCAAGTTGTACATCACAGATACAATGGCTCCAATATCAACTTCTTGATTATGGAATCAAAGAGACCAAGACACCTTTGTTTGTAGACAGCAAATCTGCCATTAGCATCATTCAAAATCCGGTACAGTTCTCAAAAACCAAACATATTGAGATCAGGTACCATTTCATAAGAGATTGCTATGAGAAAGGCAAGATTGAGGTGAAGCATGTAGCAACAGCTAATCAAATAGCTGACATCTTCACTAAGCCCCTTAACACATCAACATTTCAGAAGTTAGTATCCATGCTTGGAATGCTAAATTTGTAAGTGTTTACTTTATTTTTATTTTTTTTAAAACACATATGCATATCAGTTAGAATCCAAGTTAACACTTGATTCTACCCAACTCTACATCAAACTTCTACATCAATCACTTCTATCTACTACTGTTATGCATAAAACAAAACAAAATTTTTTTTTCCTTTTTCCATCCTGTTTACCTTTTCCTTTTTTCTGGTTTTCACTTACAAGAGACAAAAATCTGAAACAAAACTTCTGAAAAACAAAGAGAGAACTACTGATGAACAAACATCAGTATGGGGATAATTTCTGAAAAGTGTGTAACTTCTGATAAAATAACCTTCAGAAGTTATGAATAAAAGTATTTATTAAAACATTTCTCATCAGCTGTTCAAACTACTGAAGAGAAAATGGGAACTACTGATGAAGTAATCCTTCATCAGCAGTTTAAGTCAAAAGGGCAAATCTGACTTTTCCCATCATCAGAGGTTTGACCTAATCAGTTTAAAACCTCTGATAAAAGGATTTTTAACCAAAGGCGGTTTAAAAACTTCTAATAAAGAAGATTCAAGCGGTTAAAACTTCTAATAAATACCTTTTCTACACACTTATCCTTTCAAACTCAAAATATCCCTCCTTCTCTCTCAAAAACTCTCTCAATAACCTATACCTGCAAATCCACTGTTCGATCAAAACCCAAACCACATGGCTCTAGTTCTAAAACAGGGACACAATCAAAGGGCCTTCCTTGAAAAACAAGAAGGCTGGTCCCAATACGATGAGATCATTGATCTTGTCGTAAAATCCCAATATTTTACTGCTCTCACAATTAACCCACCAATTCACACTGAAACTCTGAATGAGTTCTGGGCAAATGCTGAGACGGTGACAATGGATGATGAGGTCATTTCCCTCAACTCAAGGATAAAAGGGAAACAATTGACCATCACACCGGCCACACTGGCAACAAGACTGGGTCTGGATGATGTAACTGCCCCTGACCATGTTGCTAATGCTGATATTCATCTAACCATGACTGAGTGTGGTTATCAAGGTACTCTCTCCCATGCTACAATCTTTAAAAAATATTTTGAACCAAAATACAAGCTTTTGTTTCATTATATTATTATGTGTTTGAGTCCAAAAACAGGGTCTTATGACCAGATGCCCTCCACTTTTCAACCAATATTTCATTCCATTGTGAATGAAACTAAATTCAGGGCATCAAAACTATTTTTCAATGAGTTGGTGTTACATCACAATAATACCAAGAAAAAGTTTTTGTTATACCCAAGGTTCATTATGCAATGCATAATAGGGGAACTGGGTAATGAGGTGCTTGTGGGAAAAATTTCAACTTTAAATCCTTTAACATCACAAGCATACTCAAGGCATAACAAACCGGCTGCCTGGCCAGAAGATGATCAGGGAGAACAACAAGTCCCCCTGAAGCCCACATCTTCCAAACTCACACCACCAAAAGCCAAAAAGCCCAAGCCAACAAAAACTGCACCCCACCAACCCAAAAGAAAAGCTGTTCAGGAGGTTGAGATGCCTGAACATGCTCATGAGCATTCTGCTCTTCAAATAGGTGAGACTGAAACACCCTCTCAGTCTCATCCATCTCAAACCCCACCAAGAGCACCCATAACCATTTTATTCAAAAGAAAAAGACTTAGAAAAACATATGAAACACACTCTTCTTTTGAAACTGCTGAACAACAACTTTCACCACCTATTGCCCAAACTACTGAACCAACCCCACAAATTTCTGAACAAGAGGCAATAGAAATTGCCAAACTTCTCTCTGGGCTAAAAGAGAATGTCCCATCTGATCATGTCAGTCCCCTACAACCACAACAAACAGGGGACATAACTACTACATCAGACATGGATGTGGACATCTCTAGCCCTATCCCAAGAGATGAGGGTGGACCAGAGTCTTTAAGCCCAATTTTAGAGACTCTTGGGGCATCTGAGGCTGCTACTACTCAGTTACCACCCAGTGGTGGATCTGAGGATAGAAGTAACATAGCTAAGACCTCAGATGTGGCAACTACTGATGAAGGCTTAATGCCTGAAGTAGGAAATCCTCAGTACCAAGAACAAGAGGTTCATGAGAGAACTGAGTTGGGCTCAGCTCATGATTTAACTGAGACAGTCCTCATTGAGGGCAACATCAGGGATTCAGATGATTCCATTAATTTGGATGATGTTTCACACACTCAAACTACTGAATTGACGGCACTTTCTGAAGGTCCTGTTTCAGGGGTATCCAGGCTCAAGAAGCCAGTCACCTCTGCACAGGTTAAAGCCCACTCAATCCCTAAAACCCCTAGAGTGGCATCCTCTGTACAACATGAGGATCTCCCAAAAACACCCCCTTCACAACAAATTCCTACCCAATTCCCTGGGCAAACAAGCATAGACCTGAACCAGCTATGCAGCCCAGAGGGTCCCCTGTACCACATGATGAATACACTCATCAGAAATCACTTCCAAACATATACAGCTGACTTGGAGCTGTCCATCAAGAACCAATTTGGAGTGATCAAGACCAAGATGAACGATCTGTCCAACAAAATAGACTTCAACAGCAAACAGATTGCTCATCTTCAAGGACAATTCTCCCAACCCTCTGCTTCAAGGGTTAAAATTGATGAATCCAAAAAGGGGGAGAAGATCAGGGAACCTAAGGAGTCATTCCAAGCCAGGATAAGGGCAAGAGTGGCCATCCTTGAAAGAGATCAAAAAGATCAGGCCAGGAAAGAAAAATTGGCCAAACAGTTTGGTGTCTCAATAGAAGAAATTGAAGCAGCAGAGAAAGAAGATGAGACCCAAACATCTGAAGAATCCCTAAGGCACAATGAAGAAACTTCTGATGACCAAACTTCTGATGAAGAATCAGAAAGTACTGAAGACAATCCTTCAGTAGTTGACAAACCATCAGCAGTTGTCAACACATCAGAGGTTAACACTTCCAAACCTCAAACAACTGAACCTTCCAGAACCACTACTCCCATTCAACCAACATCTGATCCCATAAGGCCTACAACTGTTACAACAATGACTGTACTAAACCCTTCTCCTATCTCTCAATCAGCTGAACTATTAGAGAAGAGCTTAATTGCAGCCAACAAGAAGGCCAGAGAAGATCAGATCTGGAAATCTCTGGAAGAAAGGGATGATTTGGATTTAAGCCATGAAGAAAAACTTCAGGCTTATGAAGCTGAACTACAAAGGCAGGCTAGCCTTGATGAGATTGCTGAACAAGATAAAAGACAACAACTGGTGTCTTACATTACAAAGAACAGCAAGACTAAAGCCTTTACACTCAAAGGACTCTCTATGCAAGAGCTGACTAGAAGAGCACAACTGCTTGCAGACAAAGTGGCCACAAGCAAAGAAGGAAAGGCCAAGAGAGTCCAGATAATAGAAGAGTTAGTAGCAGAAGGATATGGTTCAAAAGCCTCAGTATCCAGATGGAAAGAAGAAAGACTGATGGATACTTACAGAAAATACTTGGCTGCCAAGGCTGCAAATCCAGAGAAGTTTCAAACTGCTGATCCTTCAAGATCAGTAGTTAGAACTTCTGGTGTATCTAGAAGAACTGCTACTCAGAAGAAGAAGGCAGAGGACAATGTCAAAACTGACTTCAAAATGGTACTACTTGAAGGAAGTTCAATAGTCCATTCAGTTTTTGACATTGAGGAGAAACCTCTGTTAACACAATTCAGGGATCCTTCCACTTTTGCTTATCAAATACAAAAGACCATCAAAGAAAAGCTGCATACCAGAGTAGTGACTGAACACCATCTCCCAACTGTTCAGATGCCTGATATGCAACAACAACAAGGAAGAGAATCCCACCTGAGGCTATCTGAAACTGAAAACATCCAGCACTCAGGACCATCAACCCAAGGGACAAGTCTGGTTCCCTATTCTTCTGACTTTAACAAGTCAAAGATCCCTATCATCAGATGGTCACTTACTGATAACAACTCAGTATTGTTGACAAGAAGAGACCTCTCAAGCAGGGCTTACAAGAAGATCAGTGATCTGAAGAAACTGTCAACACAAGACCTGCTCACAATTCAACATCTAGAACCACAGAGAGGATCTCTATCTGATGGTCAGTTAAACCAGCTCAAGAACACCATGTACAAAGAGATATGGAAGATTGTTCAAGACAGAAGAAAAACATAAGGAATTAGTAAGGTTTTGGCTTCATCAATCCAGGGGGAGATTGTTAGGACAAAGAGGATTGGTGAAACCACTTTTGTAAACCTTAGTCTAATTCACTTCTGTCATTTTGGCTAAGTATAGAAGTACTGAAGAGAAGACAAGAAACTGCTGATTAGAAGATATGAGAAGTGCTGAAGAAGAAACTTCATCAGAAGTTCTGAAGTCCAAACCAGACAAGTTCACTTCAGAAGTACTGAAGACAAAACTACTCATCAGTAGTTTGTCCTTCATCAGCACTTAGCATCAGATATTTCCCACCACCTTTTGCATCAGTAGTTTATTGTTTATTATTACTTTTAGCTGTATTTTGTTTGTTTCAATGTTGCAACTTGTGCAACTTGTTTCTGTTGTTTCTGTACTTGCTTTTTGGGCAAGATACATGCATGTAAACGTCTATAAATAGGAGGCTTCAACCTTCTATTTTAGACATTGATTTTAATAGAAAAATCCTTCAAACACTATCATTGTTCTATTCCATTTCTGTATTTATTGTGAATCTGTCTAAGTATCTAATTCTCATTTACTGCTTAGATTCATAATAAATACTTGTCATTTATTAGTTTCAAACATCAAGGGGGAGTAATAACTCTTCCTTAGTATAAAAAGTGTTGCTTACACTTATACATTCCGCTGTGCTTATAATCTGATTTACAAGGACTTGCTAAACACTTAAGTGTCAAGATAGCAAGTTCTTACTTAGCAAAAAGAGCAAACTGATCCAACAGCATGTGTGATCGATTTTGGCAAAGGTTGGGAAGCTCATCTACCGTTAGTAGAATTCTCTTACAACAACAGTTATCACACGAGCATCAAGGCGGCTCCGTTCGAGGCACTGTACAGGCAGAAATGCCGGTCTCCTCTTTGTTGGGCTGAGGTGGGTGAGAGTCAACTCACTGGGCCTGAGCTAGTGTACGAAACTTCGGAAAAGATCGTACAGATTCGTAACCGGTTGGCAGCGGCACGGGATCGGCAAAAGAGTTATGCTGATCAGCGTCACAAACCATTGGAATTCCAAGTTGATGACAAGGTACTTCTGAAAGTTTCACCGTGGAAGGGCGTCATACGCTTTGGGAAGCGTGGCAAACTCAACCCTCGGTATGTCGGTCCATTTACGATCCTGGAACGGATTGGACCGGTGGCATATCGTCTTGATTTACCGACGGAGCTCGGTAACGTACATAACGTCTTCCATGTGTCCAACCTGAAGAACTGTCTGGCTGACGAGTCTCTTATTGTTCCACTGGAAGAGATCAAGGTGGATGATCGTCTTCGGATTGTGGAAGAACCTGTGGAGATTCTGGATTACAAGATTCGTAGCTTACGTCATAGCAAGATTCGCATTGTTAAGGTTCGCTGGAACTCGAACCGGGGACCAGAGTACACTTGGGAATGGGAGGATCAGATGAAGTCTAAATATCCTCATCTCTTTCCTAAGGAAGCGTTCAAATCGAGATATGTCTCCACTGCAGCTGAATGAATCTCGGGGCGAGATTCCTTTTAACGTGGGGATGATGTGACAACTCGGGTAAATCTCTCTCTTGGTTTCTATCTTTTGTTTGTTTCCTTCGTTATTCCTTTTGGGTACTGTGCAATTTTCGGGACGAAAATTCTTTTAACGTGGGGATGATGTGACACCCGGCAAATTCTGGTTAACAACGTTGTCTAGATGAAAGTCTACCTTAGCAAGTCACGCGTATATTGTACTTAACTGGGTTAGTTAAGTCGTGTTATGGTTCGGGAACTGTTAGTTCAGTATAGAGGATCATCGGATGTTAGTCTAGAGGTTCATTAGATGTCAGTCTTTAACCAAGTGTACAAGTGGTGACGATTCGTAGAATCGTCAGAACATAGGGAACATACAAGTCTCGAGTCCCGGGAATTGGTGAACGAGTGTGAATATGTTTGTTTGCAAGTGTTATGTGTTTACAATCATTATGTGACTTGTCGGTATGTGAAAATGTGTTAACATATGTTAAAACGGGGTTTAACGCGCAAAATACACGGAACCAACCCCTATAGGCGATTAGGGTTGGCTAATCGCCTATAAGGGAGGCAATTGGGCCTCTTGGGAGGCGAGTAGCTTGCTAATCGCATGCTACAGGGGGCGATTAGCCCCTAAATGCATGAATGTCATGCGATTAGCAATGCTAATCGCGTATAGCTGCTGCACAATCGCGTGTTACGTGCTGGACGACTAAAAACGACTATAAATACAATACTTGACCTCCTAAACTTCATAATATCAACCCTAGTCGTCCCATAACCCGCCCCAACACACACACAACCTCTGGAACGTGATTTTGGATCAAAACACAAGGTTTCAAGCTTATTTCATCAATCTAACACAATCTAAGGTGTGATTTTCATCCATGAAATCTTTATAAACATTTTTATTAAATCCCTAACGGTCCAGACCTGTTTTAAAACGTATGAGTCTTCTGAAAATCGTTAATAATCATTGTTAATTGGATTCTAAGTAGCATGCATGATGTATGTGGGTTTTCAATCAAAAGCTAGGGTTTTTATGATTCAAGATGGATGATTACATGTTATTAGGTTAGTTTCAGATTAATAATGATGGCATGATGATAGGATCTGAGTAATTGTTCATTAGGGTTATAGTTATGCATGTTAATGTGATGTTTCATGCTATGTGTATCGTGTTTGGATTACATGGTTTCATGCAGGGCTGATAATACGAGGCTAAACGAAGGATTTTGGTTTAAACATGTTTGTTATAGTTGTTGGATTGATATTGGATGATTACACGCGTTCTGGATCTGATTTGGAGTGTTAAACGCGCGAAAAACCGGAACAGCTGGGTTAGTGGCGATTAGCAACCCTAATCGCCTATGTTATAGGCGATTAGGAGGCCAATCGCCTATAAAGATGCCCTAATCGCCTATATACCATGCAATTGGGGGCTAAATGCCTCTATTACATGCAATTGTGATCCTAAATGCTAGTTAAGTCCCGAAACACATGTCTTATAGCCCTAATCACCTATAAAGTCAAGATTTACATGTCTTATGACCCTAATCGCCTATATTATAGGCGATTAGCCTTCCTAAATGCCTGTTGACCAACCTAAATGCTAGTTGACTTTTCCTAATCGTGTGTACTGCTGCTGTAAGTGTAAATTAGCATTCCGAGACCCGATTTGACATCTAGGAACATGCTAGGAACCCCGTAACATATCTAATAACTTGGTAACATATGTTCGAACTTAATTATGTGGTACTTGAACTACGTGCTATAACTTGTTGGTCGTTAACGTATGTTAAGTGTGATTGCATGATTGTATGTTTGAGAGCGTAAACATAACACGGGGAGTCTCGGGTCACCAATGGGATGTCGAGTCTTGTACTTTGGGTTAATTTAACAGTCACGGTGTTTTCAAACGAACTTGGTTATGGTCTGGACATCTAGGGACTAACTAACCTGCGGGTTATTAGTCTAAGTACTTGTAACTGTTATATGTTAGGTCGCCACTTTACGGGACTAGCATAGCTGCTGAGTTTATTCATATTACGAAGTAACGCAACTTAAGGTGAGTTTACGGCCCCTCTTTTAACTGGTTTCACTTTTCGGGGGAGAAAACATGTGTTAAAACTTATGTTTGGTAACTACTGTCAAACTATGGGTTTCTATGGATTACTATACGATCTTTGGAAGTCCCAGGGGGAACCATGAATGTGCGGGTTAGCACAACGGGGAAATGTGAATAGCGCTATTGGGAGTGACCAACCCCGCTCGTCGACTTGGAGGGTCGGCGGGTGCATATTGTCTCAAACAGGAACAACAGGTTTACTACATCGGGCACGACATCTGGGTTGCGAGTTAGTAATGGTTTTCCAATCGTAGTAGTAACAAAACATACGCCTAGCTAGCGTACTATGGTTTTCGATTTGTTATAGTATGGACAGGTTGAACTTGGTACTGTGATTACAAAACCTGTAAACTCACCAGCATTTTTGTGCTGACGTAAACTTTTACATGTTTTCTCAGGTCGCTAAGGTAGCACTACTGGACTAGGGCGCACGCGTCTGCACGGCGTCTAGTTAGGGTTGCATGGTTTTTCAAACGTTGAACACTTGGTTTATTTTGGATTATGTTTTGAATAAGCTTCCGCTGTAATTGGGGATTTTAAACATTGTTTTTGAAATTGCATTATGTTCATTTAGACTTGTTTATTGTGATCGTTGGTTTGGATCCTGGTTTGTCATACGCCTCGCGGTAAAACTCCGCAAGTGGATTTTGAGGGTGTGACATTTTATTTTTTTTATGTTTTTTCAAAATAATAATGAAAAATAATCATTTTGGTGTTTTTACTTTTTTTATTTTTTTATTTATTTAGGTTATATAATTTTTTTTTATTTTTTTTTATTTTTTTTTATTTTTTGATGAAAGGGTTTTTGTAGACACCCTTTATATTTACAAAAATGCCACATGTTCACACTGGTTCTTTAGTTCTCTCCCTAAATGGTGGTTCTCAAATGATCCAAATCCTATATATATATATATATATATATATATATATATATATATTTATATATATATCATAGAAGCTTAAGCGAAGCGAACCGAACCGACATGGGACAATAACCTTTGTATTAATAGTTTGAACGATCGGAAAACGACTAACTAATAATAGTTATACTTATTGATGCGATAATAAATAACGCCAAAACTTTACATGTATACATGGTACTTATTCAAAATGTGTAGTCTATCTCTATTATAGCTTGGGCGAGTCGAATAACGATTAACTTATGTTCATGAATATAACATTATCTAAATGACGAACTATGTTTATGTATTTTTGATAAAAGCATAAAGTCCATGTTCATTATACTTTTAATAACTTGAACCTTTTGTCACGTATAAAGACTTGATAAATTGTATTGCGTTTTGTTTGATCTATTGTTATTTTGGGATAAAATAGACGACTTGCGTTGTCTGGTTTCTTACAAAAACAGAGGAGACTCTACCCAAATTTTTATAAAATATAAGAAACATATCGGATGCTCGAATCTATTATTTTGTACAATTAAAGCTACGTTTTACAAGTGAATTTTATTAGCAAACCTTACTTTATCACACTAGAAATATATATACTTATTTATATGTACAAACCTAATATATATACTATCCAACCTACGAAACCAGTTAAAATTTGAGTCAAGGTTATACATATATTAGTTTCTTAATACAGAATGCGTCTTTAACAATTACATCAAACGCGACCCCGAATATAATATATAAAGCATTGTTTCATGTAACTATACATACAAATATATTTTGCGAAACCAAACCAAGTTACTATCGGTTCGTTAAGTTATACACATTAAGACACGTATTGTTAACAATACGAGTCTAGGTAGTCGAATAAACTATCTTTAAAACCAAGAAACAAAATAATTTCATTTGCATTAGAATTTAAGACATCCTTTACTTGTAATAGGACACAAGAGATTCAGTCAATCCAGCTTCAGACATTGTTTGTTATTCTTTCATAATGCACTCCAGGTGAGTTCCTACTTGTCCCCTTTTACTCTTTATCACTTTTGGGGTGTAAACATGTATCATATGCAAAACACACTAATGCTTTCATAAACACACATGCTCAATCTATTAAACATACTTATATGCTACTTGCCATGCTTATGATTCTTAGATACTTAGACATAAATCATTAACTATTATTAGCTCACTTAACATGTATAGCGCTATAGGACTAGCACACCGACCCCTTTATGGGTCATTGTTAAGATTTAAACAGCTTAACATGAATATGTTAGGTATACGTTGTGGTACTCGCGGGTTTGATTTATGTCTTTTGTATGATATGTATGTGCAATGCTATAGTATGAGATTTGAGTAAACCATTCTAAAATACTATGTATGTAAACCAAAACTAGTATGCTCACCAATACTTTATGTGTTGACGGATATTTTATACATGTTGCAGGAAAAGCTTGATGAGACGATACAAGAAACATCACTTAGGATTCGACCTTAGAAACAAACGAAACAATCTTTATTTTACTTCATGTTTAAGTTAATGTATTTTTCTCATGAACAAATTGTATACTTGTTGAATCTTAGATACGAATGAAATCTATTTTAATCTATTATCACAATTTAGTGTTATGAAGTATTTGAACAATCTATCACAAGTCTCACCTCGATGTTTCCGCCATCAGTTGGGGTGTTACACATATGGAAAACTGATTTTTACCAATGTCCGATTCGATTCATGTTTTGTCATTTTCAAACATTTAAACCTTCAAACTCTCAAAATTTCTCATTTTAATGATACAAAACTCAAATTGGCTCGTCAAACTTCAGAAAATGATCATCATCCAACATCGGTTATCTAAAATAACGCAGAAATGTAAAATCTTTTGGATTTTCTGTAATTTATGCTAACAATACACCAAAAATCTTTTTGAGTTTTTGTATATGAATGAAATCAACATAAAGCAATAAACTTTTTGTGATTTTCCGGTAAGAGGATCATATCAGTTTATGAGAGATCACATCACATCGTTGTTCTGTTTCAATTTAACTGTACTGACTGTGTAACTCGGCAATTGCTGATATTGTTATCCACATAAGCTCACATGCAGACCGTTATGCAATGCTTTAAATTGATACGCTTTAGGTGTATTAATAATCATCTCACCTATGGTTCCCACACAAACGACATACTCCCGTATCAAGGAATTTTGCATAAAGGTTCATTGTAACGCGTGATTATGCTGTTGTTATCCGTAATTACAATGTATGAGGCGCAGAGGTGTACAGGTCAGCAAATCAATGCTACAGAGTAACATGTGCACTCTACCAGGTTGAGGTCTTATATTAATCATGATTTGTATCATTGATTAGATACGATGCATCAGATAATCTTTGATTATCATAACTCATTTAAAGTTCATCATTCGGTAACTTTAGGTTTTGGCATTAAAGCTCTTTTGTTAAGATACCCTGACTAATCTAGGTCCGTAAATCAATACAACAAAAGATCAGTTAGGCTATCCCCAGATAACAATAACATAACAACCCGAAACCTTCGATTTTGGCAAACCCTATCAAACGAAATTACGGTAACTTTAGGTTTTGGCATTAAAGCTCTTTTGTATCACTAAGGCACGCATTAATAAGTCTCAGAAGCCTATCAGTACATCACACAAAGTCAACACGCATCAAGTATTTGACTTTTCAATTCTTTAGCATGTGATAGATCCTCACTGATGTACTATCGTTTCCTCTTTTTCTCCAGGAAAAATCATTTTAGGTTTTCTGAATTTTATGATTTTTTAAATTTTCAATGTTTTTGGATTTTGTGGAATAAAATGCTCCCCCTAAAATTTAAAACATATTTTTGGATTTTTAATTTATGAAAGCATAAAAACGAAATAAAATTGATAAAACGATGTGAAGATTAATCTTGCTTTTCCTTAATACCATTAGCTTTTAGTAAAAATTCACATCTGGATTTGTCAAAAGCTTTGGTAAAAAGATCAGCTCTTTGATAGTTAGTGTGGATTTTGACCATGTCAATCAATCCTTTAGCATATCAATCACGAATAAAGTGATACCGTATACGGATGTGCTATGATTTAGAATGATTGACAATGTCTTTAGTGAGTGCTATGGCTGCTTCATTATCGCAATGAATAGGGGTTCTAAGAAATTGCAAACCGTAGTCGGGCATCTGCTGTTGAATCCAAAGAACTTGTGAACAACAACTAGTGGCTGACACATATTCGGCTTCACATATTGATAGTGAAACTGACGTCTGCTTCTTGCATTGCCAGGTCACGAGCCTGCTCCGCAGAAATTGACATCCAGCCATTGTGGATTTGGCATCAATATCACAGCCACTGAAATCTACATCACTAAAGGCAATAAAGTCATAGTTATCATCATTAGGATACCAGAGTCCGCGTGAGGGACAACCCTTCAGATAACGTAGGATTCTCTTAACATCTGTAAGGTGACTCTATTAAAGCTTCGATTGGAATCGAGCACAAAGACATTTTGCAAACATTATATCCGGCCGGGAAGCGGTCAAATACATTAAAGATCCAACGATGGCTCGATATGTATAAGGGTCAGTGATCTCCCCCTTAGCATCAACTCCAATCACGTGATTGGTTTGTATGGGAGTATCAATTGGCTTCAAATCCTCCATCTGAAATTGGCTCAAGACTTCGTGTAACACCCTAGGCATATCCCACATCGTCCGTGGACAGGAGAGATCTTGGTTCATAAGTTGATGGATCGGTATTAGCTCTTTTGTATGAACTTGCTAGTGAACACTTAGGTGTTTAGCAAGTTCTTGATCAGTGATAGCACAGCGGAATGTTATGTGTTTAAAGCTACACTTATCAACAGGAGTTATTACTCCCCCTGGATTGAGAAACTACTAAATGATAAGTATTTATTGAGAATCTAAGTATTGAATGAGAATGAAACACTTAGACAGATTCTCAATAAATATGAAATGGAAATAACAATAATATGTGTTGAAGGATTTCTGTATTAAAATCAATGTCTAAAATAGAGAGATGAACCCTTCTATTTATAGACTTTACAAATACATGAACCTTGCCAAAAAGCAAGTTCAGAAACAAGTTGCAACAAGTTGCAGTCTTGGAACTTGTACATAAAGTAAAAGTAATACTAAACTAATAAACTACTGATACAAAGGCGTTGGAAAAGATCTTCTCAAAAGTACTGATGAATGACAAACTACTGATGAGTAGTTTGTCATCAGTAGTTCTTCAGTAGAAATGTCTGGTTTGAACTTCAGAACTTCTGATGACTTTTCTTCTTCAGTACTTGTGGAATCTCTTCTTCAGCAGTTTGATCTTTCTTCTTCAGCAGTTCTATACTTAGAATATTTTGACAGAAGTGAATTAGACTAAGGTTTGCAAAAGTGGTTTCACCAATCCTTTTTGTCCTAACATAAGTAATGTCCTGCCTCTTAATTCACCAACGCGTTTTGGGCTTAGTTGGCTATGGAGCGCATGAAAACTCCACAGTTAAGCATGCTCAGGTGGGAGTAGTACTAGGATGGTGACCTCCTGGGAAGTTTTCACTCGGGCAACCAAAAACAAATCCGTGAGCTTCTAGTGGGCAAAGCGGATAATATTGGATGATATTAGAGGCGGGGTGTTACAGAATGGTATCAGAGCCACTCATGTTCCATCCGGGATGGTGGGGCAAACCTCATCTAGGACGATGAGTCCTTGAGGGGGGGGGGTGATTGTAACACCCTAGGCATATCCCACATCGTCCGTGAACAGGAGAGATTTTGGTTCATAAGTAATGCCCTGCCTCACCAATGCGTTTTGGGCTTAGTTGGTTGTGGAGCACATGAAAAACTCCACAGTTAAGCGTGCTCAGGTGGGAGTAGTACTAGGATGGGTGACCTCCTGGGAAGTTTTCACTCGGGCAACCAAAAACAAATCTTTGAGCTTCTAGTGGGCAAAGCGGACAATATTGGATGATATTAGAGGCGGGGTGTTACACTTCAAATACGTATTTCGTCTGATGGATGAAGATCCCCGACGACAATTGATCAACTTGCAATCCTAGAAAGAACTGCATCTCTCCCATAGAGCTCATCTCGAACTTTTCTTGCATAACCTTTTCAAATTCCCTGCATAAAAGATCATTAGTAGAACCAAATATAATGTCATCAACATAAATTTGCACTAGAAGCAAGTCACCCTCTGTTCGTTTCGTGAACATGGTACAGTCAACTAGTCCTCTCTTGAATCCTTTGGATAGAAGATATGTGCTAAGCTCCTTGTACCACTGTCTCGGGCCTTGGTGCAAAGCATACAATGCTTTGTTTAGCTTGTAGACTTTATCCCGGTGGATAGGATCCTCAAAACCCGATGGTTGCCTGACATATACTTCTTCCTTTACTACACCGTAGAGAAAAACACTATTAACGTCCATCTGATACACCTTGAATTTCATGTATGATGCATACGCAAGAAACATTCAGATTTCTTCAATACGTGCAACCGGTGCATAGACTTCGTTATAGTTAATTCCCCCCGTTTGACGAAAGCCTTGTACCACCAATCGAGCTTTGTTCCTTACGATAACCCCTCGATCATCTTTTTTGCACTTAAACACCCATTTAGTGCCCATCTTTTTCCTGTCTGGTGGTAAATCAGTCAACGTCCTGACTCCAAGTTTCTGAAATTGTTGTAGCTCTTGCTGCATCGTATCCACCCATGATTCATCTTGTAATGCTTCCCTGTATGTTCTTGGTTCAACCTGTGAAACGTAACAAGCAAAAGGCCAATGATTTTGATCACCTGATTTCTGAATCTTGGTATATAGGGCAAGGGCTCTAATGTTATCATGTGATGATGCACGCCTTAATTGTCCTCGTGTCATCACATTGCTTCCAGGATCACCAAAAATTTGTTCTAACGGATGAATCTGAGATTCCGGATGTTCAGGAACTAGAATCACCGTTTGAACATTCAAATTCTCTGTCATATCCAGATCATTATCGTATTCGATGAATATGAAATATCTGGATTAGGGTTCACTGGAGGTGATACTGTAATATTCTCCAAGTGTTGTCGAAGCTTCCTGGAATATATCTTCTTCAACTACAGGAGCACTATCATCATCAAAAGCTGCTGCTAGAGGAGTCACGGTGATCGGACGCACTAACGGTGAAGTTATTGCATTCTCACACTCGTAATACAATCATAAAACAGCTTCCTCAACCAAGCTTTCTAGATTGAATGACTCAAAAAGTTTTTTGTAGTCAAACATCCAATTGGGCACATTTCCTGGAACGTTCTGAGTGTAGCGTTGAACATCAACATTAGCCCACTCTTCAACATGTCATGTTCTTTTGTTTAATACACGTTTAAGTGGTGTCACGTATCCAACACACGGTTCAAAGTATAACATGCTACACGTTTAAGTCTTTCCAAACTTCTTCACTGTCAACACACGGTTCAAAGTATAACATGCTACATGAGTAGCTTCATTCTAGAACATAACAGGAAGATTAGAATATGCAAGCATAGTACGAGCCACTTCGAATGGAGTCCTGTTCTTACGTTCTGCAACACCGTTCTGTTATGGAGTATATGGTGCACTGTACTCATGGTGAATACCCTTTTCATCGCACAATGCATCCGTCATTGAATTCTTGAACTCTGACCCATTGTCACTTCTAATTCGTTTGATCTTAAAACCATAAATGTTTTCCAATCGGGTAAACATAACTTTCAAGTTTTTGAACGTTTTGCTCTTGTGTTGCATGTACATCACCCACAAAAATCTTGAGTAGTCATCAGTAACCACAAAGACAGTATAGGTCTCCATTAATACTCTTACTCTTAACCGGTCCAAATAGGTCCATGTGTAAATGTTCAAGTGAAATGTTAACCGAATTCACTTTCTTAGGTTTATGGGAATGTTTATGCTGTTTTTCCTTCGTGCAACTCACATACTTATCATTCAAATGAAAGTGTTTCACATTCACTCCTTCTACTAGCCTATTCTTCACCAAGTTGTTCATTTTCCTTAGGTGAATATGCCCCATCCGTCTATGCCACATAATAGATTCTTTCTCTGTAGCCTTAGACATAAAACATGTCACTTGCCCCTGTGTTGTGGTTGCTTTGCTCATGTCAAGAATGTAAAGATTGTTCACTCTCGGAGCTTTAAGCATGATCCACTCTTTGGGTATTTTGAAACTAGGCTTCAAGATGTAGCAAGATTTATCGTCAAAGTGTACAGAAAATTTTTTGTCACATATTTGAGATACACTCAGCATATTATAATCTATCTGCTTCTCATACAAAATCTTCTTAAAACTCACTATCCCATTACTAACACTCCCTTCCATCGTTATATAACCACCTTTGTTTCCGGCAAACGCTACATACCCTCCATTGATATTCTTTATATCAAAGAGTAGCGACATGTCCCTGGTCATGTGCCCGGAAGCTCCACAGTCGACAATCCAAAGACTACTAACAGGGCCAACTGGAACTCCCTGCACCAATCACAAAGTGATTAGTTTTTACATGGGACCCAAGCTTTTATGGTCTTGGGTATCTGAATAACAGTAATGTTATCATTCAAAGATTCCTTCTTTTTCTCAGAATCTTTCTGTTTTGAATCAACCTTTTTATGATTATTCAAAACCTCTTCTCGGTTTCTCTAAAACTTTCGTTTTATAAACCGGTTTTGTTTGAACCTTAGCAGTTGAACTAGAAGCTCCTGGAGAACCCTTAGGTGTCCAAGATTGTTCCGAACGTTTAAGAATCTTGATTTGAGGTTGTTTACCCTCCTCAGGTTTCTTTGTGTCGTTCTTTGGTGGAACTTTACTTACCACCTTGTCTGATTTAACAGACGAAGGTCTAGCCGATGAATTATCATTAGGTTTTGGATAAACCTTCTGTTTCTCATGAGCCGTATTCACCATCGGTTTCTTCAATTTCTTCTCCAAAGCAATTCGGTTGTGATTGTCATAAACAATCGGTTGGTTTCCTCTTTGTGGATAAAAACAGTGTTCAGAATAAAACTATTGTCTTTGAGGATAAAATTGTCTTTGTGGAAAAGACTGTCTTTGTGGATAACCAACAACCAAATTTCTCTAGTTTTGCCTGCTTTCAATCTCATGCCTTTTAAGTCGCACGTATGGGTAGTGAGCAAGTAAATGCCCTCTCTCCCCACACTTGTAACAAGCACGGTATTCTTCAAATGAGCTTTTGTCATGATGGTTAGCGAATGATTTCATCGGGTGTTGATCATCAATACACTTACGCCTTAAACTCTCAGGAGCGGGCTCCATTGAGTAAACCGGTTCAAAAAATCCATTAACCTTGTTCTTAGGTTTGACAAACTTAGTGACATGAACCTTTGGTGGTTTAGAGTCATCACCATACAGCCGCTTAATCAATTCAGGTGGAATATCATTGGCTCTTTCATGTTTTGGAAACGAAATTGCACTTTCTTGCCAAATTTTCTCAATTTTAGAGTAATTAGCGAACTGAGTGGTATACTCATCATCAGATATTATCTTATCGGAACCTTCCATCCGATAAAATACTTTCACAGGTTTGTCACTCGACTCATTCTTCTCAGTTTGCTTAACTGATGGATTCTGTTTGTTCACATCTTTTGGAGGATGTGGAACCTTAGGAGGTGATGAACTCTCATTAGTTCGAATGTGATTTTCCAAAGGAATATCAACATTCTTCCTAGGTACCTCATTCTCCTCTGAATCAGAATCATCAGTTACAGCAATAACTCCCTCATCATTCAATCCCAAAATCGGTCTCACATTAGAATTCGGATCAACAACACTAGAAGTGTTTGATTCGTTCTTTGATGTGGAATCCGATTTATCTAAACTCTCCGGTGTCACAGAATCAAGATTATGGTTTTCAAATAACACCGGGGAAGGAACAGATTTGTAGTTCACATTGGATTGAACTTTTTCCTTCACTGGTTCCTTAACAATATGGTCTAAAACATAGGCCACATTCATGTAACTCTCCAACTTTTTGTTTATCTTTTCAGCAAAACATTTGATTTTAGCCATTTCAAGTTTAGTTTCTTCAATTTCATTGATGTTATTGCTAATGGAAATTTGTTTATGTGAAAGAGTTTTTGTTAATTCAGAAACGTCTTTCTTATAGCTTTCTAGTGTTTTGTTAAAATCTCTCTCACCTTTACTATACGACTCAATGACGGTTTTAGCACTTTCAACTTCGTACTTTAGGTGCTTAACCTCATCCCCAAGTCTATCGCATTTACCACAATACTTATCACTAGAAGATGAGTTAGAACTTACCGGTTTTGGAGGATCAGTCGTGGCCATCAAAGCAAAATGAGCTTCGTTTCCAGCGAAAAACTTAGAATATTCCACCTTTGTGAATGCGTCATCTACCATGCAAGATTTTTTCGTCATCAGAAAGTCTGCTTCAGCTAGAAGTTACTCAATATCATCATCTAGAGAATTCACACTAGCCTCAAAATCAGATTCACTTTCAAAATCAAAATACACAGATTCTCAATCATCAGAAACATCAGCAACAGAATCAATGATAGTCCCTGAAACCGCTTCTTCAACCGGTTCCTCAACCTTCTCAGATACAACATCAGGAACCACCTCTTCAACAATCTCTTCAATCACTACCTCAGAAACCTTCTCTGATACTTTCTCTTTTTCCAACTCCTCAACTATCACCGGCTCCTTGCTCACCACCTCTTGAGCAAAACAAGCAACATTACTACCAGTGACCTCTTAAATACCAAGTTGCATTGTATTCCAATCAAAACCTTCATCCTTTTGAATCACCAAAGCTTGATTCTCATTTTGCTGTTGAGTATTTGGTGTAGAAACTAGAACAAGGTTCTGGTTTGGTTAGGTGTTGTTTGGTTGTGGATGTTTGTCTTTGTGTGGTATTTTGAGAGGTGTTTTGTTGGTTTTGGTAATTGTTTTGGTATTGATAGTTCTTTTTGTTATTTTTGCTTTGAAAGGTTACTTGATTTTGTGATTGACGGTTTTAGTAGTTTGAGTTAAAAGGGTTGCGATTACCTTGTTGTTTCGGTTGGGTACACTCTCTAGCAAAATGACCTCTAGTTCCACAATTAAAGCAAGTCACTTTTGCTTTATTAAAACCATAAGTCGTGTTAGGCGAAGTTGCAAGATCTGTTCTAACGGTCTTCTCAATGAACTCAGTCACCCTTCTCATCACTCTAGCAAATGCACACTTAATATCAATCAATTCCATCTCTTCTTTATCAATCTAGGCATAACTCTCATTAGTTAGATTGTTGTTGCCGATTTAACTAGCCACTAGTCCATTGTAAGAAGTGACCATTGCTGAAACTAAAGCAATGTGTTGTTTTTTCACTTCTACCATCACATTGTTCATGTTAGAAGTTTCTAACACGATTGGACTAGAACTTGATGAGGCTTGATTCATCACCGATGCAACTTGGGGTTGTTGTGGCATACTCACTGATGATGTTCGATAATAGCTAGCGGCTGACATAGGAGGTTGAGTTGTTGTGTATAAAGTTGGCATGTATGATGGTCCAGATGACACACCATAATAGCTTGCTGCACTCATTGGTGGTTCAACCTTTGATACAAAAGCTGTTTGAGGTGCAACACTCACACCTCCAGTTGGAATAGCAGTGGAAGATGATGTAGCATAATAAAGCTCAGGATTGTTTGGAAACTGCGCTCTTTTAGCTTTTCTCCTTTATTCCATCTCCTTGTTTTCCAAATTCTAGATGAACTCATTAATAGGAAAATACTGAAATGCATACTTCTCATTCAGAACCTCAACATGTTTTCCCTAGTATGGAGGCAACGAGTCAGCAAACTTCTCAACAACTTCAGTCATGGGATATATAATCTCTTAGTTCGATAACTCGGATAACAAATGAAAGAATCTTGGTATAAGCTCCTTCAAAGTCTCATTCCCAACATAACTAAAATTCTCAAACTCCTTCTTTATCTCTTCTATTCGAATCCTTCTGGTCTTCTCATTCCCACCAAGCCTACTCTTCAAAGCGTCCCATAGTTGCTTCAAAGTCGCACATGGTCCAAACTGATGCAACAAATCAGTAGTCAATGTCTAAGATAACTGAGAATATGCCTTCTTTTCAGCTGCATACTTTTTCTTCTCATCGTCCTTCGGGTCATCAGGTGCAATTGGTGTGTTTGTGTTCTCAATCATTGGTGGACTATAACCCTTCATGATCATCTGCCACTCTTCCCCACCATCTAATCCCATACATTCAAGATGAATCTTAAACCTTCTCTGCCATCCATGATACTCACTCATATCCAAAATCTTCGGCGGATGGTTTCCATTTCCTGTAGATAAGTCATTAACCAAGGTATCAATAGCATTGGTGGTCTGACTTTGAGCTACTGCTGCTGCTGCAACTCCCCAATAATCTGGCATTTGTTACGGAGGAGGTCAAACAACGGGTTGGGATGAACTTGATGTAGCACAATAATTTGGTATATGTGGTGGTTGTGTGTTTCCTCTCTCGGCTGCAATGGCCCAAGGATTAGTTGACACTTGTTGTGGTTGTGTCATAGCAGGTCTCGGTGTCATCGGTAATCCCCAAATGTTGTCCATGATGTACGAGATAACAACACTTAGAAAATCTGAAAATCTGTAAGCTGGTTCGACCTAAACACCATTGTCGAGAGGTCTAATGAACTAGGAAAGACTGGTTCGACCTCAGACTCAAGTTCCAATGAGTAACTAAATGAATGAAACTTGATTCGACCTCTAAATGAACTTCCTTCGACCTCACGATTGTTCGAATGAACTAGAGCAAGTCGAATGAACAACAACACACTCATAATGAAGAACAAATAAACTGATTCGACCCTCTAAACTCACTTGATTCGACCTGAAAAACAAGTTCCTTCGACCTAACTCAACCTCGTTCAACCCGAACCATAATGAAAATCAAATTTTCTTCAAAAATCAACTAATTTGATCTGAACTTTGCAAAAGTTGATGGATTTCAATGAAAATAGGTAGGTTTTGAATCGGATTGAATGGAGATCATGTTTTGTGAAAGAATTTTTTGATTGTATCCGTAAAAACAAGTCCAAATCAATCAATATCCATCTTCATGCAAAGTTCATGCAAAACAGATAAACTTTTGCTTTTTTTTTTGATGAAAAATCTGATTGAAAACTAGCAATTTACAGTTATGTGATTGAGCAATGTCTCTGATACCACTTTGTAGGATCGGATTTTGTCAAATCAACACAAAGATCACACAAGTATAAGCAATCTAGGTGCGGAAACCCTAGATCACATGCAAAATGATAATAATCAGATCAGAACACAATAATATCCATTTTCAATATGATTTCCATTAATAAATGATTGATAAAACGTTTACAAGCTTAGATATTAATGAAAACAACCAATTCAGAACTCTCTAGAACACACACTAGAAACACACACTAACACACACAACCACATGACCAAAAGTTATGTTGAAAACCAAGTTCAATATATATATAGACATGCACATTCGACTTTTGCAGAGGTCGAATGGCCTGGTTCGACCTTTATAGAGTCCGAACCAACATCAACATAAACAATGTAACAACTATAAACTTCATTCGACCATCTTTAAACTCATTCAACCTCTCGACAGGTCAAATGAACATGTCAAACTTCAAATCTTCAACTTTAACGATGATATCTGTACAATCCCAAAGCGATAGCCACATAATGCATCTACAATTGTTTGCACCTTTTTATAGTTTTATATTTAAACAAGAACAAGAGTGTAGTTGTACTTCTTAAACCGTCCTTTCTTCCCAAACTGTTTATCCATTGCGTCAGGAATTTATAGTTGGAGCCCAGAAGAAGCATGTTGATGAACTTATCGAGATTCAGAAGGTTTCAATATTTTATTCATAGCTTGGATATTTGTTGAGTTTATTATATGTTTCTTTTCTATAAAAATATTATATATATATATATATATATATATATTATGTTTGCAACCATAAAACCAACCATAGCTTTCTTTTGTAATAACCATTTATTGTCAGTTGAGGTTCAAATCTGATATCTTTTTTGGTATATGATCATTTTTAAGGTCAGTCAGCGAGGTTGTGAAAGCAAATCTGTTAACCTTTGAGAATCTTTGCAAGTTGGGTTTCAAGTTATGTCTAAGGTGAGTATGCCTTTGTGCAAGTATATCTAAGTTGTTGCTACCGTTTGTATTCTTATCTAACATTTTATTAGTTGTTTTGTAATTTGCTTGAAGGATGTTGTGTCTGTTGATGCTGGAGTGGATTCTGCCACAAGTCTTAATGGAAAAAGAAGTGTTGAAGATTGTGATATCATAAATGTTGGTGAGCAATCTTCTACAAGAAAAAGAATGAAGAAGAAGCTAGTTAGGTTCAAAAGTTAGGAACTTGTCACTAATGCATTCAAATGTGTGTGTAGTCTTTTCAATGATAAGTTTTGAGAACATCTTTGAAGTTTAAACATATGTTCCTAATGTTTCAACAGACTGTTTTAACAACTTTGGATGAATATATTTTGTCAATAGCTATTGTTCAACATCTGTTGTAGTAGTGGATGATGTTCCTTTATTTTCATCTGTTCTAACTTATGTTATCCACAATCTGTTCAAACAATAGGCTTTGGTCTATTGTAAAGCTTTTCACAGTTTTGCAATTGAACAGATGTTATAGTTATAAAGTTTGCACTTCTGTATTCAAGCCTCTGATTGGCAAATTGTAATGGATGACAGTTGTTTGAAAACATTTGTTGACAAGTCAACATATATTGTATACCTTTCAACTTAGCATAGGCTTCAATACGAAAATTAATTATTACGATATTCAAACTAACTTTATTCAACATTATTTATATTATTTGAATGTTAATTATAATAGTAACAATAATATTAAATTATTAAAAAATATTATTTTAATATTTTATTATTTGTATTTGTAATTGTGTTTCACTTTGAAAATTTGGGGAATTGAACAGATGTATGATGGTTCACATTTTAAACTTTCGTTTTATGAATATTTAAATTAATTTTCATCTTTAAATAAAAATCTTGCTTCACCGTTTAATCGTTTTAACATGAAATTCAATAAACAACTGTTGTTATTTATTTAATCACGTTTATATCACTTGAATCTTAATAATATTTAAATAAATCTGAATTATAATATCCATTCCACATGGTAATCTCTGATTGGAAAATTGTAATGGATGACAGTTGTTTGAGAACATCTGTTGACAAGTCAACAGATATTGTAAACCTTTCAACTCAACAAAGGCTCGAATATCCAAGTTAATTATTACGATATTGAAACTTAGTTTATTCAAGTTTATATTGCTTGAATGTTAATTATAATAGTCACAATAATATTAAATTATTAAAAATATTATTTTATTATTTTATTACTTTATTATTTGTATTTGAAATTGTTTTTCACTTTATATAAGGCCCAAAAACACTATTATAGTATGTATAGATATTTTTTCACTGTATAAGAGTCGACGGAGTTCTCATTTTAGTTTTCAACTTTATATCAATGAAGTGAAAATTTATTACCAAGAATCCATTTGTAATAAAATTAGAATGGTGATCTTGGGGAAGGCTTATATCTTGATGTAGTTTGTTAAGTCGTATATTTTCAGTGAAATTACGGAATTCCAATAATAATAAGTTTTATTGCTATCTACGGTTTTTTGCAACATCTGTTGACAAGTCAATGGATGTTAAACAGAGTATGAAACAGATGGTTATAACAACTCAAGTTATCTGTTTATAAAAACTCAAGTGAGTTATATGTAAATATTCAATTAAGTTTCTTAAAAATATTAGTTACAATGAGTAAAGTTCATGTCATTGATTAAAGAAGTGTGTCATGCAAATATTATTAATTTTAAACATAATATATCGTGAATAAAAACTATAATTACACATTTTATACATCATTATATTTTTTTAGAATTTTTATTGCTATAAAATATATTTTGATATTTTAAAGTTATAGGAACAATAAAAGAGTTCAAATCATTAGTAGATTCATTTTTTTTAAAATTAAATAATTTTAGTTGTTTAATTAAAATAAAAATGATAATATGTAAATTTATGGTAGCATTTTTTAGTTGTTTAATAATAGTAAAAATAAGTATATCTACCATTAAAGACCGTCGTATTTTGTAAGTTTCCATCGAGATCGGTGTTCTATACAGTGGTCATCATAGACTTTTAGGAGATTGGACTGTTTGTAATTATGAACTTGAAAAGACTGATATAATTTAAATTTATAGTTATTTCATAAGAAGATATTTAATATGGTATTCAAAGATGTTTATTGACTAAAGTAAGTGTACATAATAATATCAACTGTAATAATATTAACACAACTAATATCAATTGTTAGAATTGAAGTTTAATTGTTTCTGTTCTTTCTTGAACTATAAAATATTAACAATAAATGCTTATCTAATAATTACTTTTTATATGTTTTCGTCCGATATTGATTACAAGTTAAGTATTACAAAGTCTATATAAACATCTAATTATATCATCCTTCAGTGGTTTCAACATGTTGAGTTCCTATAACATCTGTATTCGATCATCTGATTGCAAAACTGTAATGGATGACAGATATTTGAGAACATCTGTTGACAAGTCAACAGATTTTGTACACGTTTCAACTCAATAGAGGCTCGAATACCAAAGTTAATCATTACGATATTGAAACTTAGTTTATTCAAGTTTATATTGCTTGAATTTTAATTATAACTATATTATTATAATAAAATATATAATAGTGACAATAATAGTGAATTATTAATAATATTATTTTTTTATTATTTTATTATTTGTGTTTGTAATTGTTTTTCACTTTATATGAGTGCCCAAAAACCCTATTATAGTATGTATATATATTTTTCACTCTATAAAAGGCGACAAAGTCCCTATTTCAGGTTGCAAGTTTGTATCACTTGAACCATTGAAAAACAAACCAACTTTCGATACATGCAGTATAATGTTATTTCCTTTAAATTTCCTACCACCAGTCTTAATGAAAATTCTTGCAATGAAAGAAAAATGTATTACCAATATACCGTTATTAATGAAGTTGGAATTGGTGTTCTTGGAAGATTCTTACAATCAAAGAAAAATATTATCTGTGTCATTACCACATCTAGAGCCTGTCCAAAGAGAGATGGGTGTATAGGGAAATAATATTTCTCTAGCTTTTCGAGGAGTTAGAGACATATTAATGTATATGTTTTGTTTTTATTTGGAGCCTGGCTTCTTTGGTTTTATTTTGTGGTGTTTTGGCTGTATTTTGTATGTAGTTTTTGTCTGATAGATGAAATGTGTTAGTTGGCATAAGTTCACTTTTGTAGCGATATCAGAGTTTTTTTTAGAAGACTTCTATCTTGTATAAATCTTAAAGAGTTTTGTTTTGTGGTGTTTTGCCTATATTTTGTATCTTGTATGTTTGTTAACTCGGATATTTTCAGTAAAATTATGGAATTCCAATAATAAGTTTCATTGCTATAGCAGTTTTCTCAACATCTGTTGACAGCTCAACACATGTTTTTAAGCACAGTATAGAATAAATTGAAGATACGTTTGACCACTTAAGACTTTGCTGAAATAGACGGTTATTATATCTCAAAAGACTGTTAAAAAGATATGATAAAATGTTGAAGCAACAATCTGACTAAAAGCTCGGTGTGACACCCGGCATATTTGGCTTAAACACTTTAGTAACATCTAAGTCTACCTTAGCGGGGAAACGTTTATAAACGGACTTAACTGGGTTAGTTGAGTCGGGTCAAGTTGGGATTGTCCAGAGTTCAATGATCTGGAGGATCATTGGGAGTCGTTTTGGGAATACACTAGTACCGGGTTCCGTTGTTGGTGACATTACATAAACTGATTGAGTGTATATGTAGATTATGGGTCGTGTGGTGGATTATATACATAGATGTGTTTAAATGATGTGTAGATAATTATCCATGCTTAAATATGTTAAACATAAACTAAGGTTGCATGCTCATATGTTAAGGTGTGTTAGAATGCGTTAAACACGACAAACTGGAAAACTAGATAAACATGGATTCTAGTTCAACCACTTCGAGTGGTCGAAGGAGGAATTTTGTTTTGGTTCGACCCTTTGTAAATGGGCGAACCTGGGATGTGGAATTGAAAGAATTCCCTTCGACCAGGACAGGGCTCATTCGACTCTGTGAAAGGGTCGAAGGAGGCTACCTTCGACCACTGATAGGGGGCGAAGGAGGATTAGTATAAATACCAAACTTTGTCATTTTTCACCATTTCACAAACCCTAACCGTCTCAAAACACTCTCAAACGATTTTAATCACTAAGGAAGGAGTTTTTGCTCTTCTTTTTCATAATCTAACCTATCTACAACATCTAAACAAGAATCCAAGGTGTGTTCTTAATCCTAAATCTTTTTAAGGCATTTTAATCCGTTTTATCTAACCCTAAATGTCCAGATCTGTTCTAAGGAAGTTTTTATCAATAAAAATCTTTTAAACATCTTTCTAAACCAAAACCCTATCATTTAACATAGGTTTTCATGATAATAAACATATGCTAATTATGTATTATGTGGTGTTATGTGTTGTTCAATGATTTGCTGTTGTATCTATGATAGAAACATGATATAGGATTGTTATTGATGCTAGTTTATTGTTGTTTAGGGTTAGAGATGGATAGATGGTGATATTATGGGTATTTTAAAGGTTTTAACAAATCTAGACTCGATGCATGATATTTATGATCAATAGAACTGATTGGGAAAATCGGACACTCAACAAAGTGAGCATTTTAAGTTGAATATGGATTGATTTCAAAAGTTTCCAAATTGGGTAAAGAATCCATGCATGATTGTGACGTTTTCATAATTCTTACCATTTTGGGATTACCTTAAATGGACGTATTTTTGGGAGAAATCGGTGGGGTTTTGTAGGGATAAGTTATTCATACTTGACTGCTGTGTTTGATGATGTATCGAGGTGTTTCGAATGTGTTTGAAGCGTTTTTAGGAAAATTTGTACAACGGGGGCGAACCTGGACTCCTTCGACCAATCGAATGAGCGAAGGAGAGAATCCGGGGTCGAACCTGGATTATGTTGGGCGAACGTGGTAAAATGGGCGAAGGAAACTTAAAAATGGGCGAAGGAGATTTAACCTGACTGGTTCGACCGTTTTGATGCAGAAATGAGATTTTTGATACAAACTAAGTGTTTTATGCTTGAACCTTGTGTGTAATCTATGTGTACTTGATTAGTTAGGGTAATGAGTCACCAACGGGATGTCGGGTCGGTCTAGTGTGTCGGTTAAACATTTAAACACGCTTTAAAACATACTTGGTTACGATCTGGACAATCGGGGACTAGATAACCTTATGGTTATTAGTCGGGACACTTATGTGAACATTTTGATAGATCTCCGGTAGAGGGATTATCAAGGGCTTAGCATTTTACTAGTAACCGAAGAACGCTATCTAAGGTGAGTTCACGACCCCACTTTTATTGCTTTAACTTTTGGGGGAGAAAACATGCGCTAAACTGTTTTGGTAACATATGTCATACTATGGTTTTTAACTTTGTATTGCTATACGATCTTTGGAAGTCCCAGGGGAAACCATGAATGTGCGGGGATGCACAACGGGGGAAATGTGGATAGATCTATTGGGCGTGACCTGCCCCACTCGTCGGCTTGGAGGGCCGGGCGGGTGCATGCTGTCTCGAACTGGAACATTGGTATCTGTGAGCCAAAACTGCCCCTGCTTAAACTCGACCAGACTCAGTGAGCGGCCGTTCAGATTTTTTTTAATACTGGGCTCTGTGCATGCCCCGCTCGTTCTCTCCGAGCGGGCGCTCACTACAAGCTGATGTGTTATTTTGCTGCAGTTTGTCACCCAAAAGCACCTGCACTTGTCCGGTTTGACCCAAACAACCAACATACCTGTTTTGCGACGCTTCTTAGTATATTACCATGGATGTGAAGCGACTATCCACATAATCACAAGGCGCGAATCAATCCTGCAATGACTAAAAACAAACTAGGCAAACCAGTTAGAAACTAAGCAATTTAACTACAAACTACTCTAAGCTATGAACATTTATACAATTTGGCGCACCCATACACGCCGCGCTAATTTTATTAACGAGTCGCTAGGTAGACTCACTTCCCCACGCTTGTTTAGGTGCGCGCAGCGTGGAGTTCAATTACCTCCACAGTCGGGTCAATTGGTCAATCAATGTAAGCTTTTAAGAGATGACCGTTGACTTTCAAACTTAGTCCATTTTGATTTATGGACTCGTCCATATGGACTTTAAACTTCTTGGAATGGCCGTTTTCATAAAAGATTTTCTTTAAGATCGCTTTCGCCCGAATGGAGATTGAGTACGGGAGAGAAGATCGATCGAGCATTGAAAAGAACATCAACCATCCCACGATTAGACTGACACAATGTACAAAGATAAATACAGACTCAATCTATGAAAAATAAAAGAAATATGTAAAATCAAAATACTAAAAATTATACACCAAATTTAAAAATATGACAATATAAAAATATGAAAATATATAAAATTTTCAGCGAAATCTGAGTCACTCGCGCACCGCGAAGAAGTATAGACCGCTTCTCGCGCGGTGCAAGTATAATGACTCAAGGTGTTCGCGCGTCGCAACAAGATAAAGACCGTCTTTTGCTTGCGCGAAAACAACCCTTTTTCACCGGAAAAAAAATAATATAACGGAAGATAGTAGATGAAAATGATGATGGATGCCAATGAATGGAGTTAAAAACGGAACATAGCGGCTATTCACGTCACGCGAAGGACTCTGGTGATCCTGGCCGCGTATCGTGAACAATAAAAGATAAAATCCGGGGTAATTAGGAACTCGCTTAAAGCGAAACCCTAAGACTAGCTTCGTTGCAAATCGTAAGGAAGCATTTTTCACAGAAAACTAATTTTATTAAAACGACTTTTATATTAAATAAATTTCCCAAGTTTTCTTAACCCAAACCTTTTATTAAAAGCATCCGAATCAACAAATTTAAACATAACATACCCAGACTTCCATTGTATATTTAAGTAAACTAAAACACTATATATACATAAAAATGAGAATATAATAAAATAAAAATCAATCCAATATATCAACATCCTGATAAATCAAATAAAAAATCAATGAATCATATAGGCAATTAAATTAATGAAATAATGAATCAACGAAGTATAAACAAGTATTCACAAGCATGTACACTGGTAAAAAGTTGACTCGGTCCGTTCCAAAAGCTCGTCGCGTCCCCGGCAACGGCTCCAAAAACTTGACGTGTGCGATACTATACATATTATTCAATGGATTTTAACACACGTTTCTGCTTTAATATTTATAAAAATGGTTTAGACCTTAATATTAAAACACACACAATAGGGCAAGTGTACCCTGTCATATATGTAGTAATGTACAGATAAGAACCAGATATCGATCCATGGACGCGCGAGGAGCAATGGTACTAAAACTCTATCCACAATTTACCAGTAAGAAAAGATAGTTTGAAGTTTGTTTAAACTACATTAATTCTAAAACATATAATTAACATAAGTAGGAATCCAAATACATAATATATCTATATAAACTATAATATGCCAATACTAGCATGTCATCTTCATATCATATGATACAAGGCGTGTGATCAACATTCCCATTTTTAGACAATTAGTATCCCTTTCGGGAATCCTAACATGACAACTATACGGAAAGCTAAAACGATAGACACACGTTAACCACCTCAAGTTATTCATTAGCGAGCAGCTGATATGATGTCATGAGAATCTTCTAAAGATAAGTTATTCATCCGTTAAGAGTTTTCTAACCGCACTAATCAAGGAAAGCAATACCGAATACACAATACAACCACCGATACTAGCATAAAGTAGATCATTTCACAACCTATTTCATTTTACTAACTTTGAACACAAATCTACTAAGATCGCCATTTCAACCAAAATAACTACCAAAGATCATTAACCGCATCAAAGATTAGTAACGACACCCTGAAGCTTTTTAAACCCTTTTACGTGCCGGTAAGCATTTATAATCATTATTCGACTGACTTTAACCAAACCAATACCCGGCTACAGTTTCATGGTGTAAACTCATTAACAAATTAACTAGCCTACTACCGGGTGATTAAACGAACGGTTTTTCAACATGTATCCACCTAACACACACGATAATCATCAAAGTCAATCAAACATAACTACAAATCCATTAACAATAAAACAAGTTTGCATTATGATCATTAAGATTCAACATGAAAAACACCAATATCTTACAAGACTAGATTAAACATACAAACAATTGTTTTTACTACCAAAGATTACTAAATATTATCTGTAAACATACATAAACTAAGATAGAACATCACAGATTACAACAAAATCAGATTTGAACAAGTTGTAAGATTTAAAGATCAAACCATAAAGATGAAACTGTGATGGATTGGATGATGATAGATGAATCGGATAGCTTCCCGAGCTTGTTCCTTGCCTTTATAGCAGTATTTCAGCCCTGGAAATCGCCCCAAATCGCCTGGAAACACCCAATACTTCGAACAGAGGCTGAATGGGAGTTTTATAGCTGAACAGGCCCTGTGAGCGGCCGCTCAGAGGCTTGTTAAGGGCTGAAATCCTCGTTTTCTTCGGGTTTGCTTCCGGGACATCGTTTAAGACCTGAAATCGTAAAGATACCCAAATAAGTACTAATTCCTCGTGTATAAGGTAAAAAACATATGAAAATGGGAGTTAACCGGGGACTTTTAGATGCGTAATTTAACGTATATCAAGTGCATGAAGTTGATATCCCGAAGACTGCCTTTCGTACTCGTTATGGTCATTTTCAATTCTTGGTCATGCTATTTGGTGTCAGCAATGTGCCATCGGTGTTCATGGACTTGATGAACCGTGTTTGTAAACCTTATCTTGATAAGTTCATCATTGTCTTTATTGACGACATTCTGATATATTACAAGAGCAGGGTGGACCATGACGAACACCTGCGGCTTGTCTTGGAACTCTTGCGAACAGAACGGCTTTACACTAAGTTCTCGAAGTGTGACTTCTGGTTGCGTGAAATCTAGTTCCTTAGTCATGTGGTTAATGAACAAGGAATACATGTCGATCCAGCTAAGACAGAAGCCATCAAGGACTGGGTAGCACCGAAGACGCCATCTGAGGTGTGGCAATTCCTAGGTCATGCGGGTTACTATCGTTATTTTATAGAGGGATTTTAGAAGATTGGTCAACCTCTCACGTCTCTTACCCAGAAGGACCGAAAGTTTGACTGGGGTGATTCTCAGGAGTCGGCGTTTCAGACGCTGAAGCTTAAACTATGTTCTGTGCCCATATAATCTTTGCGTGAAGGTACAGATGATTATGTTGCTTATTGTGATGCTTCTATCCGGGGTCTCGGTTGTGTGTTGATGTAGCGCGAGAAGGTTATCACCTATGCTTCTTGTCAACTTAAGGTTCACGAGAAGAACTATACTACCCATGATCTGGAATTGGGTGCAGTTGTCTTTGCTTTGAAGATTTGGGGACACTACTGGTAAGGTACCAAGTGCACCATTTACACCAATCACAAGTGTCTTCAGCACATCTTTGATCAAAAGGATTTGAATATGCGACAGTGTCGATGGGTCGAACTTCTGAACGACTATGATTAGGTTATTAAGTATAATCCTGGTAAAGCGAATGTGGTAGCAGACGCCATAAGCAGGAAGGAATCTATTAAGATCCGTCATATTCGAGCCTTACATCTCACTATCTATTCTGGTTTACCTGACCAAATTCGTTTTGCGCAGCAAGCTTTGAAGGTGGAACACCTTAAGGCTAAAACTAAGCATGGTTCCGATAGGCATCTGGCTTAGGTCTGACCGCCTATAATGTTTTTCTGAACGTATTTGGGTTTGGTTATTCAGTGTAACACCCCAACCGATGGCGGAAACATCGGGATGTCACGTATTGATGATTGTTCAGTAGCTCATGGTGAATAATAAATTTCATTAAATAATTTAAATAAGTTACATACAATTGTTCTAAGAATTTGTACATCAAATTAAATAAAACTATGCAAACATCTTCAAGCATCAATTCAAATCTTCAAGCAAGTAGAACCTGAAACATGTTAAGTTGAAAATATTTTGGGTCAACAAAAGTTGGTGAGAATTACATAGGTTTTGATAATCGAATGAAATTGTTGTGCAATTCATGTGTCATGGCAATCTAGTCCATATGTGAAAACATACTAGAAGTAAATCGAGTGCATAATCAACCATTGTGACTGTTGTATTGTGGTACATCCCATACGCTCATGGTTCACTCGTTTATATTGCAGTAACAAACACCCACGCAACCTCTGTAGGAGGCACGTAATCGGGTGGGATTGTCAGTCCAATAGATCTATCAATGTATACCGTTTGGCTGATGAATGTTTATGCTAGAATTGTGCTTACCCTAGTCATGTTCAAGACATAATGCAACATAGAAAATACACATAGACACATTGATGATTGAATTGCATGAATAATGTTGTAACATGTTTCACCCCAAAAATGGTGATAAATAGAAAAGGGGCTATGTAAAACTCACCTTAGCAAAATGTTATGTCTCGTAAAAAAAATAGAATAATGTGTTGTGAATGTATGCGAGGCGAATCCCAAAGACTCAACAACGTAGCTAGTCCAAATTGAAGAAAACGAAAAAGAAAGAATATCAAGCTTCCAATTCGCCAATTACAAGAGCTTATAATCAAAGCTTCAATTGTAGAAGTAATAGACTATAGAAGAAAGGTATGAGGGAAAGTTTAATCGGATTGAAACAATCGATTTAGAGGTGCAAAGTATGATGGGTCATAGGTGGGTTTTTATACTAGTTTTGGAGTCAATTAGCCATTAAAATTGGTCAACACCATAAAGTAAGGTTTTATGATGAATTGACTATTTGACTAAGACTTTGACTGTTTGACTAAGACTTTGACTAGGACTTTGACTATTTGACTCAAGGCTTTATTTAAAAAAAAATCTTGTATGTGAAAAAAAAAAAGAATTTAGAATCATATTATTATTATTATTATTTATATACATTTATGTATGTATATAAGTTGTGAGTTAGGATAAATAAAGACTTAGGCACATTTGTATAATATTAATGATAAAGGTGTAATAAAAAATATATATATATATATAAGGGCTTTTTATGTATTAAAATTTTGGGGAAAATTTTGCGATGTTACATTCAGGGGCTTGCGTGAGCTCGTTTTGGATGAGGCTCACAACTCCAGGTATTATGTTCACCCTGGTTCCGATAAGATGTATCAGGATCCGAGTATACTTTATTGGTGGCCAAACATGAAGGCTGACATAGCTTCGTATGTAAGTAAATGCTTGACCTGTGCTTAGGTTAAGGTGGAATATCAGAAGCCGTCTGGTCTTCTGCAGCAACCTGAACTTCCCGAATGGAAGTGGGAACGGATCAAGATGGATTTTGTAACTAAGCTTCCGAAGTCACCAAGTGGTTGTGATACTATTTGGGTGATTGTCGATCGGTTCACAAAATCAGCACACTAAGGAAGTAGTCTTACGGCATGGGGTGCTTGTTTCTATCATCTCTGATCGTGATTCTCGTTTCACTTCGCATTTTTCGAAGGCCTTGCAAAAGGCGTTAGGTACTAAGTTCGACATGAGTACGGCTTAGCATCTGCAATCTGACGGTCAAAGTGAGCGGACGATTCAAACGCTAGAATACATGCTTCGTGTATGTGTTATCGGTTTTGGCAAAAATTGGGAGAGCCACCTACCGTTTGTGGAATTCTCCTACAACAACAACTACTATTCTAGCATCAAGGTAGCTCCATTTGAGACTCTTTATGGACGGAAATGTCGGTCTCCACTTTGTTGGGCTGAGGTGGGTGAGAGCCAACTCACTGGCCCGGAGCTCATGTACGAAACTTCTAAGAAGATTGTACAGATTCGTAATCGTATGGTAGTAGGTCAGGATTACTATAAGAACTATGTCGATCGTCATCGCAAACCGTTGCAGTTCCAAATCTCGAATCTTAAGAAGCGTCTGACTGACAAAACACTCATTGTTCCTCTCAAAGAGATCAAGGTTGATGATCATCTGTGTATCGTTGAGGAACCGGTTGAGATCTTGGATTAAAAGATTCGTAGCCTTCGTCGGAGTAAAATCCGCATTGTTAAAGTTCGTTGGAACTCCAATCGTGGACCGGAGTTCACATGGGAACGTGAGGACCAGATGAAGTCTAAGTATCCTTGTTTGTTTCTGAAGCGAGCCCCGAAACCAGCACCTGTTACTGTTGAAGCCAAGAGAATTTCGGGGTGAAATTCCTTTCAACAGGGGGATGATGTAGCAACCGGAATTTTTTCTTTCTTTTTGTTCCTTCCTTTCGGCTTTGAGCAATTTTTGGGACGAAAATTCTTTTAACGAGTGGATGATGTGACATCCAGCAAACTCAGGGTAGTAACTTTGGTCAAACACATAAGTCTACCTTAGCAAATCATGCATGCATCACACTTAACTGGGTTCGTTGATTTATTACGCTGGTTCGGGGAATCGTCGGGAGTCATTACGATATCGGGAGTTGGTCCATAACCATGTGTACAAGGGTTGTTGATTCGGAGGATCATCGGATTTAATGCACACACACACGAGTCTCGAGTCCGAGGAATTGGTGAACGAACATGAACGTATTAGTTATCAAGTAATATGTGTTTATAATCATTATAAATTTTTTTGGTATGAGAATACGTGTTATAATATGTTAAAATAGTGTTTAACGCGCCGAAAAACCAAACCTGTTGCAAGGGGCAACTAGCAACCTTACTTACTACCTGCAACAGCCTAATCGCCTGATTTGTCTGGGACGACTAGCAGTAGCTATAATCACCGCACTTGACTTGTTAAACATCATTTGTGCAAACCTAACTCGCCCCAAACCTCTCTCACACCATCGTTAACCTCTAAAACACGTCTTTTTCCCTAAATCTACCATTTCCAAGCCAAAAACATCATTTCTAAGAAAGATTTAAGGTGTGTTATTCATCCTAAGCTCTTGTCATGTAGTTATTTTGAACCCTAAAGGTCCAAACCAGATTTAATAAAGTATTCAGCTTTGAAAATTTTTGAAAAACAGTTCAAACCTATGTCTAATCATTTCTATGAGTTTTTGACAAAGATTCAAACTTGAAAATGGTTTTTGATTATTAAAACATGGGGATTCTTATATGTTTGATGTTCTAATGATATGAATGAGTTACTCGGATGATTATCTCAGATAATGAAGGTTGTTTGATGTGTTTTAATGATATTATGAGTTTTGACCCGTTTGAGGGTGTTAGGAGGATTTAGGATGTTATGTCATGATTTGATGATTGAATGATGTTAGGGTTTATGCTAGGATGATGTAGTAATAGTATCATAATGTTTAGAATGTGATGAAATCTGATTATTTGCCATTTAGGGTAAGGTTTTCATTCAATGATGTGATGTTTCCATGATATTATTCCATTTTGGGAAATGCTTGCAATTAGAGTGATAAACTGATGATAAATTGGGGGTTATTTTTGGGATTGGGTTGTTTGATGTTTATGGATTAATGTTGGGTGTTCTTACATGTTTTGGATTGGATTTGGAGGGTTTCATGAGCGAAAAGAGTTGATCTGTCTGCATGGGGCAGCTAGCTAAGCTAGTCGTGTGCCCTGGGGTGACTAGCCTAGCTAGTCGTCTGATAAAGCCCTAATCATGCCTCCAAGTGGGCGACTGGCTTTGCTAGTTGCCTGTCTGATACCTAGTCATGTGTTTTGATGCTGGAAGTGTATTTTGGAACCCCGAAACATGTTTTGACACCTAGGAACATAGCATAAGCCCTGTGGCATGTCTAGATACTTGGTAACACATGTTATGACTCGTCTGTGCAGTATGTGAACTATATGCTAGACTTGATGGACTGTTATGCGTATAAGGTGCGTATTTGCACATGATTGCTTAGTTACTTGTATTTGGTTAACACGGGGATGTCGGGTCACCAATGGGATGTCGAGTCTTGTCTTGTATGGTCAGGTCAATGTTTAAGCATGTTTTCAAACGTACTTAGTAATGGTCTGGACATTCAAGCACTAGTTAACCTATAGGTTATTAATCTGGATACTTATATACATTTTTTGATAGATCGCCGATATCAGGGACTATCATAGCACTATCAGTTTATCTGTTTTCAAGAACGCACCCTAAGGTGAGTTTCACGGCCCCACTTTCACACACATTCTCATGGAGGAGAAACATGCTACGTATTTTGGATTTGTAAAGATCATGTTGTACTATTGCTATCTTTTATTTACTATTCGACTCATCTAAGTCCCAGGGGAAACCATAAATATGTGGGGATACATAATGGGGAAATGTGGATCGATCTATTGGACCGGACAAACCCCACCCGGGTCGATTAGAGGTCAGACGGGTGTATATTGTCTCAAACTCATACTTGCCGTGTGTAACGGTAGCTCACTGGGCTGTTGATTGCGGTATCACATTTGTAGTGGTTTCTAATCGTAGTAGTAACATACATACGTCTAGCTAACATTGATATAACATAGTAGTAACGGGATTGATCTTTCAAAACTTATGGAAACGTTTTTATAAAACATGTGAACTCACCAGCATTATATGTTGACATTTTTAGCAGGTTTTCTCAGGTCGCAAAGGTAGCAGCACTTGAAAAAGGCGCACGGAGTTGCACGACGTCTAGGTTTCATTTGCATAGTTTTAAAAATTGTCAGACTTATGTTATTTACTATTTTGGGATGTAAACTTAATTAAGCTTCTGCTGTAGTGGATTGATGTTATAAAAACTGCATGGTTTAGTTTACGTATTTTTACATGTAGTTGTCGTTTAATGTGACCGTTGAATTGGATCCTGGTGGGTTTTAGTGGAGAAACCAAGAGCACCATTGGGGAAATCAAACTACCTATATATGTTAATGGGGTAAACTCTATACAATGATTTTATGTTATAGATTCTTTATCTTGTTATAATTTCATTCTAGGAAGACCATGGATACATGATATGAAGGCAGCCCCTTCAACATACCTTCAATGTATCAAGTTACCTACTCCTTCGGGAATTGTCAAGGTAAACAGTGATTAACAAGAAAGCATCATACCAATCCAAACAAGCATAGCAATTACAGCAGGATGCATGTGATATCCTGAATGATGACATAGGATGTCCCGACTGGGATGTGAAGGTTGTGTGCATCAACGAAAACATTAAGGATATCACTGTGCAAATTGGTACAAATATTCCTATAGATATTGACCAAAACCTAACCTCGTTTTTGAAGTGCAGGATGTCAACATTCGCGTGGAAACACGAGGATATGACAGGTATTTCTAAGGATATTATTACCCATTAACTTGGTATTGACAAAAAATTTAGGCATGTGCAACAAAAAAGAAGGAAATTTGCACCTGAAAGGAACGTTACCATTCACTGAGTCTGGTCGAGTTTAAGCAGGGGCAGTTTTGGCATTTCACTTTAAAAAACAGCCGTTAGATCTCGAAATATGGAGAGATGGGCCCATCGATTGAGAAAAATATTTTTACCATTAAGATAACGGTAACATATTTTTGGGGACAATTGTTGAGGGTGAAAATCCTCAGGATGATTTTACCTAACATCCTAATGTACCATCCCTAGGATGTTGAAGGACTTGTCTGACTTCACGATGTAACAGTGTTTCGGCATGTGCACATCCTGAGAATGAACTAACAAATTATCTTGTACTTACGTTATTGCAGGTGTAATTAATGCATGAGTAAGACTTGTAACTCCCCTTTAACGGCTACAAAGTCTTACTAAATCACAGATATCAAGGATGCATGAGCTGTACGCGTATAAACTTGAAGAATGAGTCAAAGTGTAACCGCCAAACTGATAAATGCAAGGCGAGAAAGGTGGAAACTGTTATCCAACGTCCACTACAGCTGAAACACCCACAACGGTCACCTGAAACAGTCCACAATCTTTCAAAGACCTTAACTACTTAGCATATTTCGTGGGATTGTTTTGTTAATTTCATGTACTATATAAATGGGAGTATTGGACGAGTATAGGACACTTACATACACATTGCTTACACTATAGCTACACACATACACTTAGCTGATCACAAAACTCCTGCACAATCATTGTAATCATAGTACACTCGTCCATATACTGATCCAAAGTTGTATCTTTTTTACCATTTTAATATTAACAAACAAGGCAGGGGCCCAGACTCCTCCCGAGGTTTTATGCCGGCGATCTACAATTGATCAAGGGCTTTCCTCGTAGATCGTGTGTTGTTCTTGTTGTTTTATTTGTTCATTCTTAGCAGTTTCATCCTGAGGATATAACTGTCCATCCCGAAACTAACCTAAGCCATCCCGATCATAGTTGTTATATTTTTGCTTATTGAACATCCTGATACGCCATCTTAAGAATATTATTGATTTAGAAACATATTTCTACACATTTAGCACTCTACCTCACATAAACTAATTTGGAATACAAAGTTATTTTTACTAGATAATTTTTGACCAAAACACTGCTCCTAGACATGCTCTCCATGTTCAAGTGATATGTAGCTCTCATGATCCTCACGACCCTCGATGTTTATTGCATACTACTTTACGATCCTCTTCTTGGCCGAGCTAATCAAGGTAGGTCGAGGCCTAACCATTGAGGGATGTTAGGAGGACCAGAAGGCCTCCCAAATGACCCCAAGATCTCTGGAAGAAGCTTGGTAGTCGGCCCCAAGAGAGCACAAGAAGGGATGATCAAATGTTGAGTGTTATCTTGCTATTTATAGAGCTCCAGGGGCAGCACGGTCGTGCCATAGAGTGTCAAGGGCGTGCTTGCTGTCTCACGTACGTACGTTCTGTTGCTGCATGGCAGACAGAGCCGGTCCTGAGGATTCAAGTGCCTAGTACGAGTCAGAAAAAAAGGCCCTTAGACTCTAACGAATTATGTAAACTAATTTATCTTAAACATGTAAAATTAAATAAATAAATATATATATATATATATATATACACACACAAACAAACAAATAGAGTGACAGAACTAGAAGATTTAAACAAGAGGGTAAAACAATTTTTACACTTGATAGTGTAAACCAGTTACCTTCTTTAGCAATCGATATATCAACCAACTACTATAATCTAAACGTACTCATATATTGAAACTATGAAAATTATTTCATTTTCAACAATTCAAAAAACATATTGGATTTAGCTGTTTTTGTTATGTATAACTAAAAACGCTTTTGTAGAATGAGAAATGGTCATCTATTTTCAATTTTACACCACCACATTTAGGCACAATGTCAATTTTATATACAACTTTGTTTTTAGTCAAACTTATATAGGAATAAAGTTGTGTATTTATTTTTGTTAATGAAAAACAAATGTGTAAAGACGTACAATATAAAATTATCGTTCAAAACAACCTCAAAATAGAAGTTACGATACCGGTATAGTATCGACATTCTAACAACTAAAAAATATTCTTACTCGTCTTATTAAAATTGTTTACGTAGTACTTTATAAAAAAAAGACTTACATGAATATTTAAAAGTATTATTCATGATTTATATATAAGTAGAAAACACCTTTTAAGAAGTATATAGATTAAGTATAAAGTGATTAATAAATAAATATATCAATCAATCAATCATACCCAGTATATCCCACGAATAGTATAAACTATTGGTAGGGTCAGGAGAGGGTGAGATGTAGGCACACCTTTCCTCTACCCATACGAGTAGAGAGGCTGCTTCCAGAGAGACCCCCGGCTCAGAAGGAGAGAACAGACAACAGGCAGGCATACAAGTAACGAGACAAGCACCACAGGGATATATCGCTAACGGCTAGCGGGCCAAGTGCAGTAATAAGCTAGTAAGATAGTGCATAAAGATATAATACAATGAACATCATACAAACATGTAAACGGGACTACAACCACATTAAAGTTTCACACTACTTAAGAAAACAGGATAAATAGAATCAAAATAGGTTTAGAAAACTTATAGGTAAGGCCTCATAATACCCGGTTTTGCTACCTAAGTGTCAAATCCTAAAACTCACTTACTTTAATCCTACTTCTCCACAAACTCCTTTCTTGGACCATGTCCTCAGAGAGGTGTAACTCTATGAGATCTTGTCTAATTCGCTCATCCCAGGTCAATTTAGGTCTGCCCCTATTCCTTCTCCCCTCTACAACGCATGCTTCTACTGCTCTCACTGGCGCTGTTGTTCGTCTCCTCTTCACATGTCCAAACCATCTCAATCTCCCTTCCTTTAATAAATAAATATATCAAAGGTGAAAAAAAAACCCTCACGGACTTAACTTGGGTTTTTGCAGAATAGAGATTTTGGAATCTGGAGATTCTTCTATCCACTAATCTATATATATATATATATATATATATATATATATATATATATATATATATTGCAAAGGGATTAATCCTACATGTCATACTCTTATGCAATCTCTCATTTAAGAGATGCCACATAGGATGTGATGTGTCAAATGTAAACCAATTAAAACAAAAGAATAAATATGATTTAACATAATCTATTATAATCTTTAACCTAATCTATTAAATACCTAATCTACTAAATCTAAATATTAAAACTTTACTATTTTTTCTCTCATGTTTCCTCCTATAACTTTTAAACGTTAATATCTTTTATATACGAGATTTTTTAAAGAAAAAAATTACACCAAATTAACGAGCGTTTTATTATCTTTCCAACGAGTACCATAGTGCTATATAAAAAACGGAGAAAAAAATGACTATTTTTTGTAACCCGACAGGTATTGTGTCGGGTTTGGGATTAACAAAATTGTGGGTTTGGGTCGGGTCTGGGATTAGGTGATATCCGACCCGATTACTCGAAACAACATACCCAAATACCCGAACTATATACCCAATCATATACCATGAATTTTTTAACGCATCACATAACCATTAGACTAATGCGTTCGATATTTCAATAATTAACTTTTTTTCTTATTTCATGTTAGTTCTTTTTAGAATGATCGATTACAAACTTCCGAATTCATTTGTAATGGCACTAGATTTATACCTCGACGCAGAGATTCGTTTTTTTTATATTTGAATATAATAACTTATGGCAGAGATTTGTTTAAAATAACAATAATAATATATTTTATTATGTCATATTACATATTTCAACCCGGGACGCTCCCGGGATAAAAACTAGTTTTTAATAAAGTTGATTAATAAAAAAGAAATCAAAGGTTTAAAAACAAAAAACAAAAAAAATACAAAAACAGCCTGCACAAGACTCGAACCTGCTTTCGTGCAACCTTGAGATTCAGGAAGGGGATTCCCATAACCAACTGAGCTGACATATATGTTGCTAATCTTTTCTGTTTGCGCAAATATATACAAAACACATTAAAATATAATATAAACATTTAGTGCCCTCGAAAAAAACTAGCCTCGGTCGAGGGTGCGGCTCGCCCACCGCTGAGGCCGGCCCTGATGGCAGATGTTGTCTATCCTTTTTGTCCCTGACACGGCCATGCCCTTGATGTTGGCACGGGCGTGCAAATGTTGTTACTTCTGTTTTCTTGCTCTCCAAGTTTGCTGTAGTGTTCTCTCGCGTGCAGGACCTTCGTGCAAGTGTGCGTGGGCGTACTTGGTCACTCCCGGACTGATTTTAGCATTGTTTAAGTCTCAGGATGGTCTTTAAAACATACAGTGAACTGGCAGGAGGTCTCGTAACTTCAGGATTCTCTAATTTTTGCTTGTTTTCATCCAGAAATCCTCTGTTTCCGCCTTGGAGCTCCATTTTCCTGATAATTACAAATAGGAACGAATTAAGTATCAAATATTAATAATATAACCTTAATTATATCCTCGGGATGGAACTGTTTGTAATGAACAAATAAAGTAGTAAACACAAAGAACAACACTCGATCTACGAGGAAAGCCCTTGATCAGTTGTAGATCGCCGGCATAAAACCTCGGGAGGAGACTAGGGCCCTGCCTTGTTTGTTAATATTAATTTGTTAAAAAGATACAACTTTAGATGAGCAAATGGACGAGTGTACTAAGGTTACAATGATTGTGTGAGTGTTTCTAATCAGCTAAGTGTATGTGTGTAGTAAGCAATGTGTCTTATACTCGTCCAATACTCTCATTTATATAGTACATGAAGTAAACAAAGAATCCCACGATATCCGCTAAGTAGTTAAGGTCTTTGATGGCTTCAGGTGACCGTTGTGTTGTTTCAACTAAATATGACCGTTACAGCATTTGTTTCAACTGAATATAGTTGTTATATGGTTGTTTCCTCCTTTCTCTCCTATATTTAATGCTTGTCAGTTATAAGTTTGACTTCTTCTTTGAGTTTGGACTTGTTCCACACGCATAGCTCTTCAATGATTAGCTCCTCTGACTTAAATGAGTCAATATAGCCGTTAGGGAGGAGTTACAAGCCTTAATATTGATTAAGTATACCTGCAATAATATCATAATAAAATAATTCGTTAGTCCATCCTCAGGATCCACAGAGGTGAGAACACTGTTACATCCTAAATCCTGCTTAGTCCTTTAGCATCCTAAGGATGTTACTCAGAGAATATGAGGTAAAATCATCCTGCATTCATATAACAATAAGATAGTTCGTTAGTCTATCCTCAGGATGCACATAGGTCAAAATGTTGTTACATCCTAACGCCTGACCAGTCCTTCAGTATCCTGAGGATGCTACAAAAAATGTAGGTTAATGCTATCCTGAAGATTTCACCACCAACAACTACCATATCATTAATGTTGACCTCCATTGTGTCCCCAATCGTTTTTTTAAACATCATGTTTACCAATCTTTGATATGTTGCACCTGCATTTTTAAGTCCAAAAGGCATGGAAATATAACAATAAATACCTGATGGTGTCATGAATGTAGTATCCTCTTGGTCACCTGGTTCCATCTAGATTTTTTGAAATCCTGAGGATGCATCCATGAAAGTCAACATTTCGTGGCCTACTGTAGCATCCACCATCGAATCGATATGTGAAAAAGGAAATGGATCTTTTGGACAAGCCTTGTTGAGATCTGTGTAGTCTACACATACTCTCCACTTTCCATTTTTCTTTTGTACTACCACGACATTGGCCAGCCATCTTGGGAATTTGACTTCCCTTATCATCTTAGACTTGAGTAGTCTGTCGACTTCTTCTTGTATGATAACATTCCATTCAGGTGCAAATTTCCTTCGTCTTTGTTGTATAGGCTTGAAACTTTTATCGATTTCAAGCTTGTAAGTAATGACATCCTTGGAGATGCCTGTCATATCCAAATGTTTCCATGCGAATGTTGACTTCCTACACTTTAAAAACGAAATTAAAGATTGTTCAATATCATTAGGAATGTTATTACCAATTTGCACAGTGATATCCTTATTATTTTCATCGAGGAACGATCATAGGACACTTAATCTGCTATTCTTTCACTCTCTTGCTACTAACACACACTTACACAACACTTATTGTAATCTTAGTCGATCGTTCACCACATTTCCAAAGTTGAATCATTTACTTTTATACTTAATAATAATAATAAAGGTAGGTGCATTAGTCTCCTCCCGAGGTTTTGTGCCGGCGATCTACATTGATCAAGGGTTTTCATCGTATATGAAAGGAAAGTGTCTGTTTTATGTTATTTACTTTGGATACAAGTGTCTGTTTTATATCATTTTCATTAGCATAATCAAACTTCTCTATCATTGTTCCATCCTGAGGATACAAGTGTCTGTTTTATGTTATTTACTTTGGCATCCTGGTCATAGTTGTCAAATTTACCGTTTTGCATCCTAAACTTAACCATTCTCAAAATATAACTGATTCTGTACTTAACAAATAATTTTAGCATGTTACCTTACTTTTCTAATTTGAAATAAAAAGTTAATTTGTTATTAACTTTTAATCAAAACAATAATCAATTTTTTTTTCATTCTTTTCTCTCGTGAGGTTAACTCATAAACACAACGTAGGCATGAAAGGAAAGACAAACAAAACGTTGTTGGTTGCCCCCACCTCATTTAAGTTATTTAACCCAAAAGAGGACCACCTACCTTACGAGATAAAATAGTCACAAATCAATTCTGTCATATAAACATCAACAGAACCACCAACAATAATTTGTAACGTGTAGAATAACAAAAATTTTTATTTAAATATATAAAAAAGTATTTTAGTATCGTCTGGTCCTTATCCATCGAACTGGCAGAATTTATAACCAGATCTAGTAAATGATGCATCAGTTGAAAGTTTGAGAAATAAAGAAGTATAGATTTTCATGGCATTCATCGATAGCAGTTTTAATTGTCTATATTGACGACTTATCGAAGAAAACATGTTTAAGCTCACTCACATCTTAAACCTGTTTAAAAATTTAAGAAGATTATAATTTTCAAAATAACAAATTTACAAACAATTGGTTTATATATAGGGTAAAGCTAACGTAAAAAATAGCTTATGGAGAGAAGCGTAAGAAAGAATAAGAGGCTGACGCATGTCCCTAGTAAAAAAATGTATTATTGTCTATCATCATAATTGTTGAGTTTTTTCAGCTTTCACCCCCCATTTTTAAAGCATTCATAATTTTTTCATACGACATTACTTTTTAAAAAATTACACCATAAAAAACAAGTTTTCATCCTTTTTCATTTCTATACCATATTGTTATACTTTTTTTCAAAAAAAAAAAAATTTGCTGGGTTTATAATTTGCGTTTTATTGAGGGTATACTGGCGTTTTAGAAATGCAAGTTATGCCTGATAAGACGACCTGGTAAAACGACCTGATCAAACGCAAGTTATAAATCATAAAACGCAAGTTATTCATGCTAAAACACAAGTTATACATGGTAAAACGCAAGTTATACATGGTAAAACGAAAGGAAGTAATATCAAGTTTTTACATTTAGACGCAAGTTATTATTGTTTAAACGCAAGTAGATAATATCAAGTTTTTACATACATATAAGCAGGTTTATAGATTGATCATATAAGTAGGTAATAAGGATTCTCTTTCTTTATAAATTTATCAAATTAAAAGGTTATCTGTAGCAATTTTATCACACTATTAGAGTTTGCCATAAAAATTTGGATTGAAAACACCTAACTTCAAAAATTTGTGTAAGATCAAGATATTGAATATGCTAATTTGTTAACCATTCATTCAAAATTTCTGTTTATTACTTGCTCGAACAATAGAGTAGCCTATTATTTATTCTATTGCATTTATGCCCCCAACTATTCCCAAAAAAGGGCAACAAGTGGATCTAATTATGAGACAAAAGTAATTTTACATCCTTGATTCGAAAGCAACAAAAATAATTAGCGATAAAATCAAATGGGTCAATTGATCCATTTGACTTGAGAAACAAACTATCCAAAATTATTACTATTCTATATTGATTCAAATTGATTTTCAACCTCATGGCTCTCCACCTAACAAAGAAACAAACTAAAAAAAAAAACAAAAAGCTATTGTTACATTCAGAATGTTTAATCAATCAATCAATCATACCCAGTATATCCCACGAATAGTAAAAACTATTGGTAGGGTCAGGGGAGGGTGAGATATAGGCACACCTTACCTCTACCCATAAGGATAGAGAGGCTGCTTCCAGAGAGACTCCTGGCTCAAAAAGAGAGAACAGAAGACCGACAAGCATACAAGTAACGAGACAAGCACCACAGGTATATATCGCTATCGGCTAACGGGCCAGGTGCAGTAATAAGCTAGTAAGATAGTGCATAAAAATATAATACATTGAACATCATACAAACATGTAAACGAGACTACAAGCACATGTAAGTTTCACACTACTTAAGAAAACAGGATAAATAGACACATGAATCAAAATAGGTTTAGAAAACCTATAGTTAATGCCTCATAATACCCGGTTATGCTACCTGTGTCAAATCCTAAAAGTCACTTACTTTAATCCTACTTCTCCACGAACTCCTTTCTTGGACCATGTCCTCAGATAGGTGCAACTCTATAAGATCCTGTCTAATTCGCTCATCCCAGGTCAATTTAGGTCTGCCCTTATTCCTTTTCCCCTCTACAACGCATGATTCCACTGCTCTCACTGGCGTTGTTGTTCGTCTCCTCTTCACATGTCCAAACCATCTCAATCTCCCTTCCTTTATCTTGTCTGATATCTTAGCCACTCCAAACCTCTCTCTAAAGACCTCGTTTCTAATCCGATCTATCCTTGTGTGCCCGCCCATCCACCTAAGCATCCTCATCTCTGCGACCTCCATCTTGTGTGCGTGCGTCTTCTTGATTTGCTCAGCACTCTGTCCCATACAACATAGCAGGTCTAATTGCGGTCCTGTAAAATTTCCCCTTCAATTTATTTGGGAACCGCTTATCGCACAATACCCCCGTGGCTGCTCTCCACCTACACCACCCGGCTTGTATGCGATGTGTTACGTCACTATCTATATCCCCATTCTTTTGAACAGATGATCCTAAGTACTTAAACCTAGTTACCTGCGGGACAACCTGGCCCTGGATAGTGATATGAGTGTCCTCATCGTCGTTAACCCCACTGAAATCACAATAGAGATACTCCGTCTTTGAGCGACTAATCCTTAAACCCATTCCTTCCAAAGTTTCACGCCACTCCTCTAACCTTGCATTCAAAAACAATTTTTTTAAAGTGTATAGCAATATCGTATACAAATGAAAGAGGATAAAATGCTTGTTTTTATGGTGTGTTTTTTTTTTAAAAAAAAATAATGTCGTATGAAAAAGTTATGAGCGTTAAAAAAATAAGGGTGGAACTCACCCATTGTGGTTATACCTATTTTGCCATTCTACTCCTCTTTTAGAAACTCAATGTATATTTTTCCCATTTTAATCTCATTCATTCATTTTTTTTTATCAAAAGCCCAAAATAGTTCTTATACTTTTTACATTAAATTACTTTTTACACTAAACTTTCTCAATACTATATATATATCCGTGTTGTAATTCTAATTTGTTTTAAGTGTATGTGTAGTGGTGCCGTTATACGGCGTTTTAGGCCCCAAAACGCCCCCTAACACCGCCCCCTCCCGTTATAAGGCGTTTTGGCTTGCCATCATTTTGTTCATAACGGCGTTTTGATTATGATTATTATTATTATTATTATTATTATTATTATTATTATTATTATTATTATTATTATTATAGATCTGTGAGAGAGAGAAGAGAAAGAAGAAGTGAAGAAGAAGAGGAGAGGAAGAAGAGGAGAGGAAGAAGATGGGTGAAGAAGATGGGTTGGGAAGAAGGGTTGGGTAAAGAAGATGTGGTACGTGGGGTAGGTGAGGTATAATAATAATAATAATAATAATAATAATAATAATAATAATAATAATAATAATAATAATAATAATAATAATAATAATAATAATAATAATAATAATAAAGCAATAAAAAACAATGATTACCCAATTATTTATAACCCCTCATAACCCCCTTTCCCACTACACCCTCTTTTTCCAAAACCCCCTTCTATTACTTTTTAATATTTTAATACCCATAACCCCTATAACCCCCCACCACTACACATACACTAAACAACAGTTTAGTTTTTAGAAAAAAAACTTCAAACTAATTAAACAAGGAATAAGATTGTTCACACCACTCTTTGCTTTTTACAAAGAGTTTGACATGCTTTTCGATAATACATGTGTTAAATCGATATGTGGTATTCATCGGTTGACGTGTCAAACGCTATAGTAGCCCAAAAATTTTAGAAGACACAAACATGTCAAACATATTTAGGGGCTGTTTGGCAAGTACTGAACCAGTAAGTGCTGAATCAGTAAGAGGTCTGAATGGGTAAGAGGCTCTAAACCAGTAAGTGCTGAACCATTAAGAGCTGTATGGCTGTATCTCTGAATGACTGTGCAGAATGACTATTTTACCCCTCTGAACTATTATTTGCTGAATGAATGTATCTGTTTGGCCAGAGTTCTGAATAGTGCACAGATTGATGAAAAATTGTAAAAGGAAAATACAAAACGTCATAGAAAATCCAAATTACACATAAATCCTTTAACATCCATGGAAACATACGAAACAAGCAATCACTATGTCTCTTTGTATTGGAAAAGAAAAGAGAGCCATTTGCTTTAGGATTGGGAATATCGCCTTTAGAACACCATATGCACGTTCAATGACATTTCTGAGTTGTGCGTGAGCATGATTCAACACCTTCTTGCCTCCAATTAATCCTAATCCTTTTCACTATTTCTTTGGATATTGGTTCCTAAAGATTATGGATTTAAACCACCTCAATCATACCAATTATCCAATATTTCTAATATAACAACTAGTGACAATCAACATACAACATAAAGAAAACATGTATCTTTTTTCATAACCAATTATCCAACATAGAACAACTCGTGATATGTATCAATAAACAACATAGATCGATTAATAACATACAACATAGCGAAAACATATATTTTTTCATACCAATTATCCAACATAGAACAACCTATTTCTAAAAACACAAACCAATTCAAATAATTTATATCATAATCAATAATAAATTCAGAAAAAAAAAACAAAAAAAAAACTAATAGAACAAAATAAAAAAATTCAGAAACTTAAAAAAAAAAGGGTTAGAAAAAAAATAAAAAAAAACCTAATAAAACAAAATAACAAGAACTCAAGTTAAGGATTAAAAAAAAAAAAAAAACAAAAAAGGATCTCGATGAACCTGCAACTCCCACAACCTTACATAACACCTCACAAGTTAAGGATTTAAAAAAATAAAAAAACCTAAACAGATCTCATGCATCTATCTACATTTTTAATAGAAAAAAAAAAAAAAAAAAAAAAACCTAACCTGTACCTTTGTGAACCCCACGAGCCAAAGGAGGAAAGAGGGAAGAGGGAAGAGGAAAGAGGGCTGGGCGGCGACTGAGGGAGGAGGAGGGCGGCGGCCGGCGGAGGTGGTGAGGAGAGTGGTGGGGGCGGAGGGTTGGGTTGGGTGATGAGAGGTGAAAGAGTTTGTAGGGTTTTTTTTGTAAAGAGGAGAAGGGTAGCTTTGTCTAATTTCTTTTCAGCATGTGTGTGTGTCTGTAGAATACAGACTGAAAGTTTCAGTTAAGAGGTCTATAATTTTGCAACCAAACAACCAAGCCTCTGTCCGAATAAGAGGCCAGCCTCTTAATGAATCATTAAGAGGGTAAACAAACAGCCCCTTAGACATTAAAAAAAAAAAAAAACGTACTAGAACACCACCCACCTATTCACTACGCTAGTTTCACCCTACGATTGGTCAATTTTTTTCTAATCATACTTAGCACTACCCTAATATTACATAATTACTTAAAAAATAATTGTATACAAAATAGTAACGTTAAATTATAAATTCTGACACCGTATCCCTATCATTTTAAACTTTCTAATTTGACATAATTGAATACTTTTTCTAAAGCTTTTAATAATAAAGTTCTAATTTACCCGAAACTAACCAACCAAGGTAATTTGTAATGTTCACATGAACGTGAAATAATAGAAAAAAAAAAAAAAGTAAGGCACATAGGAAGTGATTGTAACTCGCTCATACTCACTAAGGGTGGTGCATTATTTTATCGGATAAAACATCTTAATAAAATGAAAACGAATGAAGTTTGTCGACAATGCTCGTTGCCTGGCTTGAGGAGTGAAACCACGTCCTCCACGCAAAAGCCGTGATGAAGCTGATGTAACCGAGTCTCTCTCTCACATTCACATAACTATTACACATAAATCATTTCATTTCACAACAAACAAATTACATTAAGATGGCAGATAGATAGAGAATAAGATTTTTTTTTTTTTTTTTTTTTTTTTTTGAAAGACAACAAAATTGTCACCAACTCCCGTAGGAATCCCTTTATGACGAATTCAGGATACCCACGGGGCACCCGGTCCTCCAGATCCACCAATCCTGGGGAAACCAGACCACCCACCCATCTGAAGGCACGACAGTGAATAATCGGTAAAACCTGGTACAATTCAAGACTCGAACTTGTGACTATTAGACCCCAAGTCACCTATTATTAGGCCTCCATACCATTGCACTAGAAGGTGAGCGGCAAAAAAAAAAATTTAACGGCCAAAAATAGCCTATATATATATATATATATTGTAAAGGGATTAATCCTATATGTCATACTCTTATGCAATCTCTTCTTTGAGAGATGCCACATAGGATGTGATGTGGCAATTGTAAACCAATTAAAAAAAAAGAATAAATATGATTTAACCTAATCTATTATAATCTTTAACCTAATCTATTAAATACCTAATCTACTAAATCTAAATATTAAAATTTTACTATTTTTTCTCTCATGTTTCCTCCCATAACTTTTAAACGTTAATATCTTTTATATACGAGATTTATTAAAGAAAAAAATTACACCAAATTAACGAGCGTTTTATTATCTTTCCAACGAGTACCATAGTGTTATATAAAAAACGGAGAAAAAAATGACTATTTTTTGTAACCTGACAGGTATTATGTCAGGTTTGGGATTAGTTTAAAAAAATTGTGGGTTTGGGTCGGGTCGGGTCTAGGATTAGGTGATACCCGACCCGATTACCCGAAACAACATACCCAAATACCCGAACTATATACCCGATCATATACCCAGGAATTTTTTAACCCATCACATAACCCTTAGACTAATGCGTTCGATATTTCAATAATTAACTTTTTTTTCTTATTTCATGTTAGTTCTTTTTAGAATGATCGATTACAAACGTCCGAATTCATTTGTAATGGCACTAGATTTATACCCCGACGCAGAGATTCGTTTTTTTTTATATTTGAATATGATAAATTATGACAGAGATTTGTTTAAAATAATAATAATAATAATAATAATAATAATATATTTTATTATGTCATATTAGATATTTTAACCCGGGACGCTCCCGGGATAAAAACTAGTATTGATATATAGGTCGAGCAAGAAAACGGAAAACAAGAACAAGAGAAAATTTTTTTTTTTTTTTTTTTTTTAACAGTGATCGCTTTATCTATATCTATATACTAGCTGATTACCCCGGGAAGGTCCCGGGGTTGAAAAATTTAATATGATTTAATAAAAAATGATAAAAGAAGAAAACTCAAATCACGAAAAGAGTAAATAACTTAAACTTAATCAATCTTAGTTAAAAAAAACATTTATTTAAAAAGTTAAAAAAATAAAAAGCATAAACCATATTAAACATAATACATTATTAAAAAGATAACCTTCAACATATAATCATCTTCACGTAATTTAAAATATGTTACAATTTGACTTTGACTTATATAGATGTAGAATTCATGATCGAGGTTGAAAAATATAACCATTCTAATAATACTAATACTAATAGTAATAATTATTACTCTTCTAATTAAATAAATAAAAAAAAATAACCTTGTTATAAGGTGACACCATGTGTTGCAGTGTTGCGCAATTCTTTCTCCTAGCTTCTCTTGATGAAGTATACATATCCATCTTTAGAAGAGTAAAATTCCAATGATAGCATGGCGATTGGGCTGAATTTCAACATCGTAGATAAGAACCTGGTTTAAAAGAAAAATCATGATTAATGAATTAACCTGAACACCTTGTGTTTTTTTTTTTGTACGAACATAACCCCACAAAAATAGTCGTTTTTTTCTCCGTTTTTTATATAGCACTATGGTACTCGTTGGAAAGATAATAAAATGCTCGTTAATTTGGTGTAATTTTTTTATTTAAAAAATCTCGAATATAAAAGATATTAACGTTTAAAAATTATGGGAGGAACATAAGAGAGAAAAATCTAAATTTATTTTTAATTTTTTTTCTTAAAATAACTCAATTTAATTTTAGTAATTGAGAATTGAGAGATAGAGAGATAAATTTAGGGTTTTATGTTTATCTTTTTTTTAATTAAAAAAGGAAATAATTTAAAAACACTAAAATCTTTCAATTATGATGCCACGTGGCAGTTTCATGAAGAGGTTGAAGGCACCATTGCACGCCACGTCAGCAATGTTCAATTCTTTTATATATATTAATAATATATATATATATATATATATTGCAAAGGGATTAATCCTACATGTCATACTCTTATGCAATCTCTCATTTGAGAGATGCCACATAGGATGTGATGTGGCAACTTTAAACCAATTAAAAAAAAGAAATAAATATGATTTAACCTAATATATTATAATCTTTAGCCTAATCTATTAAATACCTAATCTACTAAATCTAAATATTAAACTTTTATTATTTATCTCTCGTTTTTCCTCCCATAACTTTTAAACGTTAATATCTTTTATATACGAGATTTTTTAAAGAAAAAAATTACACCAAATTAACGAGCGTTTTATTATCTTTCCAACGAGTACCATAGTGCTATATAAAAATCGGAGAAAAAAATGACTATTTTTTGTAACCCGACAGGTATTGTATCGGGTTTGAAATTAGTTTAAAAAAATTGTGGGTTTGGGTCGGGTCTGGGATTAGGTGATACCCGACCCGATTACCCGAAACAACATACCCAAATACCCGAACTACATACCCGATCATATACCCATGAATTTTTCAACGCATCACATAACCCTTAGACTAATGCGTTCGATATTTCAATAATTAACTTTTTTTTCTTATTTCATGTTAGTTCTTTTTAGAATGATCGACTACAAACTTCTGAATTCATTTGTAATGGCACTATATTTATACCCCGGCGCAGAGATTTGTTTTTTTTTTTATATTTGAATATGATAACTTATGGCAGAGATTTGTTTAAAATAATAATAATAATAATAATAATAATAATAATAATAATAATGTATCTTATTATGTTATATTAGATATTTCAACTCGGGACGCTCCCGAGATAAAAACTAGTATACAAATAGAGCAGCCAGCGGCTGAAATACAAACTCCAAAAAACACCAAACACCAAAAAACCGAACAAATAAAACAGATTACATCATTGATACAACATTAAAATGAGCCCAATTTTCTCAAGAGAAAAAGAAATTGAAGACGAGTTTAACAACTTTGTTGTTATTGGAATACCCTGTAGGAGAAAATGGAGAGACATTGATGGTGACATGACGGCTACTAGCACCGTGTAACCTAAAATCACCAATGAAAATGTGCACATGCATGTACATGGTTGGTGATTGCGTTCGTGCGTTTCTAATTTGTTTGATTCGGTCTCTACGTACTCCAGCTGCCGACATTGACCCATTTTCGGTGGATCCTTTAGATTTTTATATAGATTTGTTTCTTGGCCCCTACCAAGACTCGTGTATTAAATACTCACCACTAGTATATATGTATTGTTGTTACTTGTGGCATCTTGGAAATTTTTTATTTCATTTTCAACATGAATTGAACGATTCTATATGCTTCAAGACATAATTAATAAACAATTGAGACATGTACTTTTGTACCAACCACTAAACTCATAATAACCACCGAAATGTTATTATACCGCACACAAAATGCCAGGGAAAACCACCGAAATAACTAATGACCGAGCCAAATCACCAAAATGGCCACTTCTCACGACTTTGGAGTGACGGTTTCCGAATCTCAAGGCTCTGGAACCGAATCCGAAGACGGAACCGCTAATAACCAATGGAAAGAAGCCACGTGTCCCCATACCGTGCGACACCTCTCCGAGACATCTGCGGAGAGGTGGGAGTTGGCAACAAGTCTTCCGGGCTAATGGCTTAAGCCGTTTCGGATTTACTCAGTTGGCTCGAACAGACACATTTCCTTGACGGTCATGTGTCTTCCGTACTGTCACCGTACGGAGGCGTCTTTCGCAGACGGTAACGTCTCCATTGACGTCTCAACGGTACAAAAGACAGCTCCGGAGATGACTATGCAGCCGGAACCGTCGTCAGAGACTCGAATTCCGATTTGACAAGTTCGGTCTGTACATATCCTAGATATTATATTTTAAGTCGAGCAAGTATGTTTGAGATCTTTGTTTTGTTTGTTTTGAAGTATTTTGTTCTTCTTTTGTTGGATAAAAAAATAAAAATGGTTAGATTTGCCGTATACCTTGGTGGTAAGTGAGATGTTGTTAACGGGAGACTTGAATACGTCCTTGTAGGACATGGGTCACGATTTTATTAAAAATATTAATAAAAGTAATAGAGACACACTCTATATACATTTGGGAAATTGTAGTACACAAACCGTGTATGAAAATTAAAAATAAATACAACAAATGTAAGTAAATTGATTCAAACCTAGTCTTCAACAAGATCATGAATCACGTCTTCTAGCAATCTCATTAAGCCTATCTAAAATGATTCAACCAAGATCTTCAAAAAGTCAAGTCTTCAACAAGGTCTTCTTATAGTCCTCCATGGCTGCAAGAATGAACAAACTAATGTTGACGGTTGAGGCTGAGGCACGTGTTCAACACGCTTCCCCTAAAACAGATTTCGCGCCTCTACTAAAGACAACGCGTCTGTCTTCCAGGGTACAACAGTCGAAGCAGTCTGTACTGCCGGAGAAGGCCAGGCACCCGAGGTTACACCGGATAAATTGGTGTGTTGAAACATTGAGAGGTGAAGATGATGTTTAGAGAGTACTCCTTTCTTTATTTAGTGAGACAAAGAAATATACAAAGGTTTCTTTGCTTGACATTATTTTGAGTAATACACAAAGTATTTCTCTTGTTCAACTCTTTCTCTTCTTTGTATCTAAGACTTCTCATAACAAAATAAGGTACACAAACCTCATGTTTATATGCAAGAAATATAGACATATGAAGAGACTAAATTAATTCATCAATTATTAAATAATAATTGTCATGATAATTAGAGACATAAAGTCTCTCATTTATCAACATTTAACAAGAGTTTAATCTTCATTAGTGTCATGAAATAAAGGACTCAATTCAAGAGTCTCTTTAATAATTTCACTAAATAGCAATTAAATTCCATTTATCATTCAAAAATTCTAACAATCCCCCACATGAATGGAGATTGATCAAAACACACAAAATTTTCAATGCAACCTCGACAGTTAAGTATTGCAGGATAGGTAGGTATTAACTTTGAACCTTCCTTTGTGAAGCATACTTAATCTCCTAGCGATTTGTAGACGCGATGTCCTTGAACAAACCCCCGTTTGTGTAGATGACAATACACTTCACACAATACTCTCCTTAGCCGGGCCATCCCCTCACTTTCGTGTCCAATAATGGTCCTGGAACACTTTCCTGGTTCTGCGAGAGCTCTAGGAATTGTGCCCCCAATTCCATTTGAAGCGACCCCACTTCTCTCTAACATAGGTGTTTTTTCTCAAATCATTAAAAGCATTATGGTTACCATGATTTACCTACATCATTTACCATATATTATGCTTATCCTCACAATTTGTCACTGAATGTCATAGGAATGGACAAGGACATAATTAAACACCCTTTATAGTTTAGGGGGTATATATAACCATATATACTAGCTTACACATATTAGCCATGCCCCCACAGTGACCACCCTTAGGCGTATGAATTAGTTGTCCTATTGAACTTAGATATTGGGATCTCCAATTAACTAAGGTAGGTTTCCTTCACATGCCTTTTTCTATGGGCTTTAGTCTCATTCCACAACTTGATCTCTCATCAACCCTCAGGTTGTTGGATCCATAACATTATCTTTGACTTCGTCAAGTCACTACTGATAATTTTGCAATTGAGATCAGTTGTTTTAATGTGATATTGACTCGCAAGTCGTTCATGACTTATTGTCAACTCGTAAGACTACAACTCATGATCTAAACTTTGATCTAGTTATAACGTCTTCTTTTTAGACTAAAACAAATCTTATTTCAATATGAACACATATTTATTATGTATATGGCTGGTATGCTCAATCATCAGACATTAATATCAAACCGGTTGGCATCTGAGTCTAATCAATTAGATTGACTTCTTATCAAGTTGGCATATGAGTCTAATCAACCAGATTAACTCCTTATGACCATTGTGTATTCTAGATGATATCTGAGTCTAAACAACCAGATGGCTCGTTACAACTATAACCTTTATTGCCAACTTTTAACTTCATATTATCAAATGCAAGTTACCCCCCACATTTAAGCGTTATTAGATTGAAACAACCCAACACAAGATAAAAGGTAAAGAAATGTCATCTTTTTATATGGATTGAGAGACTCCTCAAACACCATTTATACAAACCTATGGTTGTTCCTTAAATGGATCTCTCCCCCACATTACTTGCACTTTGATCATGTTTAAGTAATACTACTCACGATGACTACTAGACACATTGATTAGATCACAAATATCTACATCTTTGTACTATTGAAGTCATTCGAGTATATTGTTCACCTCATTTTCCACTTGTGCACAAGAGGTTTTAAAGCTAAACAAGGCAACATATGCCTTAGCATGAGATGCCAACACTTTGGTGTGTATGTGTTCTCCTCACTATCCATTAGACTGAAGGAAGTTATATATTTTTAGTGTTTGTTAGACACCAAATTCATTCTCATGCCATCTTATAATTTGAATGTTTAAAGTTAATTTAATCTCCACATAGCATCTAAATTAACATGTACTAGTCTAGCATGCTTTAGACTACAATACTCTAGCATGTGAACAGAAGATGCATCATTCTGATTCTTCACAGCCTTAAGAGATATACGCATTATCTCTTACTAACATTCATTCTTATTTTATACATGATCATGAGATTTTTTTTTTCATATAGTCTCATATGTATGTTACATAAACATGCATTTTCCATTATTCAGTCTAAGAATATAACATTTTTGCCTTTGATCTCAAAGGCTTCACCATTAACTTATAAGTACCTGACTATAAGTTTTATCTCGAGTAACTTTGGTGAACACATTCATCACCCACAAAAGGTATAAATATTATAAGTGTACAATCACTTTTATGTTGATACGAAATCACTTAGATTCACTCTCAACAAACCAACTTCAAAATTGTGTCTTTAAGTGACATGCCTTGTCGTTTTCTTTTAAAGCTAAAACCTTTACATACCTCAACAAACCAATTTTAAGGTTAAAACCTTTACATACTTCCAACAACTTGAAGGTGGTAGACATATCAACATGTCCTCCATTTCTAATGGTACTTTTGGAACAAATCTTGCCCGATTCATTAGAGATTTGTATTAACATATATTTCTTCCATATGTTAAATTTCACACTTGTGAATTTCCATGATAACTTCTAATGAAGTATGTCGACATGTAACATTCTTGTGTATTTCATCTCAATACACTCACCACTTTCTTTCATGATTCTCTCATGATGTGGTTAGACATTTGATGTCGCGTCTCCAACTTTTAGTCAATGCCACAACTCTTAAGTTGTTTATGTCCAATTCTTTCCATATACTATCCGTTTATAACAATGTTCTTTAACATTGTATATTTGACGTTATAGTTATTAAAAAAATAATAATAATAACATTTCATACGTCACAAACCTTAATGATTTATTTCTTTGTAAATAAAAATTGCATGTGTTATCCGAATATATTGAACACAAAACAATAAATAATATACATTTGAAACTAAATCATAAAGTGCAAAACACTTTTAAAATTTAAACAGATAAGTAGACATATCTACACATCAAATCTCATAGTGTTATTATCTTCAACACTTTTATCAGCCGATCAAAGTCATCACAACAATATCGTCTTGCAACGTGTCTTGAGAACTCTATGCACTTATAAGTACAAGTTCCTCATTTGATCGTGAAATTCTAAAGTTGGACAGTCACAAATCTGTTCAAAACAATACCAAGTCGTTAAAAAGACTACAATTAAGTAGTGAAGCTTGAACAATTGATCTTGTTCACAACAACACCAAGTTGTTTTCCACCATATAGTGTCAACAAGAACACTACTTTGGTTCAACATATGCTACATCTAGCAAAAGTAACGAACCGTTTGAATTATCAAAACTATGCAAAACTTGTTTTAAAATCATTCTAAAACATTTTCTTAGTTTTGCAATATATTATATTTATAATATCAATATGAAACCGTATACCGAAACCCAATATATCAAACTATTTTATATGGTTTTAGTTTAATACATCTACTATAACGGTTTCTAATCCATAAAAGAATCCATTTTTAATGAACATACTAGAAAAATAAAATGTTTACATAAAACATTTTCCTAGTGACTGTGGTTCACAAAATAAACCCGTTCTAACAAACATGTTAGAACTTAAATGATCCAAACGCGCACGTTAGAGTCATTTTTTTTACATGAAATATTTCCAAATATTCCATTTCATAAAATAGATCGTATTTAAGCTCGTATCAATGATAAAAGTTTTCTAACACATGTTAGAAAACTAAAACGAGTTTTAATGTGCACATTTAGAAGTATTAAAACTTCTATACGAAATATTTAAACACACATGGTTCATAATATTAAACCACGTCTAACACACAAGTTAGGAAAAAAAAAACTATTATCGTCCCTTTTTTTTATATCGGCGGTTTTTATGAACCATTTCTAACACACTGTTAGAAGACAAATGATTACAAAAATCATTTTAAACCTTTTTTTTTAACCCAATCGATAGCAATAAACGGTTACAAAAATCGTTATAAAACTTATCAATAAATTAGTTCTAACATGCTCGTAAGAATTAAACGATTACACAATCGTTATGAACTTGACAATTTATATACAATAACAAATTCTAACACCATCGTTAGAAGTAAATGATTACAAAAATCATTGTCATGCTTATTGATTTATATATAAAAAACAGTTTCCAACACACTTGTTAGACATTATCGATTACAAAAATCGTTATAACAATTATCGGTTGGCATAAAACAAACCGGTTCTAACATGCTCGTTAGAAATAAATGATTACAAAAATCATTATAAGGATTTTTTAGTTTATCAAAATAAACTATTTCCAACACCCATTATAAGAAACGAGACGCTTAGACAAACTTCTCAAATCAATATATTTTTTTTAATATAATCATTTCTAACACACATGCTAGAAAATGAAACGTTTACAAAAAACGTATTGTTTATAAAATAAACCAAGTCCTACGCGAACGTTGTGGAATTTAACGTTTACAAAAAAAACGTATGGTTTACACCAATAAACCCGGTATAACACACATGTTATAAAAAATCACGATTAAGATCGTTTAAAACCAAAAGGTTGAATCAAAACCAATTGTTTTGTATCACGGTGTAGGATTTAACATTATACCACAATATCTATAAATCCAAACCCAACAAGTTGTACTACATACATATTTCCCAAAACGAATATTTACAAGATTATACAAAAATCTCTGAAACAATTTTTTTAACCACTTCGTGAACCCAGAATCCTTATGAATAAGGTTTTAAGATTGTAGCAACAATCTCACGAAATCTGTTTTAAGATTGTAGGACATGGGTCACGATTTTATTAAAAATATTAATAAAAGTAATAGAGACACACTCTATATACATTTGGGAAATTGTAGTACACAAACCGTGTATGAAAATTAAAAATAAATACAACAAATGTAAGTAAATTGATTCAAACCTAGTCTTCAACAAGATCATGAATCACGTCTTCTAGCAATCTCATTAAGCCTATCTAAAATGATTCAACCAAGATCTTCAAAAAGTCAAGTCTTCAACAAGGTCTTCTTATAGTCCTCCATGGCTGCAAGAATGAACAAACTAATGTTGACGGTTGAGGCTGAGGCACGTGTTCAACACGCTTCCCTTAAAACAGATTTCGCGCCTCTACTAAAGACAACGCGTCTGTCTCCCAGGGTACAACAGCCGAAGCAGTCTGTACTGCCGGAGAAGGCCACGCACCCGAGGTTACACCGGATAAATTGGTGTGTTGAAACATTAAGAGGTGAAGATGATGTTTAGAGAGTACTCCTTTCTTTATTTAGTGAGACAAAGAAATATACAAAGGTTTCTTTGCTTGACATTATTTTGAGTAATACACAAAGTATTTCTCTTGTTCAACTCTTTCCCTTCTTTGTATCTAAGACTTCTCATAACAAAATAAGGTACACAAACCTCATGTTTATATGCAAGAAATATAGACATATGAAGAGACTAAATTAATTCATCAATTATTAAATAATAATTGTCATGATAATTAGAGACATAAAGTCTCTCATTTATCAACATTTAACAAGAGTTTAATCTTCATTAGTGTCATGAAATAAAGGACTCAATTCAAGAGTCTCTTTAATAATTTCACTAAATAGCAATTAAATTCCATTCATCATTCAAAAATTCCAACAAATACGTCCTTGATTCAAGCGGTAGAAGGTGTGATCTGGAAATCGAATCAAACATATATTATCTTAGTCTATTAAGTTATCTTTCTGACATGTTTGAGATTCCGCCAATTACACATTTATCTTAAAAATGTCTATGTTTGATGATACGATCGATATATTTAATGATCGTGATGTATCATTTCTTTTTTAAAATGGCTGAGCAAAGTCCTAGTGAAGTATTCAAGTTATATGTTGTTTTTGAGTGTAGTATCGGTTCATCTAATTGTATTCCTTCAAATGATTACAAAATTCCTGATTTAAATGTCCGTTTTGAAAATTTTTACCATTATGATCCAAATTATGAGAAATTTGAGGAAAAAAACTTTCTTCCTGATTTAGATGCCCTTTTGAAAACGCAACCGTGGATATTTCTCTAGGAAAAACAAAAAATTGTCCGTTAGGTTATCTATTTCGTGATAAAGAAGAAATGAAACCAGAGTTGGGAAAATTGTGTTTATCAGAATGTTTCTTTTATAAAGTAGAAAGATCCTCTAAAACACGTTATGAAGCATCATGCGTAGTTGAGGATTGTGAGTGGCGTTTTAGGGCATATGCCTACCCAGGTTGTAAAACGTTTTATGTTATATATTTTAATGATAATCACACATTTCCCAACACTCAAACTCACCCTCATCTTCATCAAGCTAATCAAAAAGTTGTTGGCAACATACTAAAACACCAATTGAAAAATAGTGGTCATGTATACTGTGGTAATGAAATAGTCCAAGATTTTCGATAAAGTTTTCACGTGGACATAACTTACTCTCAAGCATGACGTGGGAAGTGTCATGCACTCGAAACTTTGCAAGCAAATAGCAAAGATTCGTTTGCTGAGCTCCCGCTTTATTGCTATAATTTGGAAAGGACGAATCCGGGGACAATTACTCGCATCAGGACTGATGACGAGAGTCTCATTGAAATTCTTTTTGTTTCCAATGGTGTTGCAGTCAGTATTATTTATTATTTCAATTTTCGTTATAGGTTTTCTTTTTATAAAGCTAACCATTTTTTTTTGTTTTTCATACGTGGTATAGATTAGGGGTTTTATTCATAATTTAAGACCCGAGATTATTATAGACGTGGCGCACTTGCGAGCTGAGTTTAAAGGAACGTTATTTCTGGCTGTTGGAATGGATGATAACAACCAAAATTTACCGGTTGCCTATGGTATAGGGAAATCTGAAGATGGTGAAAGTTGGATATGGTTCTTGTCTAGGCTTAAAGAGTGTATTGGTGAACATCTAGATCTGGCGATCATTTCTAATCGTGCGAATTCAATAGACTTGGCGATACGGACTATTTTTCCTCGTGCTTTTCACGGGTTGTGTTGTTGTCATCTTATGGTCAACTTAAACTTACCCTTAGATAAAAAGAAGGAATTACAGACACTCTGGTGGAAGACTTGCAAAGCTTATCGGGTATCTAATTTTGAAGATAATTTCAATTCGTTGTGTGCAGCGGTCCCACGAATAAGGAATACTCTGTTAATTATCGGATTGGGTAAGCGGACAAGAGCGCATTGCCTAGGTAAACGATATCATTATATGACATCTAACAGTGCAGAGTCAATGAACGCATTATCCAAACATTCAAGGAAAATTCCGATCACCGACCTTGTTGAATTCTTTAGACAAAAACTTCAGGGATGGTATTATGAACGTCGAAAGGAGGGTATTAAAAACAACCACATACTTACTCCCTTCACGGTGAAAAAAAAAATTTGAAGGGTCTAGAACGTGGACTACTTATTGTGTTGGGATTAACAGTTTTCATTTCGAAGATGGTAAGAAAAATGGCTTTGTTGAGTTGTGGAATCAGACATGCAGCTGTTGGGTGCAACAGATATCCGGTTTCCCATGTGGGCAAATGATTGCGGTATCAATATTTTTAAAAGATAATGATTGTAGTCATTATACTTCTCCTTAGTACAACAATGAGTTATACAAAAAGACATATGAAGCGATTTATCCGCTACCCCACAGGTCTGAGTGGGAGATACCTGATCAAATAGTACATTTACAACAACCACATATTACAAAAAGGCCGTCCTCGTGAAAACAGTCGAATATTATCGCGAGGTGAGCAACCCACACCAGTGTACTATAGTCGTTGTAAAAGTTATGGTCATCATCGTGACCGATGTTCAGCAACGGTCGAATCACAATCCAAGAAAAAACAAAAAAAAAATTGTTCGTCAAACACCATCGCCTACTTTCGTCGAACCAGAAGACTTTGAGGATTTTGTTTTTCATAATACGTGTTCGACAGTTAATTTGGATGATTTCTAATCATGTTTGTCTTTTGGTTATTAATATCTTATGCTTTTAGTTCATCAAATTTATTTGGCTTCTTTTTTATTTATTTTTTCGTTATTTATTTGGTTATTAATTGTTTTATTTAACAATCACAAACATAATAAAACTAAACAAAACATTTACAAATTTATATAAATCATAAATAATGGGTATCATACAATATACATCCTAGTTACCTGTTTTAGAACGATAAATGTTACAAATCCTATAATATTACACCAATAATTTTGATTTACAAGACGAAGTTGTTGCACACGTCGACCACCGAGATGTATCTGTTGCTTCAAACCATTTGCACAACAACAGTTCCCAGTGTGCTTTATACCCACTTTTTAGGACCTCTCATCTTCATTTTTTAGAATCATGTCTTTCTTTTTTAATAGTCCATTCTTCACCGAGACGTATCCATGGCTTTGTTAAAGCTTGTACGGATGGAGGTTTACAATCGGTGTATAAGGAAAATGGCGAGTTCTCCGATATCCTATTAACAACAATATAGGGTTGCTCCCTACCCTACGTCACACCAAGGAACTCGTCGGCGTCCACTACTCCAACCACCACCACCGACGTCCTTTCACACATGGGAGAAAGATGTTCCAACAGGGCATGACGTAGATCTGGGAGGTTGATATGTCGAAAAACACATCTCTTTTCCTATGTATTTTGTATATTATTTGGTTAAGTTTTTATTCGTTTCGTGACATTTTTATTAGGTATTTATTTATTTTATTATTTTATAGGTGTTCGTGGAAAATGGGCTAAAAACGAAAGAATTTTAATCGAGAGACGAACACTTGAGAGCATGTGTTCATTAACGTCAGAACATAAATGAGAAACTTTAATCGAGCCAACAACAACCAAGTCGAGAGCATGGAGTAATAATAGTATATAATAATAATAATAATAATAATAATAATAATAATAACAATAAAATAAAATAAAAACAAAAAGGAAAAGCTTGGGCCACGAGCCCAGGCCTAAAACAAAAACACAAGTGAGGCGGTGCACATAATGTGTGGAGAAATATTATTGCCGTCAATATTTATTCAGAGATTATTTTTTCATTACACTTGGACGAAGAGGATTATCCAAGAGAAAGAGCTGTGATCGACTAAAGGAGCTTTGGAGGGGAGAATGTCCCGGGCATGTTAAAGATTAATATTCAAGGAGCCTCGGGTTTGATTTAGTTTTCGTTTATATTTTTATTAGACATGATTAAAACTATTTTAATTTATTTTGTGAAGATGTCTTTAAATATTATGAGCTAAAACTTTTATTGGTGACCTGAGATGATGAACTAGATTATGGTTTTTAATTAAAGACTTATGTTTTTCGTTTTGGATGTGTTGGGTTACATGATTTAATTTTTATGTTTGATTTTGAATATTTGTGTGCTAGCGCTTTTTGATTTGATTACTTGGTTGTCGGTTTTGATGTTCTAGGCATATAGGAATATCCCTTAGATCTAGAAATCATTCTAGTTTGATTAACTTTTTTTGTCGAGCTAGTTCTTGCAGTTAGGAATAGCGCAAGTTCAACAGGTTTTTAAAATCAATTAGCTAGGTTGACTAACTAGGCATTGTTTGGTAGTTTGGTTATCGATGGGGCGAGACCGGTTACTTATTCGTGTTTAGAGTTTTCCTAGGATTTCATTCGTATTAGTTAAGTTTGCTTCACAGTTTGGGAGTTTTCGATCCAAGAGCGGTTGATTAAAGGATTACTGTGGGATTTGCTTTCGCTGGGGCGATCCACTTTCATTTTAGCATCTCAACACTTGTCCCGCCTTGAGTCTAGTCGACTATCCTTGACAGGAGGCTTATTAGATGAGAACAGGGTCTCTAACCGGATTACATAGGTCAACTTTTATAACCAGAGTCTAGGGATTCTACCTAGGTTACCAGCCCTCTTCCTATCTGATTTTTCCAGTTCCTTAAGTTCATATTAGTTATCGAGTTAAGTTAAGTTTAATCTATTTAGTTTAATTAAGTTTATAATTAATAGTTTAAAATACCACCCATTTAAGTATCTATTTATTTAGGCTAGTATTTCAGTATAGGTTGTGATCTAGAGTTGCATTCGCGTCTTTGGGTTCGATACTCGGTCTTATCTGGTTACTGCGTTACGACCGGTACACTTGCCGTGCGTGTGTAGTTTTTAGGTGAGTCGTTTTAATTAAAGCTTGTGTTATTTTTGTATATACATTTACACCCATCAAGTTTTTGGCGCCATTTCCGGGGACGCAATTGGCACTCTTGAGAATTATCCGATCCGTTTCTGGTCTACTATTTTGTGAATAATTTTTGTTTTTATTTTTTTCTTATTATTATTATTTTTTATTCGTAATATATAATTTTTTTTATCATGTGCGAGATCTACGGAGGACCCCACTTTACCATAAGATGCCCTCATTCATATTCATCGGGGTATTCCACGGATTATTATTCTAACACCTATTTGCAGCCGCAACCATATCAGTCATACCAGCCTTCATACCCATAGGCAAACTGGTGGTTTAAACCTGCAACATCTGAGTCACTAGATAGAATAAAAAGTCGGCTTGATCGTCTACAAGATAAGATGTATGAGGAAAGGCATGGTGGTAGCTCGTCAGAGTATCCACCTAGCTAACATTTGTATCCACATCCCGATTATCAGGACGTCTCGTCTCACACTAGATCTGATTTTGCCGCCTTCCTTGCTAACCAACAGCTCATGCTCGAGGATATGGATTCTTTGTTATCCAAGCGCACCAGCTATTTGAGGGAACAAGATGCGGCACTTAAGAGGCTAGAGGCTCATGTGGATGAACTGAAGACCATAATGGACGTTGAAGTCCCACCTTCAGTTCAGCAGGTTTATTTCACAAATGATGACCCAGACGAGATGGATGATATTTTGCACGATTCAGGGTTAAAGCCAGAGACCATAATGGACACCTTAGTCCCACCTTTGGTTCAGCAGGATGAGCAGCCTTGCCAGATCCCTAGTTCAGTAGCATATCCTTAGGAGGCAGATGTCTGGAGTGATGATGAGGAGATAGAAAGGATAACTTGGGACGCGTACAGGAAAGCCATGATGGAGAAGATAGAGGAGGCTTAGGAAGATATTGATTTTTCAGAATCCACAGGCTGGCTGTTTGAGGAAGAAGTGGTGGAAGAGCAAGACACCACTGATCTGCTTGAAGAAGCAGCTGATTGGGAAGCAGAGTTTGGTGACGAGTTGGTTGATTTCTCAGTTCAAGAAGTGGACAAAGATTTTGACCCAATAGGTGACCTCGATATCTTAGAGGCATTATTGAGAGGATGCCTGACTGTGGAAATTCAGGAGCCACCAAACAAGGAAGATGAGAAAGAAGCAATGGTGGAAGCAGAACACCACAGCCGGCCCGTGCAGGCATTGGATATTACACTGTCACCATGGCCACCACCACGGGAGAAGGCTCGCAGTTACATGGACCAGAATCACATGCCACATCCACATATCAGGTTTGGTCCAGGTAAGTCTAGGGATAGGTGGCCCAACCCGTTTGAATTTTTCAGGCGTCTTTATATTTTCACCAATTGTTTTCTGACGAACAATGGTGAATGAAAAGAATTGAACGGGTTGGACATGGGTTTGATTAAATATAAGCCACCTGATTAATACTTTGTTTTTTTTTTCACTTGTAGAGTTTGTAGGTATTTTGTTTATTAATTTTAGTTTGTGTCTTTGTTTGAGTCTAAGTGTGGGGATGGTCTGCATTCTTTTCATATTGAGATCTTCTCGTCCGTACTCAATCTCCATTCGGGCGAGGCGACCCTTTTAAAAATCATTTTTGTAAACAGTCATCCCAACACAGTTGTGTTTTTTTCCATTTTACTTTTTGTCTTTTTAGTGTTTGTTTTGCAGGTTATTGATGCAGCCGCGAATGAAATGCTATACGGTTGCTTTGCACTTGGATGGGACAACTCAGGACACGCTTTGCGAGGATTACACCACAGTATTACCAGGGGAGTCTGTTCCATTTTACTTTTTATTTTTTTTCTTTTTTCTACTTTATTTTTAGTTCCTTGCCGCTACACATCGAGGACAATGTGCAATTTTAAGTGTGGGTATGGGAACTGCGTTTTAGAATAGTTTGAGTCATTATTTAAAAAAATAAAAATTAAAAAAAAAAACAACTCTTTTCCTATGTATTTTGTATATTATTTGATCAAGTTTTTATTCTTTCGTGTCATTTTTATTAGGTATTTATTTATTTTATTAGTTTATAGGTGTTCGTGAAAAATGGGCTCAAAATGAAAGAATTTTAATCGAGAGACGAACACTTGAGAGCATGTGTTCATGGACGTCAGAACGTAAATGAGAAATCTTAATCGAGCCAACAACAACCGAGTCGAGAGCATGGAGTAATAATAGTATACAATAATAATAATAACAATAAAATAATAAAAAAACAAAAAGGAAAAGCTTGGGCCACCAGCCCAGGCCTAAAACAAAAACACAAGTGAGGCGGTGCACATAATGTGTGGAGAAATATTATTGCCGTCAATATTTATTCAGAGATTATTTTTTCATTACACTTGGACGAACAGGATTATCCATGAGAAAGAGCTGTGATCGACTAAAGGAGCTTTGGAGGGGAGAATGTCCCGGGCACATTAAAGATTAATATTTAAGGAGCCTCGGGTTTGATTTAGTTTTCGTTTATATTTTTATTAGACATGATTAAAACTATTTTAATTTATTTTGTGAAGATGTCTGTTAGGACAAAGAGGATTGGTGAAACCACTTTTGGAAACCTTAGTCTAATTCACTTCTGTCATTTTGGCTAAGTATAGAAGTACTGAAAAGAAAACAAAGAACTGCTGAAGAGAAGATAAGAGAAGTGCTGAAGAAGAAACTTCATCAGAAGTTCTGAAGTCCAAACCAGACAAGTTCACTTCAGAAGTACTGAAGACAAACTACTCATCAGTAGTTTGTCATTCATCAGCACTTAGCATCAGATATTTTCCACCGCCTTTTGCATCAGTAGTTTATTGTTTATTATTACTTTTAGCTGTATTTGTTAGTTTCAATGTTGCAACTTGTGCAACTTGTTTCTGTTGTTTCTGTACTTGCTTTTTGGGCAAGATACATGTATGTAAACGTCTATAAATAGGAGGCTTCAACCTTCTATTTTAGACATTGATTTTAATAGAAAAATCCTTCAAACACTCTCAACTGTTCTATTCCATTTCAGTATTTATTGTGAATCTGTCTAAGTATCTAATTCTCATTTACTGCTTGGATTCATAATAAATACTTGTCATTTATTAGTTTCAATCATCAAGGGGGAGTAATAACTCTTCCTTAGTATAAAAAGTGTAGCTTTAACTTATACATTCCGCTGTGCTTATAATCTGATTTACAAGGGCTTGCTAAACACTTAAGTGTCAAGATAGCAAGTTCTTACTTAGCAAAAAGAGCAAACTGATCCCAACAATTGGTATCAGAGCATTGGTTTATCTGATCACATATCAATCTAACAAATTGAGAATCAGACACAAAGCTCTTATTGATATTCAATAAAAAGATCAAAAGTTCACTTTTTATCAACATCCATCACTTAAAAGAGTCATCTGACAAATCTATACTCTTTAAAATGGATCCACATAATACTGGTTCTGCCACTAAACCTGCCATGCTTGTGAGAAATGAGTACAACATATGGCAAAAGAGAATGGCACATACCTTGTCACAAACCAACACAGGTTGTTGGAGATCTGTGATATATGGTCCTCACAAACCAGTAAATGTTAATCTTGAAACTAATGTTAAGGTCCCTAAGGACCCTAAAGAATATACAGATGATGATTTCCTAAAACTTGAGCTAGATGCAAAAGCATTCTCTATGTTGGCAATGGCTCTCCCAAATGAGATATACTCTGGCCTTTTACATTGTGAAAGTGCCAAAGAACTCTGGGATTGTCTTAAAGAACAGTTTGGAGGAACTGAAGAGGTGATTGCCAATACCAGAGAGATTTTAGCTCAACAATATGAAACATTTGCTCATATTAATGGGGAAACTTTAACTCAACAATTTGAAAGATTCTCCTTATTAATATCTGAGCTAAAGTTAAATGGTCAGACCTATACAACAGTGTCTATGCTACATAGATTTTTAAGGTCTTTACCTGACAAATGGGAAACATACTCCATTGTTTTAAGATCCTCACCAGATTTTAGCTCCCTCACTCTTACAAAACTCCATGGGAGATTACTTACTTTTGAGAGAGAAATTGATCAAAAGAAGAAATTACAATCATCTGGTAAAACTGCTGATGACTACCTACCAGGTAGTACAGCACTTTTGGGACAAGATTCACCAACTTGTTCCTATGGATCTTATGACAATATTGACATAACCACTGGGATCTCATCAGAAAGATCTTTCCTAGGTTATGACAATAATGACCAAAGTCAAACTGCTGATAATCTATGTTTTATCATGGATGATTTGAAAAACTTTAGCAGTGATGACTTAGAAGAAATGGACATACTACACCAACTGGCCATGCTAAGCATTAAAACTAACAAGTTTTATAAAAGGTCAGGAAGGAAATTTCCAGGATTGACCAGTAATACAAAAATTGGTTTTGACAAATCTAAATTAAGATGTCACAAGTGTCAGAAGTTGGGACACTTTGCTAGAGAGTGTAGAAGCTCTAGCTTTAACCAATCACAATCTGGAAATAACTATAACCCCAATTATAATAGGAATAATGGAACTCAAGGGAGTGCTCATTTTGTACAGGCACAAGCTCCTCAACAGCAATACATGCCACAAGTACAATATGTTCAAGTGCCTGCTCAACAGATGCAGAGCCAACAATCAATCCCTCCCTTTCCAGCTGCTCAACATCCTCCACAGCCTCAACAACCCTCTCAACAAAGTCTTTTCACCTCAGGGTATGTTGACTGGAGCAGTCTCCCCTTTGACACCACAGAGTGCAATCCTGATGCAGACAACAAAATGTTTGACATCAACTGGGGAGAACCAGACAATGGCAGAAAGAACTTTGCCTTAATGGCATTTGAAGGCTGTACTTCAAAATCTGCATTGTCACAGGTATCAAAAGAATCTTTGACAAAACTTTGCTCAAATTCTTGCAAAGAAACTTTTGCTCTCATAAGAGAGACAAATCTGCACTTACAAGGTAAAGCCAATGATTTAGAAAGAAAATACACACAGATAAAATGTGATTTAGAAAGAAAACTGTGTGCTAAAACAAAAGAAGTTTCTAAATTAACTGACTCAGCTATTGAAACCCAAGCACAAATTAAAATCATGCTAAATGACCTGGGAGATGTCAGACAAGAGCTTCCTGACACCAGGATCACATGTGAAAAATGGGTGGAATTTTGTAAGGGGTATCAATTATTGCTAAACCAACAAAGTGCTTCAAATGTTAAGTTTGGCATAGGATACCATCATGTTGAAACACCAACAGATTTCTCTCCCAAAACTACTGAAGATGGGAGAAGAATTGTTTCAAATGAAACTTCTGAAGGGAAAGACTGCACATCTTTCCATGAAAACTTTCTAAACAGAAATCCTGGCATTTTTAAAGAAAGTACTTCAGAAGTATTAACAAAATCTGACAACAAGCCATCAGTAGTTTCATCTACATCATGAGTTGAGATCCTGAAAACTACTGATGAGCAAAATCTTTACACTAATGTCAGAAATTTGCCTTTAGACCAAAAACAAAAGGCAAAAGAGTGTGAAATATGTGGTCTGTTCAACCACAAAACTGAATTTTGTAGATACAGAAAAGGAATTCAGTTCAATCAAAAATTTAAACAACAGGTTGTGGGAAATCAAATCAGAAATGATTATGAAAGAATCTTTAAACCCAAGAAACAACAACCTGAAAACACCTTTTCTCAGAAAAAGATAAAATCTCAACCAAAATCTTTTTCTCAAAATTCCTTGTCAGTAGTTAGACCAGAATCATCAGCAGTTTCACAAACTGCTGAGATACAAAATCTAATGAACATGGTACAACTACTGATGACCAAGGTTGATGGTGGTCCTGAAAAGGATACCACCATGGTTCTTAATGAAAAATCCATTGCCAAAAAGACATGGATTTCTCAACCTGGTCAAGAACAAACTGTAACTGTTCTCAAGAGCAAACCCAAAGCCAAACAGGCTTGGGTTCCTAGATCTAACTAATTTGCTTTTATGTGCAGAGAGTTTCCAGGGGCTTAAACAGCATATGGTATGTTGATAGTGGAGGCTCTATGCACATGACTGGATGCAGATACCTAATAAACAACTTTATCAGCCAAAGAGAAGGATCTGTATCCTTTGGGAACAATGCTAAGGGATATGTGCTAGGACATGGCAATGTCTCAACACTTGTCCCGCCTTGAGTCTAGTCGACTATCCTTGATAGGAGGTTTATTAGATGAGAACAGGGTCTCTAATCGTATTACATAGGTCAACTTTTATAACCAGAGTCTAGGGATTCTACCCAGGTTACTAGCCTTCTTCCTATCTGATTTCTCCAGTTCCTTAAGTTCATATTAGTTATCGAGTTAAGTTAAGTTTAATATATTTAGTTTAATTAAGTTTATAATTAATAGTTTAAAATACCACCCATTTAAGTATCTATTTATTTAGGCTAGTATTTCGGTATAGGTTGTGATCTAGAGTTGCATTCGCGTCTTTGGGTTCGATACTCGGTCTTATCTGGTTACTGCGTTACGACCGGTACACTTGACGTGTGTGTGTAGTTTTTAGGTGAGTCATTTTAATTAAAGCTTGTGTTATTTTTATATATACATTTACACCCATCAGAGGTCAATGAACTCGTTAATATTATAAACTACCAAACCAAGTTGCATTGTACATGGGTTATACCACATGCAGATGTAACAACGATCCAAGTAGTTTTATGCAGATGAAACAACGATCCAAATATTATCAAAGAATGTTTACATGATTCGGTAGGCTTGGGTTTGAAAAGCAAAATGAACGAATTCAGCCGAGTACAAGTTGAAATAAAGCTTAGAAAAACATCATGAGAATCAAAAACACATAAGGGTTTAAAAACTTTATAAAAAAATTTAATACAACTTTCTAAATATTTTGAACACATGAGGGAAAAAGGTACAAATTTCGTGAAGTGGAGTGGGGATTTATATACCTACGAAAAAAAAATTGTAACGGCTCCTAAGACATCTCCGTGACGGCTTCAGTGGAATGAGACGGCTTGGTGTCGTCTCCCACTTCCTGAGATAACTTGATGTCGTCTCCCACTTCTTGAGATGACTTGGTGCCGTTTCCCACTTCCCGAGATGACTTTTTCCGTCTCCCACTTCCCCCGAGACGAGTGGTGTCGTTTCTCACTTCCCCGAGACGCCTCGGTGGCGTCATTTCAGTTTCCACTAGGACGTTTGTAACGCCCCAAAAACCCAAACTTTAATTAATTAGCATGTTTTAATGTGTTATGGCACGAGGTAAAATAACTTAGTAATTTACCTAGTTAGATATACAAGTTAAATAGAAATCAAATAAGGTTTGAGTCAAAGTTGGATGGGTATCAAACTTGAAGGACTGATTTTGTAAAGAACCAAACTTATACACCACCTACATTTTTTTGGTGGGATAATATATACGACACACACACACACACACTTCAGGAGAGTATGTGTGTGTGTGTGCGCTTTCTACCCTAATGAAAAGAGGGAAATGGAATTTGCATGTATAATCTGAGATTTGAGAAGTGTTCATCACCTTCTAAGCATCAAGTAAGTATCTATTTCATTTGATGAAACTTTTTTGTTGTAGCCCTTTGTGGGTTGTGATGAATCAACCCTAAATTGGGTAAATTGTAAGTATCAGATGGTTAAATTTATGTTTGGATGCACTAATCCAGTGTCATTAACGATTTAAAGATTTCAATCGGGGAAATTGAATGTTAGAATCCATGTAATGGTAGATGTAGATTGTGGTTTATGATTTTATGTTATTGGATAAACTCTAACTAACATGTAGAAATGTGTGTTGTATGAATTTCATGTTGAAAAAGGTCATGGTTGAAGGTGATTATGTGGTTGGTTGAGTGCATGTATTGGGAGCTTGTACAATGTGCTTAGATTATTGTACGAACACCAAGTGTTTGTTGAAATGCCTAGGAGATGATAATGTGTGAAAATTGTATACATGAACTTAACAAATGTGAATGCAATGTGAGAGTTGATGTAATTATTAGTAAACTAAGATGAAGAATGTGTTTTTGAAGGAATCCATGTGGGAATGTAGTTTGATGGTATGTTTGGTAGAAGTATGCATTAGGAGTTTGTACCTTATGCTTGAATGGTGTGATGCACACCATGTCTTCTATTGATTTCTTAGTTGAGATCAAGAAGTAAATGTGTTGCTAATTGTATATCATAAAGGCACTAGTATGTATGAGATGAATTATATGTTTGTATGTGTCGACCTAAGTGATCATAAAGTTGTATGTATCCTACAACATGTGAATTTGATGTTTATGGTGGTCTAGTACAATAATATGGATATATGTTTCTAACTAGAAAGTTTATATGGTTGAAAGTTGATTTTTTGGCAAGTTAATAATGTAGAATAACATAGTTAGGCTCTCGAACATGATTGTGCGATTAGAAAGACTATGCGATGCATCTTATGTTGGTCTATGTGGCATATATGATGGTAAGTTGAAAATTTGCTTGATGTGAAAACAAATGTGGTTATGAATCTATGTCTTATGTATGACGAAAATTGACTAATGGAAGTCAATGTGATATTTGGTTGAGAATGGTTGTTTGTATGAATGATCATGTATGCTAATGATGTTGTAAACATGATGACATGAAAAGATGTGGATCATGTCAAGATAGGCTCAAGCATGGAAGGTTAATGGATCAAGAAGAGGCAAAGAAAGAAATAAGAACATGGAGGACTTGAGGTAAGTGACTTATAAACTTAACATTAGTTTAGTGAATGCGTGTTTATGTATTAATGTAGAATGGGAAACAAGAATGAAATGGTAACTTATAGTATGACATGTGAATGAATATTGTTAGTGAACAAATATTGTTCACCATACAACAATGAAAGTAGTTGGGATAAATGGGTCAACAAATAAAAAAAAGATAGAAGTGAAGGTATTTTCTTAGACCAGAGGATAGTTTAGACGAGAGGAAGAATAAGCAGAGGATACTTGCTCAGACTAGAGGATAGTTTAGACCAGATGATATTTGCTCACACCAGAGGAAGAATGAGCAGATGATATTTGCTCAGACCAGAGGATAGTTTAGACCAGAGGAAGAATGAACAAAGGATGTTTGCTCAGACCAGAGGATAGTTTAGACCAAAGGAAGAATGAGTTGAGGATGTTTGCTCAGACCAGATGATAGTCTAGACTAGACGAAGAATAAGCAGAGGATGTTTGCTTAGACCAGATGATAGTTTAGGCTAGAGGAAGAATAAGTAGAATTCAGTTTCTTTTATTTAACTTGTTTAACTGTTTGAAGGGTTGCATGTTGATGTTCAACCCTAGGTATGCGCTACTTTGGAGCCAGATGGATGATCAGGCTATTCTGAATAACCGAACACGCTTAACCCTTTTCGTTATAAGGATGGTAATAAAGATTAAGGTATGTAAGTAAGAATGCATGGAAGTTAAAGATTATGATCCGGAGTTCAGATCCGAATTTGCAAAAGGCGTTTGGACATGATCATTGAGTATTGTTGAATGTTATTTCTACATTTTGAATATTTGAATGAAGTCACTTAATGAACTAACGAAATGGTTATGTGGTGGTTGCAGGTTGCCTAGTCTTCCTTTTGTAAAGAAAGGAATGGTAGGAGATCGAGTGAGGAAGCGGATTGTATGGGATCTCGATCACGTAACCTAATAAAGATGAGTCGTGTTCAAATATAATAAGAAACAATAAAATATGTGACACCTATAATATTTTGAAGAAATTTTCCGGTTCATATTTTCTGTTGTGTATTTTCTGATAGAGCGAGTTAGGGTATTACAAGTTGGTATCAGAGCCCAGGGTTGAGCGAATCAAGTACATGGTCTTAAGTACTTGGACTCAAACATGTGTGCTCTTGAAATTAGTGACCCGTACAATCCAGGACTCGATCAAGATATTAAGGTAGAATTTATTTTTGGTTCACATAATACGATAGAACTAATTATGAAGTTTTGTTAAGGTAATATATAGTGGATGATGAAGAAGTCTTGCGGACGTGATCCAAGACAGATCTCGAAACATGTGGAACAGAAGGAATGGTCATTGATCAAAGGGTGAAGAGAATTAACTCCTACTTCAAAGATGTGGAAATTGACTTTGTGGCATGATGCAGAAGTCAAAGGTATGGAAATAGACTTTGTGGCATGACGCACAAGTCAAAGCTGTGCAAATTGACTTTCTGGAAAGATTCACAAATCAAAGGTGTGAAAATTGACTTTGTTGTAAGATGCACAAGTCAAATGTGTGGAAATCGACTTTGTGGCAAGATGCACAAGTCAATGGTATGGAAATTGACTTTGTGGCAAGATGCACAAGTCAAAGGTATGAAAATTGACCTTGTGGCAAGATGCACAAGTAAAACGGTAAATAATGACTCCTTTGTGAAAATGTGGAACAACCCATGTAACGGGTAATTTGGATATGAATGAAGAAGAGAATATGTCTTTCACTTACCAAGGTATGCATGAATAATGTAAATACGTAGTGTAGTAAATTTGTTTAGATAAGTCTGTTACGTGGCATATAGAATGCATGCATGAATGAAAGGTAGAATCCATAATTTAGCAGTATTGGGTGGGAAGAAAGAAGGGATTTACATTCCTGTCTTTAACAATGATAAATTTAAAGGTGGTAAGAATGGAGTTTAATAATTTCATTGGGATACATGTGCTTTGCGACCAACGAAAGAAATAAATATCTATAATACATATATCCATAACCATATAATATATAGATGGGGGTAGAAATACACGATACCTAACGATCGAAACAAATTGTGGAAAGATAGTTAAAAATGTACTAATGGTTTGTGTTGGTGGTAAAATTCTCAGGATGAATTTACCTCAAGTATTACGTGTAACATCCTCAGGATAGAGAAGGACTGAGCAGACTTCAGGATGTGACAGCATTCTGACCTATGTACAACCTGAGGATAGACTAACGAATCGTCTTGTTTAAATGTTGTTGCAGGTATAACCAATCAATGATAAAGACTTGTAACTCTTCTCCAACGACTATATAGTCTTACTAAGTCAAGAAAGCTAAGGATGCAAGAGTTATGCGCATGAAGCAAGTCCAAGGAAGGAGTCAAACATGTAACCGACGAACATTAATAATAGGCGAAAAGCTAGGAAACTGATGTACCAACGTTCATATGAGTGGAAACAGCCTCAACGGTCACCTGAAACATCCCACAAGATCATTGAAGATGGCGGATATCATGGGATCTCTTATTTACTTTCATGTAATTATATATAAGGGCATGATGAACGAAAATAGGACACTTACACATTATCGAACACTTGATACTAGCTAACAAACACCTGATACTCTCTCTACTCACACACAACACCACACATTCATTTTAATTATAGTTCTTTCATCATACTTCCAAAGTTGTAACACTTTTTCTCATTTTAATATTAAGAAACAAGGCAGGGGCTTACTCTCTCTACTTGATGAACTGATCCAACGGGTCACCAACGGGAATCTAGTCTTGTGTGGTCATGTTAAATGTCAAACTTTTACAAACATTCAAAGTTAAGTTTTGGACAACTTGGGGTTATTAGACAAACATATCATTGGTCAACCATTAATAGGCTATCTATGGTAGGTTTCCGGTAGTCGGATTACTATAAACAAGCCTAGTTATGATTTACGTGAAGAACGCAACCTAAGGTGAGTTTCACAGCCCCACTATTTACTGTTTTCATTTTTGGGGGAGAAACATGCGGTACAAACACAAACTTTTCAGACCACGGTATTACATTATATCACATGGGTACTAAGTGACATTTCATCATTAAGTCCTTTCTAACTTTTGAACCATGAATATGTCAATACATAGCGGAGAAACTGTGAATAGATCTATTGGAACCGACAAGCCCCACTCGGGTCGTCTGGAGGTCAGACGGGTGCATCTTTGTCTTATCTAACTTACGACACCGGGTGATGACTGGTGACGGGTATTAAAGGAAACTTCTAACATTCAGCAATGGTTCATAACGCTTTAGTATCATGTAAGGATTGTTGGTTCCGGTTTATGAACTTTACTTTCTTTTGCAAACTTAAAACTCTGTGAACTCACCAGCACTTTATGTGTTGACTAACATAGCATGTTTTCTCAGGTCGCTAAGGTAGCAGCATAGATTAAGCGCACTTGGGTCACATTGTGTCTTATCCGGTTCTTGCATTATGATAAACACTTTTTCATACTTTGAAATATTTACTTTTGATTATGGGTTGTAAACTTTTGATACTGCTTCCACTGTGTTTTTTTTGGTGAAACTTTTAAACTATTAAAATTTTTATTATGTTATTTCACATCACATTGTTGTCATTTATTGTGACCGTTAACTTGAATCCTGGTATGTCACGCGCCTCACGGTAGAACCCCACAAGTGGAATTTGAGGGTGTGACATAATATTAATTGTAAATTCTTTTACAAGGAACTTAAATTACAATAAGTCTCAATAACCCAAAATGATTAAATTTAATCTAAGTTCAAAGTCCTATATGAAGCATCATGCAAAACCTGAAACATGTACGAAAATAATTTGTCAACACAAATATGTTGGTGAGCATACTTAGTTTTGTGTACATATAGTATAAGTTTAAAAGATACAATTCATGTTCCAAGGTTAATCTAGCCATTCTATAAACACGCAGTATACAAACATGATAAAGTCAAACGCATGATTCACATAGAGCATCCTAACCCGTGTCAAGTCTAATTGAGCACGGTATCATGAGTTATGTCGATTTGAGCACCGTAACCTAAATTACGTCGAATATATTGTGCACCCTAACCTTAATTAGGTCTAAGTTAAGATTTCATGCAAAAAAATGTAAGTGAACAACGTCTAAGTCTAAGGATAAGCAAAAAGATAAACAAGACATGTATATAAATTGTAAAAGTATAAAAGATTATGTGTGAATGAATGTGTAAGTTTGTATATGTGTACATGTATCAGCCTAAAAGTGTAAAAATGAAAAAGGGGATAAGTATACCCACCTTGCTATTGATATGATCTTTGATAGAATTTTAACAAGAATCGACGAATTATGCTTGCACCTCGAATAATCAAAATGAGCAGAGCAAAGCAATGGAGTGTTGATGATTTTTCTAGCTGTTGCATTGGATGAACGGAAATGGTGACGACGAGTGGTGTCGAATGACGATGTCTATTTGTGACTCAAAGGGTTTGAGCAATAATGGTACGGTAACTCATACCAAACAAAGGTCAATTCGTCCGAACATACGGGTTTGAAAGCTGAGACGTCGTGGTGGTCACGACAGTGGTAAACGAAATAAGAAAAGACCGCGGTGAGATGTATGTTTGGTAAGCGAAATTTATCTTATGTATAAACGATACAAATTATTTGTTAACCAAAAGATTTATAAACTTAACTGGTTAATTTCTAAACGTTTAGAGATGAAAGTGGTCTTCATTTGTCATCAATTTTAGTGTCGGTTATAAAACGTTTAGGTTGGACGATTTTACTAATGTCAGTTATGATTACGATATTAAAATAATGGTTATGAAATTATTATAATATTATTCACCATGTATGTAATAGCCTATTTTGCACATTGTAACCGTTCCTTGGAGGACCTTAGCCGTTCATATTAGACAATTATTTATGTGATAAAATGTAGAGCGTAATAACTAGGTAGTTATCTTAGAAATTTGGCAGTTAACTTTTAAAGAGTGTAGTTATTGAGTGGTTTCTTTATCATCCCCGCTATCTCGTGAATTTAGTTCCCATATGTTTCTCAAAATAACGGCTCTCATCTACCCAATATAAACCCCCAACCACCACCGTAGTCCCAGTAGTCCCATAGATTTCTCTTCATATACAGTTTCACAACATCTAAAGGCAATTGGTATGTATATCTGATTTCCTCAATGCTTTGTTTGATTATCGTTAGTTATCGATGTTTATTTGTTTGATTTGGATTTGATTGATTGTCCAATTATAGTTGGTGCTGTAAGAACCGAATCTATTGGCGATCACCCTTCTCACCACTCAAACGCAACATCCGCTAGTCGTTCTACTGATATCTACGGTGGATAATTCTAATGTGTAATGTGTTTTCTCAATTAACGATGCTTTGATTCACTTGTCGATTTGTCTGAAATCCTTGCGAAATGAAGGTCAAGAAGATGAAGATATTCAACAATCAACACTGTGTCACTCTTCTCCTTCTTTATGTATTTCTCTCTTCGTGTTATATCATTCCTTTCACAATTTGTATGTCCTAAAACTTTGCAGTCAAAATAGAAATTGGAGTTTCAATCATTTAAAAAAGCAAGTATTACAGTCCCTTTTATATTTCTCAAGCGGCTTAAACTTCAATTAAAGGTATGTAGTGCTTGAAACAAATAGATTCATTGTAGATTTTGATTAACGTTTTTAGAAAAATAAAACATTCGGATTAATATTCAGATTTTATATACAATAAAAAACCATCATTGTTTTACACCCATATGTAGTGCAAAAGAAGTTGATACATATTTATATCTATATCTATATCTATACCATATATAATGCATGAGTGAAGGGTAGTTTAAGATACCCAAAAGTTAATAACATTTTTTTTTTCTTTAATGCATAAGGTTCAACCCTAAAATGGGGGTAAATTAGACTTTTAAACACTAATTACACTTTAATCCCTTAATCTTAATTACCTTTTAATCCCCTCAACTTTACTTATCTTTTGCTTACTTAAAAACTAATTAAACTTCTCCCCCTTGTTTTAAGCAAGCTACCCCTACAGTTTTTTGAATGCCCATATATTTTCCATACGTTAATTTTTTTCTTAAAAAAATACGTCATAAAAACGAGCATTTTAGTATCATTAATTTGAGTATAATATTGTTATTTTTGTATTTAAATTTTTTTATTTGCGACATGATTACCAATATCTGTGGGTGAGCAATAGTTGAACTGTGAAAAGAAGCTAAACAAAAAAAAAACATACAAAACTAAAACAAAATCAATTGAAAACTAAATTAATAAAAACCTGAATTAACTTAAAATCGTTTATCGGTTTTTTTCTTTGTGCCCTTAGTTAACTGAAATCAGCCAAACTGAAATCGAATCATTCATATATTCATAGCAAGATGCCCGAGCGATGCAACATCGAATACAAAAACTTCTAATGATGTATGGTTGGGTTCGGTTCAGTTCGCTAATTAGTCTCAATCGAAACAAAAACCAAAGTTATCGGTTAATCGATCTTATTAACCAACAAGTTAATTAGTTCGGTTTATTTGTTTAGATTATCCTTTTCAGTTCGGTTTAGTTTAGTTAATTTGGTTACTAACCAAAAACCATCTTTGGCTAAAATTATTGCTTATAAGTACATAAAATGGAGGTATAAACGCTAAAAATATCTTAATATACGAATTATTTAGTTTTCGTTTGGTAATTTTGTTCAACTAAGGGTAAAAAAGCGACATTAAGTTAATTTGGTTTATGATTGATTTCGGTTCGGTTTCGTCAATTTTGGGTCAATTTCGATTAAGGGTTTAGTTATTGTTCACTCCTAGATAATGTTAATCACATAACACAAATTTTTAATTAAAGGAATCGCAATGCTTACTCAAATTATAAACAATAAAATGCCCATTTTTATGATGTAGTTTTTTTAGGTATTAACGTATGAAAAAATTATAGTCGTTTACAATTCGTGAGAGTAGTTACTTGTTGGCTTAAAATAAAGGGAAAAGGAGAAACTGTTATTTAATTAAATAAAAGTTGAGTAAACCTGAGTTAATTAAAGTGTAATTAAGATAAGAGTTGTATATTATGCATTACATTCTAAAAAAAGTCTTAACGTTTGAGTATTCTAAAATGCCCTTATCAAATAGATTATATATATTATAGATATCTAGGGGTGAGAAATAATTGAACATTTAGCCACAACCGAACCAAAAAACAGAAGAAGCTAACCCGAAATCCATTGAAAACTGAATTAACAAAAACCGAATTAACTTAAAATCGGTTATCGTTTTTTGTACACTTAGTTCACCGAAATTAACCAAACGGAAACCGAACCATTCATATATTCATATATTTTTAGCCTTTATACCTATATTTCATGTACTTCTAGACAAAGGTTTTTAGCCAAAGTTCGGTTTATGTTATTAATCAAAATTAACTAATCCGGACTAAAAACCGATAATCTAATGACTTCGGTTTTAGTTTCGATTGAGGCTAATAACCGAACTTAACAGAACCGAACCATACACACCCTTAAAAGTGTCTGTGTTCCCCGCTGCATCGCGCGGGCACCTTGCTAGTATATTTAATTGTGTGTTGTTCAATCGGCTTCGGATTTCATTGTGGGTGATAATTCATGTACATTTGGTTAATAAGACTTCTAGGTTTGAAAAGGATGATGTTTTAATTGGCGAATCTATTCACTGGTGCTCTCCATGTTGGACTCTTAAACGGCTGGCTAGCAATACCTCAGTATGCTTTAAAAATACCAACAAGCATAGAAGTCCGGGAAGGGGAATAAAGAAACTGAGGAAGAGTTTGACATTTAAAGCTACACCAATGTCAAACTTTTACAAAGAGCCTCCTCCCAAACCCCAATTAAAGAAGGTATCTTTTTGTTGATGTTACTTTCATTGTGTGATGTGCCTAGTTATAGTAATTATAAAGATGTCATTTTTCCGGGTACCAAAAACTTTATGCGTTAATTCCGAAACATTGGTTTTAGGAAAAAGACTGAATTTACTAAACCTTTTTAACAAGTTTTAAATTTAAAAGTAAATGATAAATAGTTAGAAACTAAAACCAACATATAGGCAGAGAACCTGACATGTATAGTATAGGTTTCTAGGGTAAATACTGACTATCGTATTCCAAAAGAACACACATTCCCCTACTCTACCTTTCATCAAATAACTAATCGGGGTTGAAAGGAAAATAAAACACAGGGGTTATAACATAATTTATCATAAAAGTATACAGAAAATTTCTTATCAAAAATATGAGAAACACTCAACAGGTTGTAATCTATCTGCTTCACATAAGATATCTTCTCAAAACTCACTATTCCATTACTCACACTCCCTTCCATCGTTATATAACCACCCTTCTTCCCAGCAAATGCGACATATCCTCCATTAATGTTCTTGATGTCAAACAGGAGCGACATATCTCTAGTCATATGCCCGAAAGCTCCACTGTCAACAATCCAAAGACCGCTTATAAGGCCAGCTGGAACTCCCTGCACCAATCAACAGATGATTAGTTTTTACGGGTAACCTAAGCCTTTGTGGTCTTGGGTCCTTGATAGTCAATAATTGGAACATTCAAAGAATCCTTCTTTTCACAAACATTTTCTTTAGAAACATTCTTTTTCTCATTCAAAAAATTCTTGTTCTTAACATTCAAAACATCCCTTCCATTCTCAATTGGTTTCTCTAAAACTTTCGTTTTAGAAACCTTTTTCACTTGCTCTTTAGAAGTTAAGCTTGAAGCACCCGAAGAACCCTTTGGTGATCAAGAATGTTCCGAACGTTTCAAGATTCGAATTTGAGGTTGTTTAACCTCCTCGGTTTTTTTAAACATTCTTTTGTGGAACACCCTTAGTTACCATGTCTGTTTTAAAAGACGAAGGTCCAGTGGAGGAGTTAGCAGCAGGTTTGGGGTAAACCTTTTGCTTCTCATCCACTGTGTTCACAAGTGGTTTCTTCAACTTCTTTTCCATAGCAACCTGATTACGATTTTCATAGACCATCGGTTGTTTCCTCTTTTATAAAAATTTTGTTGATTATAAATTTGCCTTTGAGGATAAGATTGCCTTTGAGGAAAACCAGCATTCAGATTCCTATGAAATTGCCTATTCTCAACCTCTTGCCTTTTGTGTCTTACGTATGGGCAGTGAGCAAGTAAATGCCCTCTCTCCCCACAATTAAAACATGCTCTGTATTCCTCAAACGGTTATACTTCATGAAACTTAGTGAATGAATTGACCGGTTATTGATCATCACTGCATTTCCGTCTTAAACTCTCTAGAGCGGGCTCCAATTTGTAAGATGGTTCAACAAATCCATTCACTTTGTTTACAGGTTTGACAAACTGAGTCATGTGAACTTTATTGTCACACCCTCAAATTCCACTTGCGGGGTTTTACCGCGAGGCGCATGACAAACCAGGATTCAAGTCAACGGTCACAATAAACAACACTATATGCATAACACAAAACCCAAAAGATATAATTATAAAAGCATAAACTGTAGCGGAAGCTTTAAATGTTTACAACCCAAAAGACATAGTTCAAATGTTTAATGAAGACCATGCTCTAAACCCTAGACGCCCGTGCCGACTCGTGCGCCTAGATCCAGTTGTTGCTACCTTAGCGACCTGAGAAAAACATGCCAAAAGACGTCAACATATAATGCTGGTGAGTTCACAGGTTTGTTCAAAAATGTTATCCAAATGTTACCATGTCCATACTATATCAATGCTACCAAGTACGCTAGCTAGGCGTATGTTTTATTACTACTACGATTGGAAACCATTACTGGACACGTTTAGCAATGTTTAGCATGTTTAGCAGCCCGTAATGTTCAGCACGATAATGTTCCTGTTCGAGACAATATGCACCCGCCCGGCCCTCCAAGCCGACGAGTGGGGCAGGTCACGCCCAATAGATCTATCCACATTTCCCCCGTTGTGCAAACCCGCACATTCATGGTTTCCCCCAGGACTTTTCAAAAGATCGTATAGCAATATAAAGTTAAAACCATAGTATGACATATGTTACCAAAACTGTTTAGCGCATGTTTTCTCCCCCAAAAGTTAAAGCATAAAAGTGGGGCCGTGAACTCACCTTAGATTGCGTTCCTCAAATGTAAGTAAAAGATGTTTAGCCCTTGATGATCCCTCTACCGGAGATCTATCAAAATGTTCACATAAGTGTTCCGACTAATAACCATAAGGTTATCTAGTCCCCGATTGTCCAGATCATAACCAAGTATGTTTTTAAAACGTGTTTACGTGTTTAACCGACACACTAGACCGACCCGACATCCCGTTGGTGACCCATTACCCTAACTAATCAAGTACACATAGATTACACGCAAGGTTCAAGCATAAAACACTTAGTTTGTATCAAAAATCTCATTTTTGTTAACGTAGGGTCGAATGTGACTGTAAGTGGTCGAAGGTGTCCTTATTTGGTCGAATGTGTCTTTGAAATTCCACCTTCGCCCCTTTTCCTCCCACCTTCGCCCACTTGTAGCACCTTCGCCCCTTCAGCTTCCAGGTTCGACCCCTGGAATCCACCTTCGACCGTTCGACTGGTCGAAGGTATTCCAGGTTCTCCCCTGATGTCAGATTTTTCCAAAAACGCGTCGAAAAACATCCGAAAACATCACGAAACATCATGAGTTACAGCAGTCAAGCATCATTAATATATTCCTACGAAACCCTACCAATTTTACCCCAAAATCTATCCGTTTGACAAGTTTCCTAAAATAGTAAATTATGGAGATGTCACATCATCATGCATGAAAATATTACCCAATTAGGAAACTTTCTGAAATCGATCAATAATCAGTTTATCATACTCGAACCATCATGAACAAGAAACCCCTATCATAACCTTATCATAATCATCCAACAACAAACCCTAAATCTAACTAAAAACCCCTTTAATCGCCAAAACACCATCAACAATCAAAGGTAACATGTTTCAATCATAACCCATCATTAATAACAGCCTTAGGTTGTTGTCATATCATCTATACAACAAGTAATCGTCAAACAATGCATAATATCATACTAACACATGTTTATTTGCATAAAAACTCATTGTTTATGAATAGGTTTTGGTTAGGAAAGGTTTTTATTCATAAAATAGGTTGATATCAGATCTGGACCCTTGGGGTTTAGATTAAAACAAGTCAAAATTGTTTAAAAAAAGGATTTGTAATGAAGAACACACCTTAGATCTTCACTTGTAATGATTTAGAGAGTTAGGTTATGAAAAACAAGCTCAAAAACTCCTTCCCCAATGATAATAGCTGATAGAGAGTGTTTGGAGGCGTTTAGGGTTTGTGAAATGGTGAAAAATGGCTAAGGATGGTATTTATACCCAGTCCAGGTTCGCCCAGTTTATGTGGTCGAATGTGGAACTTTTCCACATTCGCCCCTTTTTAATGGTCGAATGTGGAATCTTTCCACATTCGCCCACTTTGTTTCCACATTCGCCCATTTCTCAAGTCCCATTTCCACATTCGCCCATTATTTCCACATTCAGGTCATCAGCACTTTTTAACACATGTTAACAGCACTTTTTAACACATGTTAACCCTTTTCCAGTTTGTCGTGTTTAACGCATTCTAACACATCTTAACACATAAGCATGCATCCATAGTCTATACTTAGCATGTTTAGGCACGTATAATCATTTGTACATCATTTAAGCAAGTATAAGCATAAAATTCACCACACGACCCATAATCTACACATATACTTAATTAGTTCATGTAATGTCACCAACGACGGAACCCGGTACTAATGTATTCCCAAAACGACTCCCAATGATCCTCCAGATCATTGACCCTGGACAATCCTAATTTGACCCGACTCAACTGACCCAGTTAAGTTTGTTTATAAACGTTTCTCGCTAAGGTAGACTTAGATGTTACTATTATGTTTAAGCCGAACATGCCGGGTGTCACATCATCCCCACGTTGAAAGAATTTTCGTCCCGAAAATTGCGCAAAGCCCAAAAAGAAAGAAACGGAAAGAACCGAACAAAAAGAAAAAAAAAGAAACTTACCGGATGTCACATCATCCCCACGTTGAAAGGAATCTCGACCCGAGATTCATTCCGCTTCAGCAGTAACATGCCTTGATTCAAACGCACGCTTCGGAAAAAGATGAGGATACTTAGATTTCATCTGATCCTCCCGTTCCCATGTGAACTCAGGTCCACGGTTCGAGTTCCAACGAACTTTAACGATGCGGATTTTACTCCGACGAAGGCTACGAATCTTGTAGTCGAGAATCTCGACAGGTTCCTCCACAATGCGAAGACGATCATCCACCTTGATCTCTTCCAGTGGTACAATGAGAGATTCATCAGCCAAACACTTCTTCAAGTTAGACACATGGAAGACGTTGTGCACACTACCGAGCTCCGCCGGTAAGTCAAGTCTATATGCCACCGGCCCAATCCGATCCAGGATTGCGAACGGTCCGACGTAACGAGGGTTAAGCTTGCCACGCTTTCCAAAGCGTATGACGCCCTTCCATGGTGAAACTTTCAGAAGCACCTTGTCCCCAACCTGGAACTCTAGCGGTTTGCGACGGCGATCGGCATAGCTCTTCTGACGATCCCGTGCAGCAGCCAAACGTTGACGGATCTGTACGATTTTCTCCGAAGTTTCGTACACGAGTTCCGGACCAGTGAGCTGGCTCTCGCCCACCTCGGCCCAACAAAGTGGTGATCGGCATTTCCGTCCGTAAAGAGCCTCGAACGGAGCTGCCTTGATGCTAGAGTGATAGCTGTTGTTGTAGGAGAACTCCACCAACGGCAGGTGAATCTCCCAACTTTTGCCAAAATCGATGACACATGCCCGCAGCATGTCCTCCAGTGTTTGTATCGTCCGCTCACTCTGGCCGTCAGTTTGCGGATGATAAGCCGTACTCATATCCAGCTGAGTACCCAAGGCCTTATGAAGAGCCTTCCAGAAACGCGAAGCAAAGCGGGAATCACGATCAGAAATGATAGAAACAGGCACCCCGTGCCGAGAGACCACCTCCTTAAGGTAGAGTCGAGCCAACCGCTCGAGTCCGTCCGTTTCCTTAATAGGTATGAAGTGTGCCGATTTCGTCAACCGGTCGACGATCACCCAAATCATGTCACAACCACTTGGTGATCTCGGTAACTTGGTGACGAAATCCATCGTGATCCGCTCCCACTTCCATTCTGGAATCTCAGGTTGCTGTAGGAGACCAGACGGCTTCTGATACTCCATCTTGACCTTAGCACAGGTCAAGCATTTGCTCACATAGGAGGCTATATCAGCCTTCATGTTCGGCCACCAATAAAGTATCTTCAGATCCTGATACATCTTATCGGAGCCTGGATGAATAGAATACCGGGATTTGTGAGCCTCGTCCAAGACAAGCTCCCGTAATCCCCCGAATAAAGGAACCCAAACACGCCCAGCGAAGTAGTGTAGGCCATCAGACCTAAGCTCAAGGTGTTTGTCCGCACTGTGCATCGTTTCGGCCTTAAGGTTTTCCTCCTTCAAGGCATCCACCTGAGCCGAACGGATCCGGTCAGGTAAGGAGGAATGAATGGTAAGCTGCAAGGCTCGGACACGCCGAGGCTTCGCCGACTCTTTCCTGCTCAAGGCATCCGCCACAACGTTTGCCTTGCCAGGATGGTACTTAATCGCACAGTCGTAGTCGTTCAAGAGTTCAACCCAACGACGCTGCCGCATGTTTAACACCTTCTGGTCGATAATATGCTGGAGACTCTTGTGATCGGTGTAAACTTCACACTTGGTACCGTACAAGTAATGTCTCCAGATTTTCAACGCAAAGACCACTGCACCCAGTTCTAAGTCATGAGTAGTGTAATTCTTCTCATGAACTTTGAGTTGACGAGAAGCATAAGCAATAACCTTCCCGCGCTGCATCAACACGCAACCAAGACCCCGAATAGAAGCATCACAGTACACAACGAAATCATCCGTACCCTCAGGAAGGGATAAGATAGGTGCAGAACAAAGTTTAAGCTTCAGCAACTGAAATGCTGATTCCTGTGGTTCGTCCCAGTCGAACTTTCGGTCCTTCTGGGTGAGAGCAGTGAGGGGTTGAGCGATCTTCGAAAATCCCTCAATAAAACGCCGATAGTAACCTGCAAGACCCAGGAATTGCCGCACCTCAGATGGCGTCTTTGGTGCTTCCCAGTCTTTAATAGCTTCGATCTTAGCCGGATCGACATGAATTCCCAGTTCATTCACCACATGCCCTAGGAATTGAACTTCACGTAACCAAAAATCGCACTTTGAGAACTTAGCATACAGCTGCTCCCGTCTCAAAAGTTCCAAGACCAACCGCAGATGTTCCTCATGATCCGCCTTGTTCTTGGAATAAATCAGAATGTCGTCAATGAACACGATGACGAACTTATCAAGGTACGGCTTACAAACGCGGTTCATCAAATCCATGAACACCGCCGGTGCGTTAGTGAGACCGAAAGGCATGACTAAGAACTCAAAATGGCCATAACGAGTGCGAAAAGCAGTCTTCTGGATGTCAGCTTCCCTGACGCGCAACTGGTGATAACCGGACCGCAAATCAATCATCGAGTAGTAGCTAGAGCCCTGAAGCTGGTCAAAGAGATCATCAATGCGAGGAAGAGGATAACGATTCTTGATAGTCACTTTGTTCAGCTCACGGTAATCGATACACATACGAAGACTCCCATCCTTCTTCTTCACAAACAAAATAGGAGCTCCCCACGGGGACGAGCTCGGTCGGATGAAACCCTTTTCCAAGAGTTCCTGTAACTGGCTGGATAACTCTTGCATCTCGGGAGGTGCAAGACGATACGGAGCTCGGGCGATAGGAGCTGCGCCCGGAGCAAGATCAATACCAAACTCAACCTGACGATGGGGAGGAAGACCAGGCAAATCATCAGGAAACACATCAGAATAGTCACGAACCACCGGAATGTCCTCGATCTTCTTCTCATCGTCAGTAGAAACGTTAACAAGTGCCAGAATGGCCGAACAGCCCTTTCGAAGATACTTACGGGCTTTCATGCTGGAAATGATACTCAGCGGAGCACCGCTTTTCTCGCCGTGAACCGAAAGAATCTCTCCATCGGGGAGAGGGATCCGAATAACCTTGTCAAAGCAAACAATCTCTGCGCGATACAACGATAACCAATCCATGCCCACAACGACATCGAAACTACCCAAAGGTACAGGCATAAGGTCAATGGGGAATGACAGACCCGACAGTTCCAAGTGACACTCCCTAAGGATATGAGTCGCCTCGATGTTCTTACCGTTAGCCAATTCTATCAAATACTTAGCTTCTAAAGGTGTGGGTACTATATCTAGCAACTGACTAACATCCACAGATACGAAGCTCTTATCGGCACCAGAATCAAATAAAACAGAAACATAGCGATTGTTGAGAGGGAACGTACCGGTAACTGTGTCTGGATCCTGCCTAGCCTCCGCAGACCCAATGACGAAAGCACGCGCAGTCCTGCCTCCGCCGCCATTCCCGTTACCGTTACCGTTTCCGCCCCTCCCATTATCACCCTGCTTCAGCTTGGGACAATCACGCTTGAAGTGTCCCGTGTCACCACAGTTGTAACACCCCTGCCTCCCCTGAGTCCCCTGAGCAGCAGGAGCAGGAGTAGCCGCAGGAGTCTGAGTTGGGGTGAGCGCCACCTTGCAATCCTTAGCATGGTGCCCCAACTGATGGCACCGATGACAACGAGCCCGATCACAATTCCCGGAATGGTGAAAGCCACACTTGTTACACTTGGGATGCTTCCCAATGTATCCACCTGTCTTCTGCGAAGAAGACGACCCAGATCCCTCAGTCTTCTTGGCCGGTTGAGACGGCGCCAGCACTGCACTCTTACCCACGTTCTCCCATTTCCTCTTGTTGCCATCAGACCCCTTCGCAGTTGAACCCTTAGGAGGTAAAGCGCCCTCCAAAATCTTCATGTTGGTCATCTTGTGTGCAGAACGGACGACCTCAGCCAGTGTAGGAAGGTTCCCAGCAGCTACTAACCCAGCAATCTCCGGCACCAACCCAGAGATGTAGTGCTCGATCCTACGGTACTCAGGTGTGTGCATGTCAGGACACAACACCGCCAGCTCATTGCGTCGAACAGTATACTCCTCGATCTCGGACCCCACCATCTTGCAGTTCCAGACTTCATGTTCCAACTTCTGTACTTCCTCCCTGGGACAGTACTCGCTCTTCAATAACCGAACAAAATCCGCCCACAGCATAGCATGAGCTTCCCCCAAGCCCATGTTCTGCATCGTAGCATTCCACCATGTCAAAGCAGGACCCTCAAATGTCGCAGTGGCATACTTGACCCGGTCCTCAACAGGACAGTTACACATCAGGAAGACAGATTCAACCTTTTCCAACCATCGGAGCAGTCCCACTGCCCCTTCAGTTCCAGCGAAGTTATGGGGCTGACAGTCCCTAAACTTCTTGTAAGAACACTGAGGTGGAGGCGGGTTGACAGCAGCACCTGAAACACGACACAAAGATAAACTACAAAGGAAACATGACACCCAAGAACGAAACAAGGCAGGTAAGAACCAACTTACCTCCCATAGCATTGTGCCCAGCCTGGAAAGCAGCCAAGGCTATGTTCACTTGCTGTTGAAGCAAGTTGTTCAGCTCTGCTTGGGTCATGTTGATGTTACCACGACCGCCACCACGGCCACCGCCGCCACGGCCACCACCACGACGTCCACCACCACGTGCGCCCGACATGATCTGACAAATCAGAAATCGAGAGGTTCAGATTCGCTGCTAGTGTCAACCACTAGTAGCTAGAAAAGTTACGTCTAGACCCAATCCAGGAATATGCATCCAAGTTCAGAGTCCACTTGGATTCTCATGCATTTCAGTTTATGATTTCGTGTGCACCCGAAATGATAAACTGCTCTACATGGCCCTCCAAGCTTTCCCTTAGCTTGAACTCAAGTCGCCGGATGTCGGCATCTAGCATCATGCTATCACAAACATAAGTGCACAGGATAATGTGTGAGCAAGTGCGTCTATTGGGGTACGAAAGGGAGATGTCCGAATCCTGGACAGACCTCGAGAGTACGCAAGACTACCCCAATACACGACACTGCCGTGCAAAACCAACGAGTCAACTCCTTCTCCTTCAAACCCCGAAGAAGAACATAAGAGTGTATAAATCCAAGAGTAAGATCGGATGATGTAACAGAGAAGTGTGATGATAATGTAACGACACCCCGACAAAGTTAGTACATGTCCCAAACCGACACAAGTATGTGACCGTCTAGTGTGTGCGACTCGGCTATAGACTAGACTCTAAATGCAGTCCTAGTTCACTATAACCATTGGCTCTGATACCAATCTGTCACACCCTCAAATTCCACTTGCGGGGTTTTACCGCGAGGCGCATGACAAACCAGGATTCAAGTCAACGGTCACAATAAACAACACTATATGCATAACACAAAACCCAAAAGATATAATTATAAAAGCATAAACTGTAGCGGAAGCTTTAAATGTTTACAACCCAAAAGACATAGTTCAAATGTTTTAATGAAGACCATGCTCTAAACCCTAGACGCCCGTGCCGACTCGTGCGCCTAGATCCAGTTGTTGCTACCTTAGCGACCTGAGAAAAACATGCCAAAAGACGTCAACATATAATGCTGGTGAGTTCACAGGTTTGTTCAAAAATGTTATCCAAATGTTACCATGTCCATACTATATCAATGCTACCAAGTACGCTAGCTAGGCGTATGTTTTATTACTACTACGATTGGAAACCATTACTGGACACGTTTAGCAATGTTTAGCATGTTTAGCAGCCCGTAATGTTCAGCACGATAATGTTCCTGTTCGAGACAATATGCACCCGCCCGGCCCTCCAAGCCGACGAGTGGGGCAGGTCACGCCCAATAGATCTATCCACATTTCCCCCGTTGTGCAAACCCGCACATTCATGGTTTCCCCCGGGACTTTTCAAAAGATCGTATAGCAATATAAAGTTAAAACCATAGTATGACATATGTTACCAAAACTGTTTAGCGCATGTTTTCTCCCCCAAAAGTTAAAGCATAAAAGTGGGGCCGTGAACTCACCTTAGATTGTGTTCCTCAAATGTAAGTAAAAGATGTTTAGCCCTTGATGATCCCTCTACCGGAGATCTATCAAAATGTTCACATAAGTGTTCCGACTAATAACCATAAGGTTATCTAGTCCCCGATTGTCCAGATCATAACCAAGTATGTTTTTAAAACGTGTTTACGTGTTTAACCGACACACTAGACCGACCCGACATCCCGTTGGTGACCCATTACCCTAACTAATCAAGTACACATAGATTACACGCAAGGTTCAAGCATAAAACACTTAGTTTGTATCAAAAATCTCATTTTTGTTAACGTAGGGTCGAATGTGACTGTAAGTGGTCGAAGGTGTCCTTATTTGGTCGAATGTGTCTTTGAAATTCCACCTTCGCCCCTTTTCCTCCCACCTTCGCCCACTTGTAGCACCTTCGCCCCTTCAGCTTCCAGGTTCGACCCTTGGAATCCACCTTCGACCGTTCGACTGGTCGAAGGTATTCCAGGTTCGCCCCTGATGTCAGATTTTTCCAAAAACGCGTCGAAAAACATCTGAAAACATCACGAAACATCATGAGTTACAGCAGTCAAGCATCATTAATATATTCCTACGAAACCCTACCAATTTTACCCCAAAATCTATCCGTTTGACAAGTTTCCTAAAATAGTAAATTATGGAGATGTCACATCATCATGCATGAAAATATTACCCAATTAGGAAACTTTCTGAAATCGATCAATAATCAGTTTATCATACTCGAACCATCATGAACAAGAAACCCCTATCATAACCTTATCATAATCATCCAACAACAAACCCTAAATCTAACTAAAAACCCCTTTAATCGCCAAAACACCATCAACAATCAAAGGTAACATGTTTCAATCATAACCCATCATTAATAACAGCCTTAGGTTGTTGTCATATCATCTATACAACAAGTAATCGTCAAACAATGCATAATATCATACTAACACATGTTTATTTGCATAAAAACTCATTGTTTATGAATAGGTTTTGGTTAGGAAAGGTTTTTATTCATAAAATAGGTTGATATCAGATCTGGACCCTTGGGGTTTAGATTAAAACAAGTCAAAATTGTTTAAAAAAAGGATTTGTAATGAAGAACACACCTTAGATCTTCACTTGTAATGATTTAGAGAGTTAGGTTATGAAAAACAAGCTCAAAAACTCCTTCCCCAATGATAATAGCTGATAGAGAGTGTTTGGAGGCGTTTAGGGTTTGTGAAATGGTGAAAAATGGCTAAGGATGGTATTTATACCCAGTCCAGGTTCGCCCAGTTTATGTGGTCGAATGTGGAACTTTTCCACATTCGCCCCTTTTTAATGGTCGAATGTGGAATCTTTCCACATTCGCCCACTTTGTTTCCACATTCACCCATTTCTCAAGTCCCATTTCCACATTCGCCCATTATTTCCACATTCAGGTCATCAGCACTTTTTAACACATGTTAACAGCACTTTTTAACACATGTTAACCCTTTTCCAGTTTGTCGTGTTTAACGCATTCTAACACATCTTAACACATAAGCATGCATCCATAGTCTATACTTAGCATGTTTAGGCACGTATAATCATGTGTACATCATTTAAGCAAGTATAAGCATACAATTCACCACACGACCCATAATCTACACATATACTTAATTAGTTCATGTAATGTCACCAACGACGGAACCCGGTACTAATGTATTCCCAAAACGACTCCCAATGATCCTCCAGATCATTGACCCTGGACAATCCTAATTTGACCCGACTCAACTGACCCAGTTAAGTTTGTTTATAAACGTTTCTCGCTAAGGTAGACTTAGATGTTACTATTATGTTTAAGCCGAACATGCCGGGTGTCACATTTATCCTTTTACGATTCATGACCATATAGTTGTCGAATCAACTCTAGGGGAAAGTCATTAGTCCTCTCTGATTTGGAAAACTAGATGGTACTTTCCTGTCAGATTTTGGCAATTTTGGAATAAGTGACAAACTGTATCGGGTACTCAGAGTCAGAAAATAACTGATCGGATCCTTCCATCCGATAAAATATTTTTACCCATTTATCATCTGATTAATTTTTCTCCTCTTTCTTATCTGATGATGAAGGTTTAGTTTCAACCTTAGGAGGAAGTTTAAACTTAGGTGTTGGATCGCACTCAATATGATTTTCCGGTGGACTATCATCATTCTTTTTGGGTTTGACTTTCTCAGAATCAAAATCATCATCAGTCTCGACAATCACATTCTCATTGTTTAGTCCAAGAATTGGTCTAACCACATAATTCGGATTGCCCACACTAGAGGTGTTTGATTCACTTTGCGATGCCGAGTCTGACTTTTCCGAACTCTCCGGTGTCACAACATCATAGTTGTGATTTCCAAAAAATACCGGAGCTGGAACAGACTTATAAATTGGACCTTTTGAAGTGTTTTCCTTTCTTGGCTCTTCTACAATGTGATCTAAGACATAGACCACATTGAGATAACTTTCCAATTTCTTCTTAACCTTTTCTGAAAAACACTTAATTTTTGCCAATTCAAGTTTTGTTTCCTCAATTTCATTTATGTAATTGTTGATGGCAATCTATTTGTTTGAAATTGTTTTGGTGAGTTCTGAAACATCTTTCTTATAGTTTTCGAAAGTTTTGTTTAGCAATTTTTCACTCTTTCGATATGACTCAATAGCGGTTTTAGCACTATCATGATCATATCTCAAACTCTTGTTTTCATTCTTAAGCCTATCACACTTTCCAAGCAAAGTAATACAATCATTACACTATGGAAGTGAGTTAGAACTTACCGGATTCGTTGAGTCAGTCATGACCGTAAGTGCAAAATGAGCTTCCTTCCCTGAGAAGAATTTGGAGTAGTCCACTTTCATGAAAGCGTCATCCACCATAAACGATTTCTTTGTCATCAGGAAATCGGCTTCTGCGAGTAGTTTCTCAACATCATCATCAAGTGAATTTACACTTGGTTCGGAATCAGACTCGCTCTCCGAATCAGAATATACAGAATCTTGATCTTCAGAAACTTCGCAAACAGAGTCAACAACCATCTTTGAAACGGTTTCTTCAACAATTTTTCTTCAACCTTCTCAGGAATAAACTCTTCAACCACACCTTTCTCAGTAACTTCCTCTTCAACTATCACCGGCTCCTCTTTCAACACCTCTTACGCAAAACATGCAACGTTTCCCCCAGTAACCTCTTCAACACCAAGTTGCATATCGTTCCAATTGAACCCTTCATCTTGTTGGATAACCAAAGCTTGATTCTCATTTTGCTTTTGAGTGTTTGGTGTAGTAACTGGAACAATGGTTCTATCTCGGTTTGGTGTGGATTGAGTTTGGTTAGGTGTGGATGTTTGTCTTTGGTTGGTATTTTGGGAGGTATGTTGTCGGTTTTGGTAATTTGTTTGGTTTGGATAGTTGTTGTTTTGGTTTTGGAAGCTGACTTGGTTTTGGTTTTGGCGATTTTGGTAGCTGGAGTTGAATGGATTGCGGTTTCCTTGTTGCTTTGGTTGAGTACACTCTCTAACAAAATGACCTTTGGTTCCACAATTAAAGCAAGTCAGTTTTTCTTTGTTAAATCCATAAGTTGTATTCGGTGAAGTTGCAAGATATGTTCTTCCTATTTTCTCAATGAATTCAGTCGCCCTTCTCATAACACTAGCAAATGCCCATTGAATATCGATCAAATCCATTTCTTCTTTTTCGATTTGGGCATAATCCTCATTTTTCAAATTGTTTTTTCCAATTTGACTAGCTACAAGTCTGTTGAATGAAGCAACCATAGCCGAAACCAAGGCAATGTATTGTTGGGCTACTTTGATAGTCACATTGTTCATGTTAGAGGTTTCTAACAAAATAGGACTTGAGCTTGATGAAGCTTGAGTCACAACCGGTGTAGCTTGTTGAGTCATGTTCACCGGTGAAGTGCCATAGTAACTTGAAGCATGCATTGGAAGTTGAGTTGGTGTATAAGATGGTCCAGATGATACACCATAGTAACTAGCTGCACTATTTGGTTCAACACTCGACATAAATGCAGTCTGTGGTGCAACACTCACACCTCCACCAGGAATAGCCGAAGAAGATGAACTAGCATAATTAAGTTTTGGATTCTATGGAATCTAGGATCTCTTCGCCTTCCGTCTTTCTTCCATTTCCTTATTTTCCAGCTTTTGAATGAATTCATTGATGGTCCAATACAGAAAGGAATATTTCTCTCTTAGCACTTCCACATGTTGACTCCAATAAGGAGGCAACGCATCAACAAACTTCTCAACTACCTCATTCATGGGATAAATGATCTCATAATTCGACAATTCAGATAACAAATGAAAATATCTACGAGTGAGATCTTTAAAAGTTACATTTCCCACGAAGCTAAAGTTTTCAAACTCTTTCTTTAACTCCTAACCTCTAATTCTCATTGTCTTCTCATTTCCATCATGTCTACAATTCAATGCTTCCCAAAGCTGCTTAGAAGTGGAGCTTGGTCCAAATTGGTATAATAGATTAGTTGTTAATGTTGGATATATATAATATGTCCGATGTAATTAAAAGTTGAGGTCAATGTAACTCGACCTGGTACGATCCGAAGAGTTACACGTTGGCACAAGAATCAGATAAGTTCATGAGTAGGTGGATTATTATTTGTGAAATAATAATAGTTTAGGACTTGAGGGACTTACTATTAATTGGATTAATATTAAGGAATATTATAGTAATATGCAAGGGGGCTTAGTGTAAGTTTGTGTTTTATAAAAAAATGGATTAAGGTGTAAACCCTAGACACACTTTTTAACAAAACAACGTCCTTCCTCCCCAAGAAAAGAGTTCTTGGCCGCCACCTCTTAGGGTCGCCCCCTTTATCCGCCGTAAACCACCACCATAGGTTGCGTCCCTCTTGCAAAGTGTTGCTCTCGGTAGGCCAGTGCTTGGGTGTGAACTTCCTACTAGCGAGGATTCGTTGTAACCCGCGTGTTACAATTCCGGTGTAGTCGTCAAAGGTTGATTACTAAACCCTCTATGGTTGTTTCTTATTTATTTGTTTATACCCGTTTAACCGAGATCCTGATTGGGAATATTTTGTTAATTGGATTAATAAAATCATTATTATTATTTATATATATAAATCGCAAATATATATATTTGTATATATATATATGTATATTTGTTTTAATTTTAAATAATAATAGAAACCGCTTCCGTTTCGTATACGATACAATGATTCCCAACAGTGGTATCAGAGCCACGGTTACGCGCGTACAGATGGTAAAGTTATAATTTTGATCTATGTTTTATTTTTCAAAAATTATTTTTTTTGACAAAAGATGAAAAGCTTTTTGTTGTTCATGGATTGTGATGTGAATCGAGCCCTAGGTATTTTGACCCTTGTCATGGTTGTGTCTGTGATGTTTTTTTTATTGATTTGTATTTTTATTACGAATATTGGATCCGGTGTAATAGATAGGATTAGAATAGATTTGTTTTATTTGTATTTCAAATTTATTTGTAATCCTACAAGTACAAGACGAAGATAAAAAGGCGAACAGGTTCCATGAAGATTGAGATATCGGGTCAAGTGGGAGCTATATCAAAATAGTTTTGAAACCCTTTTTGACTAGTTCGTTTCGTTTCTGGCTAAAACGAAATGGGCGACCTATTAGGGGCTCGATTCGTTTAATTTTATTATTATGTTTTGTGTTTGTGTTTTATTTATTGTAGATAATTTAGATAACCCAAATTAAATAAATTTTTTCACAATCATGGCAACGGTTTTATTAAAACAAGTTTTATAAAAACCGAAAAGCATATTTAATAAAAGGAGTTTTATTAATATTAAAACAAGTCCATTCGCGATAATACGACCAACATAGTTTAAATAGGGTATTTATAACTATACCGTGTCGAGTGTTGAAAGGAGTTTCAATTATCACGAACAATATAAAATTGGATTTTATAAACTATTGTGTGACTCACATCATGCTAACGAGTCAATCAATATATTTATGGTAAATATTAAAATTAAATCCCAATTTTAAATTGATGTTTTATGCCAACCTTAACGAGTTAACACTTCGTTCTAAATCGAACCCAAATGTTAGTGCTGATCCTGCATCTAGGCGTTGATCATGAGTGAAGGTAATCATCGCGTTTCCTGTGTAACATAGCCCGGTGTTACAGTTAACAGTAAAGGACCAAACATCGCTTGTTTGACAAGTGGGCATAGCTGGGGTTAAACATACATCGCTCTTAGCGATAACCCTAAATGGAGAGTTGTGTGGTGTACACAATTAACAATCATTGTTTACCTACCTAATCGTACCAGTGGACAGTGCTAAGCCAGTTCACTGTGTATTGATGAATCGGGGTCTCATCCTAATTAATTTTGCTTTTGGGTCATAAGATAAATTAGGATATTTAAAACATAAAATACTAATAAATTAGATATTGAACTTTGTAGATGTCAACTGAAAACAATTTCGTCTCTCAATTCTCTCTCAGGTCCATCTTAGAGAAGGACAAACTTAACTACTCCAACTTCATGGACTGGCACCGCAACTTGAAAATTGTTCTCAAGGCGGAGAACAAGTTGTATGTGCTAGAAACGCCAGTTAGCACTCGTGTGCTAAAAATGAAGGCATATGTTGATCACTTGGCTCATCTGGAATCCCCCTTGAGCGATGAGTTAGTTGGGGATATTATCCTAAACTCATTGCCCAAGTCATATGACCAGTTCATTATGAACGGGATGGAAAAGACACTTGCAGAACTGCATCAGATGCTCAAAACTGCTGAGGTGAACATACCTAGCAAGACTGCACCCGTGCTAGTGATCAAGGAGGGACAAGTTAAGAAACCTAACACCAAGAAAATGGGCAATCATGGCAAAGGGAAGGGCAAAGGCAAATCTGTTGCCAATAAGAAACCTCGGAAAGATGCCAAGTGTTTTCATTTTGATGAAACTGGGCACTGGAAGAGGAGCTGTGCTAAGTATTTAGCTAAGCTAAAGCAACCTAAGGCTTCAGGAGGAGAGCCCTCAAGTATATATGTTATTGAAATCTTTGCTTTTCCTAGCAAAACATGGGTATTTGACACAGGATGTGGTTTCCACATTTGTAATGTTTTGCAAGGACTAAGAAAGATTAGAAAGCTGAAACAAGGCGACTTGGAGGTCCATGTTGGCAATGGACAAAGAGTTGCTGTGAAGGCTATAGAAGAACGTGTTCTCTTACTTCCTTCTGGTTTAGAACTTGTTTTAAACAATGTTTATTACATTCCTAGTGTGACTAGAAATATTGTTTCAGTTTCGGCTTTGCGTGGAAAAGGTTTTAATTATCGTTTCAATGGTGAATTTATTTCTGCTTATTTTAACGATGTATTTTACTTTGATGCAAAACCCAACAATGGGATCTTTGAGATAGAAATCCAAAACGATAACATATTATGCAATATCTCTCATAAACGTAATAAGTTGGACTTTAATGATACGTATATGTGGCATTGTAGACTTGGTCACATAAGTGAGAATCGTGTTAAACAACTCAAAACCATAGGAATCCTAGATTCCAAGGGTTCAGAGTCGTTTGGAAAATGCGAATCATGCTTAAGTGGAAAGTTAACAAAAGCACGTTTTTCAAATGTTGGAGAAAGAGCTAATGATCTGTTAGGACTTGTACATACCGATGTATGTGGTCCATTCAGAACAATATCAAGACATGGAGAAAGATACTTTGTTACATTTACTGATGATTTCAGTATATATGGTTATGTTTATCTTATGAAGCATAAACATGAAACTCTTGAAAAGTTCAAGGAGTACCAAAACGAAGTAGAAAATCAGCTAAATAGAACTATTAAAATGCTTCGATCAGATCGAGGCGGTGAATATCTTAGTCAAGAATCCATCGACCATCTAAAGGATTGTGGAATAGTTTCACAACTCACTCCACCTGGAACACCGCAACATAATGATGTGTCTGAGCGGAGAAATCGAACTCTATTAGATATGATTCGATCAATGATGTGTCGAACAAACCTTCCAAAATCCTTCTGGAGTTATGCTTTGGAAACTGCCGCAAGACTTGTGAATATAGCTCCAACGAAAAGGGTTGATAAAACGCCTTATGAGATATGGTATGGAAATAAACCTCATGTATCCTACCTTAAAGTCTGGGGATGTAATGCTTATGTCACTCTAGAATCTTCGGATAAACTAGATTCCAGAGGCGAAAAAGTGGTTTTCGTTGGATACGGTAAGAAGATCGGTTACCTATTCTACCACCCGACTGAAAATAGGATTTTCACTAAACGCAGAGGCACTTTCTTAGAGGAAGAGCTTATGGCGCGAGGGATTGGAGATAACCATGTGGATCTTGAAGAAATTCGAGAATCACAAGTGACTGAACCAGTTGTTTAGACAGAACCAGAAGTAACTGATACAGTTGTTGAAGTTGAGCCTAAGAGGACTCAAGAAACAACAAAAACACCAAGTGTTCGAAGAAGTATTAGGGATCATCGTGCACCTGTAAGGTATGACGATATCTTCATGATTGATGAAGCTGAGCCTGCTACTTACAAAGCTGCAATCTTGGATTCGGAATCTAAGAAATGGCAAGAAGCTATGAATGCAGAGATGCAATCCATGTATGATAACCAAGTCTGGGATTTGGTTGATCTTCCTGCCGATTGTCGGACTATAGTAAACAAATGGATCTTCAAGAAGAAGACTGACATGGATGGGAATGTGCAAACCTACAAAGCAAGGCTTGTAGCGAAAGGTTTTACTCAGACTCAAGGAATTGATTATGAGGAAACTTTCTCGCCTGTAGCCATGCTTACGTCTATTAGAATTTTACTTGCCATTGCTGCATAGTATGACTATGAGATATGGCAAATGGATGTCAAAACTGCGTTCCTTAATGGACACTTACTGGAAGATGTCTATATGGTTCAACCGGAAGGTTTTGTCGATCCAAAGAATCTTAATAAGGTGTGCAAGCTAAATAAATCCATTGTTGGATTAAAGAAAGCATCTCGCAGCTGGAATCTCCATTTTGATCAGAAAATCAAAGAGTTTGGTTTTATCAAGAACGAAGATGAACCATGTGTTTATAAGAAATCTAGTGGGAGCTATATCACTTTTCTTATACTGTATGTAGATAACATACTAATCATTGGAAACAATATCCCTATGCTTAAAGATGTTAAGACCTGGTTGGGTAAATGTTTCGCAATGAAAGATCTTGGTGAAGCCGCTTATATTCTGGGAATAAAGATTTATAGAGATAGATCAAAGCGGTTATTGGGTTAGAGTCAAAGTACAAATATTGATAAGGTCATACGACGCTTCTCAATGCAAGACTCAAAAAGGGGGCTCTTGCTCATGGCACATGGAACCATTCTTAATAACAAGCATTGTGCAAACACTGAAGAGGAAAAGAAGAAAATGGAAAGTGTTCCATATGCTTCTGCGATTGGTTCCATCATGTATGACATGTTATGTACTAGACCTGATGTCTCGTATGCTCTTAGCATGACGAGTAGATATCAACAGAATCCAGGAGAGAGTCACTAGGCTGCAGTGAAGAAGTTCATTACTGATCTTGATGTTGTGCCTAGCATAAAGAAACCAATTGAGATACTGTGTGACAACATTGGTGCCATTGCTCTCGAAAAGGAACCAAGGTCACATCAGACCACAAGGCATATACTTAGGAAATTCCACTATATTAGAGAGATAGTAGAGCGTGGAGACATCGTGATAAACAAAGTTCATACAGATCTAAATCTGGCTGACCCCTTTACTAAGCCTTTACCTCAAGCTAAACATGAGGAGCATGCTGGAAAGATAGGGCTTAGAGTTGCTAGACAGTGGGCATGATCTGTAATTAGTATTGGTGTTTTATTTTGAACTATGACAGTTATATTGAATGTTTATTTGGTTTAATGGGTTAAATGCAAATTTAAATATTTATTAACTGTGTTCATTATTTGTATGTTTTAATCCTTGAATAAGAGTATTCTAAATGTCCGTAGTCGATCAAATTACATAGGAATGAATTTGAATGTAAGACTATTGTGAATTGAGATGGTTGTATTCATGAGATGAATAGCTCAAGAGTTTGAGGATCATAATTCACAGATATCATTAGGGAATGATATTGGATGTAACTCACTTCAAAACGATCTCCATGGATTTGTGTCATGAGATGTTTTGATGCGCGGTTGCACACATCATGTTTATTTGCCAGTTTTGTATATTTTTTAGTCGATTAGATAGTATTTTTATTAGTTTTATGGTTGTACTCTATTATATTAGTATTGTATATATTTATTACTTTTTGGTTGTTTTTACTATTAATTTATTTATTTTATATTTTTGGTAGGTGATCGCATGGAGCGAGGCTAAAAAGTACAAATTATATTCGAGACCCGAACACCCGAGTCGAGAGCACGGGTCATAGTACCATTTATAATAATAGTATATTAAATAATAATAATAATAATAATAATAATAATAATAAATAAAACAATTGAAAACGTGACATGGAGTCACAAGGCCACATCGAAAACATTAAAATAAAAAAACGGAAGTCGGTTATCTATTTTTGGAGGATTGATTTTAATCTTGGACAACAAGTATTTTTTGAAAGGGCAGCTTAGAGGTCACGCCATTATTCAAAAGAAAAAAAAAACAAAAACCGAAGGTATTAATATTCTTGAGGAGGGGGACATCTTGGAGGTACGAGAGGAAGTTCTAAGAGTAATATTATTGAAGTTTGTCCATCCAAAAATCATGATTGGTTAAGTTTTTCTTTACCTTCGGGTGAAGGTTTGTAAGTTTTTGGATTTGTATGTCTTTATTATGATTGTGTTCGTGACACTTATTGTAAGAAATAATTGTCGTGATATTGGGTTGAACTTTGTGGATGTTTATGTTGTGCTTGAGCCATAGGAATGAATTCCGTCAATTAAATTTTGATGTTGGGTTGGATCTTGTGTATGTTCCTGTATGCGTAAACCATAGAGATGAATTCTGTCATTAATGCCTTAACTTGACATATAGGATTTGGTGAACTAGATAAAGAAGCATACTTAGGGCCTCGTTGCCATTTGTTGATGCCTAAGTCTTGATTCTCTGTCCTAGCGTTTCTTGCAATGAAAACTTATCATACTAACCTTAGAAATCCTAGTTACTTACATGTCCGAACCCGGGGGTGATTGTTATCGTCATTACTGTTCTTAGTTTAAATATTATTGTTATCATTCAACCATTCCTATACAATGAAGAAAAATAGAAACTATCAAGCTTCATAACAAAACTATATCTTCATAAGTGACTTTGACAAACAACTAGTGCGACGCTAACCACATGCTCCTTGGATTCGATACCCTACTTACCCTAGCTACCTAGGTTAATTAAGTTTTGTATGACCCGTGACGACCGGCTCATCAAATGGCGCCGTTGCCGGGGAGCTAGTGCGCTTAGTGTTTCGTGATTAGTTGATTTTGTGATTAACTGTTTAATTGTTTGTTTGGTTTATTCTCTATCCCACCAATTCAATCAAATCATAACCAAATTCCTGACACCCGAAATGTTAATCAAGGACCCTCTGATTAAAACCGTGGCAATCCCACATTCGACCCTGTGAACAGATTCAATGAAGGAAGATATGATGATCTCGAGGATAACATTGATGAACTAAGAGAAAATATCAATGATAATGAACCCTTTAGTGTCCCAAGTTATCAGTCATCAGAGCAAGTCAGCGTTCACACATACCATTCGGGGGAAGATGAACAGTCAGAAAGGGAGTTTACTGAAGAAGAAGATGGTTGGGGATATGGCAATGGTAATGGTAGGTATGAAGATGAAGAAGACTACCAAAGTGATCATCACTCTAATGTGGGTGCACACCAGAATGTGGGAAATGAAGGGTACTATAATCATGACTTTGTCAATCGACCGAGGCAAAACCTAAGAGGGCACCGAAATCATCAGGGTAATTATTATCGGGATGCACATTATGTCGGTCAGGCAAATAGAAGACCCCCTGTGAGAAGGCAACAGAGAGAAGAAGAGGTTGATGCACCCCGAAGAAGGCCTCATGTTCCAATGCAAGGGGTTAATTGTCGGTTTAGACCACTTGCCTCCGAGAATGAATCATCCATTGTACCTCCACATCCAGGAAGAAGATCTTTCGATTGTAAACTGAACTATATCAACATTCTTCCTCATTTTCATGGGATGGCTACTGAAGACCCATATGATCATCTTTCTGAATTCAAGGCAATGTGCGGTACTATGGGAGGTCACAATTTCTCCTTAGATGAAGTACAGTTGAGGTTGTTCCGGTTTTCCCTCAAGGATAAGGCAAAGACTTGGTTTCTTACTTTGCCCGCACACAACATCTATACTTGGGGAGAGATGCAACAGGTGTTTTTGGATGAATACTTCCCTAGTTTTAAGACGGATGGGGCACGATTAGAGATTCGTTCCTTTCAAGAGTTACAAGGGGAACCACTTCATGAAGCCTTCACTCGTTTTAAGGAATTAATTCGGAAATGCCCACACCACAACATTGAATTATGGGAATTGGTTAACAACTTTGTGAATGGGTTGAGTAAGGAGGAAAGAAAGTACTTAAATTCCACTAGCAACGGGACTTTATTATCTAACCCGGAGCAAGAAGACTGGGATTTTTTGGAAAGAATGAGCAAGAACTCTAAAGCTAAAGAATCCGCAGATAGAAGAACCAAACACCCTATTTCAAGGTCTGGTTCAGATGTAGATGCCAATGCCAAAGATCGAATTGCTACTTTGGAAAGAGAATTGGCCCGTATGAAGAAGAGAGAAGTTGCAGCGGGACCGTATGCGGTATGCGGAATATGTGAGGAGATGGGTTATAAAACTGATGAATGCCCGGAAAATTCGGTTCAAGAAACTGCTAATGTGAATCAAGTGTATGGAGGGGAGAAGAAATATGACATGAACTCCAATACTTATCATCCAGGTTTAAGGAACCATCCTAATTTCAGGTGTGGTAAAGCTTCAAATCAGATGAATCCAAATTTTCAACCAAACGCTCAAGGGGGTAACCAAGGTGGATCATATCAGAACCTTCAAGGTAACTATAATCAAGGTGGTGGTTATCAAAGAAACTATAATCAAGGTGGTAATTATCAAAGAGGGTATAATCAAGGTGGTTCGTCAAGCAATCAAGGTGGACGTGATGAATCTTTGAGTTCAAAGATGGATGCTTTAATGAACATGATGAAAGAGAACAACAAGGCAAATGAGGTGAGAGACAAGTCTCACGAGGCTCTAGCGAAACAAGTGGGACAACTTGCAGAAGAGATGGCTCAATTGAGAGGAAGCACGGGGAAGCTTCTGTCACACCCTCAAAATCCACTTGCGGAGTTTTACCGCGAGGCGCATGACAAACCAGGATCCAAGTCAACGATCACAATAAACAAGTCTAAATGAACACATGCAATTTCAAAAACATAGTTTAAAATCTCCAAATACAGCGGAAGCTTATTCTCAAAACATAATCCAAAAGTAAACCAATTTATTCAATGTTTGAAAACCATGCAATCCTAACTAGACGCCGTGCAGACGCGTGCGCCCTAGTTCCATAGTGCTACCTTAGCGACCTGAGAAAAACATGTAAGAGTTTACGTCAGCACAAAAATGCTGGTGAGTTTACAGGTTTTGTAATCATAGTACCAAGTTCAACCTGTCCATACTATAACAATTTGCAAACCAAAGTACGCTAGCTAGGCGTATGTTTTGTTACATCTACGATTGGAAAACCATTACTAACTCGCAAACCAGATGTTGTGCCCGAATAGTAAACCTGTTCCTGTTTGAGACAATATGCACTCGCCCGGCCCTCCAAGCCGACGAGCGGGGTTGGTCATTCCCAATAGATCTATTCACATTTCCCCGTTGTGCTAACCCGCACATTCATGGTTTCCCCCGGGACTTCCAAAGATCGTATAGTAAACCATAGAAACCCATAGTCTGACAGTTGTTACCAGAACATAAGTTTAACACATGTTTTCTCCCCCAAAAAGTGAAACCAGTTAAAAGAGGGGCCGTAAACTCACCTTAGGGGGGGTATGTGGAGGAGACCCTCTGGCCCCTGGTATCCATATTGGATACCGATCATCCCACCCCACAAGGGTTATGATCCTGGCAAAATACCTCAAAGCGCTGCCCACAAGATTCGAACTTGTCTCCTCTCATGCCCAACACTTATCCTTGGTAGTGGGTACCACTAGGCTATAAGCCCATTGGTACTTCGAAACACGAATAATATCAGCAAGCTATGCTAGCCCCGTAAAGCAGCGACCTAACATATGACAGTTACAAGTACTTAGACTAATAACCCGTAGGTTAGTTAGTCCCTAGATGTCTAGACCATAACCAAGTTCGTTTGAAAACACCGTGACTGTTAAATTAACCCAATGTACAAGACTCGACATCCCATTGGTGACCCGAGACTCCCCGTGTTATCCTTGCACTCACAAACATACAATCATGCAATACACACTTAACATACGTTAAAGTCCAACAAGTTATAGCACGTAGTTCAAGTATCACATGAATAAGTCCGAACACATGTTACCAAGTTACTAGGTATGTTACGGGGTTCCTAGCATGTTCCTAGGTGTCAAATCGGGTCCCGAAACGCTATATTACACTTACAGCAGCAGTACAGGCGATTAGGAAAAGTCAACCAGTGATTACGTGGGTCAACAGGCATTTAGGAATGCTAATCGCCTATACTATAGGCGATTAGGGCTATCTCATATGCAATTTGTGAGTTTATAGGCGATTACGTCGTAAAGCATGCAATTCAGGGCTTAACTAGCATTTAGGATCGTAAATGCATGAAGTAAAGGGGAATAGGCTCCTATTCGCCTAACTATAGGCGATTAGGGCTCCTCATCAGGCGAATAGCCTCCTAATCGCCTATAGTATAGGGGATTAGGGTTCCTATTCGCCTATAGCACAGCTGTTCCGGTTTTTCGCGCGTTTAACGCTCCAAATCAAATCCAGAACGTGTGTAAACATCAATTATCAATCAAACAACCATATTAAACATATTTCAAGCAAAATCCTTCGTTTAATCTCGTTCTATCAGCCCTGCATGCAACCATGTATCCCAAAAACAACACATATAGCATGAAACATCACATTAACATGCATAACCCTAACCCTAATGAACAATTACTCAGATTTCATCAACATGCTATCATTACTAATCTGTAACTACCTTAATATCATGTTACTAATCCTTCTTGAATCATAAAAACCCTATCTTTTGATCATAAATCCACATACAACAAGCATGATAGTTTGAATCCAATTAACAACGATTAATAACGAATTTCAGAAGACATTTACGTTTATAAACAGGTCTGGACCATTAGGGATTTAATAAAAACGTTATTAAAGATTGCATGAATGAAAACCACACCTTAGATTTGTAATAGATTGATGTAATAGGCTTGAAATCTTGTGTTTTGATCCAAAATCGTGTTCCAGAGGTTGTGTGTGTGTTGGGACGAGTTGTGGGACGACTAGGGTTGATATAATGAAGTTTAGGAGGTCAAGTATTGTATTTATAGGCGTTTTTAGTCGTCCAGCACGTTATAGGCGATTACGCAGCATCATCAGGCGAATAGGGATCCTATTCGCCCCTAGTATAGGCGAATAGGGCCTATTCGCCCCTATTGGGACCCTACTCGCCTACCCTATAGGCGAATACAACTCCTATTCGCCTATAGGGTCTGGTTCAGCATGTTTGGTGCGTTAAACTCCGTTTTAACATATGTTAACACATTTTTACATACCGACAAGTCACATAATGATTGTAAACACATAATACTTGCAAACAAACACATTCACACTCGTTCACCAATTCCCGGGACTCGAGACTTGTATATTTCCTGTGCTCTGACGATTCTACGAATCGTCACCCTTTGTACACTTGGTTAAGGACTGACATCTAATGAGCCTTTAGACTAACATCTAATGATCCTCTATACCAAACTAACAGTTCCCGAACCGTAACACGACTCAACTAACCCACTTAAGTATAATATACGCGTGACTCGCTAAGGTAGACTTTAGTTTAGACAACGTTGTTAACCTGAATTTGCCGGGTGTCACAACTTCCTAGCGATACCACTATCAACCCGCAGCATCAAGGTTCGAGTTCAAAGAACACTCAAAGCGTGCACATAAACGCGGTAAGTTTTATTTCGAATGATAAGGTTGTGGGTAATGAAACAACTCCACCACAACAATTTGTTGATCGTGTAGTGGAGGAGGTTGGTAGTGATGATGAGCAGGAAGAGGCAAAATTTTCGCAAAACAATTTTAAAGTTAAAAATTATAAAAAATCCTTTTGCGAAAATTGCTTAAATGAGATGGCTACTAAGACAAGTGTGGGGATGGAGACTAATACCATCCCATACCCTGCAGCTTTAGTAGACCCAAACAATGTCTCAAGCATTTATAAGTGGAGCCCACCAAAGGACAAGAGGTGGGAAAATTTTAAACAAGTCAAAATAAATTTACCACTTATTGATGCAATTGAAAAGGTTCCTACTCATGTCGAATGTGTGAAAGAGTTGAGCAACCAAAACAAGCACAACAAGTTGCCCGAACACTTAGGGGCACATGTTCGTGCTGTTTTGTCGGATGCTCTTCCCCCTAAACTTCAAGATCCAGGAGCCCCATTGATTCCAATTCAGGTGGGAGAATTTAAAATAGAAAGGGTGCTCCTAGATCTTAGAGCATGTGTGAGTATATTGCCTGGGAGTCTGTTTGACCAATACGACTTTGGTCCACTACATGAAATTAACACCACGGTGGTGTTAGCTGATCAGACTCCCACGCATCCAAGGGGGATGGTGAATGATGTGTTGGTGAAGGTAGAGGATTTCTATTACCCAGTTATACTGGGTAGGCCGTTCCTAGCAACTGCGCATGCTATTATAAATGGTTCTAATGGAACGGTACGCATGAAGTTTGGTGACCGTGAGTTATGTTTAAATGTATATCCAAATTTGTCTAACTCGGTTGTTGATGAGAAATGTCCCAAAAATGACATTTTTTATAGTGGTGGCCCTCTTGTAAAAGAAGATCACCCAAAAGAGGATTTTTGTGTGGTTAACAGATTTGGAGCAGTCAAGAATAGCACGGTAAAAGGAAGAAAGACGAAATTGAAGAAACCGCCAGATTTAGACAATGAAACAAGAACAGAAAAGATGGTTGACCCGGTTAGGAACACCTTAAAGGACCTAGCAAAACGTAGGAGGGTTGCATCTTTAGAGGCGGAGGGAGGAAGGCATCCAACTCGACCACCATGAGGGTAGTGTATTTGGTCTGGCTGAAGACCCTAAAACTTAGCGCTTTCGGGAGGCAACCCAAAAAAAAAAAAAATCAGTTTCAGGTTTGTCTATCGGCCGCGAATGAAATGCTATACGGTTCGATTGGGAGGAATTCCAAAGACTCATACGCGCACTGCCTACATCCAGGGGAGTCTGTTCCTTTTACTGTTGTATTTTATTTTTATTTCTGCTTTATTTTATTCCTAGCTCACATTGAGGACAATGTGTCGTTCAAGTGTGGGGGTGGGGAAATTTCGTTTTTATTTATTTTTGTGTCTTAAAAAAAGAAAAAAAAATTGTGTCTAAAAAAAATAAAAAAAATTGAAAATTGAAAATGTCTTGAAAATTGTTCCTACAGAAAAAAAAAACATTCTAATCAGGCATAAAAGCAGCTTTTTCGGTACCTACCAGTTGTTTATTGATTGTTTTGGCAGTAGATCCTTAGTTATGGTCTAATTTGTGGAAAAGTAGTATGAACCGTTTTCAGCAGGTGTTTCTAAGAAAAAAAGTTGAGAATTGTCTGACTAGATTTAACAAGCTATTGGTAATAAATGCATGCACACATCGGTAACTCATTTCCCCACTTTTGTGAGATCTTGAGCCTACTAGTTGATAGATTGATTTATATATTTTCATTTGTTGAGAGTAGGCAAGATGTTTCTCTATTGTAGAACTTGTGTGATTTGATACATGCCGAGGGTTGTAGACTATATATGCACATAGATGATAAAGGCAATTTAGGTTTTCCCTTTTTCTTTTGATACCCACTTATTTGTTATGTCTGACCCGTTTACCTAAAATCACCCTTAGTAACCCATGTTGAGCCTATACCCTTTCATTTGATTAAACCTATTACCCAAATTGACCTGTTTATCTTTGTGTAATAAATTAATGACATCCATTGTGTTTGTGTTTTGTTCAGGTGATTAAGTTATGTTTAAGTTGTGAAAAAAATAGAAAAAGAAAAAAAATATATATGAAAAAAAAAGTGAAAGAAAAAAGAAAAAAAAAAGAAAAAAAATAGAAGTATGTGTTATGTGTCAAATATGCCCAAAGTTGTGTGATTATTGTATTATGGTGCTTAGTGAATAAGGATGATCATTCAAGCGTATTGAAACCTTTGTTTTTAAACCAATTGTTAGCCAAATATATCCTACCTTTACCCTAATCCCAAAACCCGTAAGTCCTTTAGATATGTGCATTGCCTACAGTTGAGGTGTGATTGTCATATAAGCCTATGATAACAGAGTTGCATACTTGGTTTTTGAGTGATTAATACTAGCGCATTACATGCTAGTCCAGATATTAAATTGAGTGGAGTGAAAAATTGTGAGGGGTGTGTTGCATGAAAATAAAAACCGAAAGCATGTTAGATTTAGTCAGGTTAATCCTGTTTTAATTGAAAATCAAGTGGACTTGCTGAATTAACACATCTAATGCTGGTTTGTAAATGGGGTATGACTTTGGACCTTAGCTAAGGTATGATAGGGCGACTGGGGTGCTAGTCTGTGATAATGTCTTGAGCAGAGTGTATATAATTTTTTCGAGACGAAAAAAGATAAGTGTGGGGGTGTGATGCGCGGTTGCACGCATCATGTTTATTTGCCAGTTTTGTATATTTTTGAGTCGATTAGATAGTATTTTTACTAGTTTTATGTTTGTACTCTATTATTTTAGTATTGTATATATTTTATTACTTTTTGGTTGTTTTTACTATTAATTTATTTATTTTATATTTTTGGTTGGTGATCGCATGGAGCGGGGCTAAAAAGTACAAATTATATTCGAGACCCGAACACCCGAGTCGAGAGCACGGGGTCATAGTACCATTTATAATAATAGTATATTAAATGATAATAATAATAATTAAAAAATAAAACAATTGAAAATGTGACATGGAGTCACAAGGCCACATCCAAAACATTAAAAACAAAAAACGGAAGTCGGTTATCTATTTTTGGAGGATTGATTTTAATCTTGGACAGCAAGTATTTTTTGAAAGGGCAGTCACGCCATTATTCGAAAGAAAAAAAAACAAAAACAGAAGGTATTAATATTCTTGAGGAGGGGGACATCTTGGAGGTACGAGAGGAAGTTCTAAGAGTAATATTATTGAAGTTTGTCCATCCAAAAATCATGATTGGTTAAGTTTTTCTTTACCTTCGGGTGAAGGTTTGTAAGTTTCTGGATTTGTATGTCTTTATTATGATTTTGTTCGTGACACTTATTGTAAGAAATAATTGTCGTGATTAATTGTCATGATATTGGGTTGAACTTTGTGGATGTTTATGTTGTGCTTGAGCCATAGGAATGAATTCCGTCAATTAAATTTTGATGTTGGGTTGGATCTTGTGTATGTTCCTGTATGCGTAAACCATAGAGATGAATTCTGTTATTTATGCCTTAACTTGACATATAGGATTTGGTGAAATAGATAAAGAAGCATACTTAGGGCCTCGTTGCCATTTGTTGATGCCTAAGTCTTGATTCTCTGTCCTAGCGTTTCTTGCAATGAAAACCTATCATACTAACCTTAGAAATCCTAGTTACTTACATGTCCGAACCCGGGGTTGATTGCTATCGTCATTACTGTTCTTAGTTTAAATATTATTGTTATCATTCAACCATTCCTATACAATCAAGAAAAATAGAAACTAGCAAGCTTCATAACAAAACCATATCTTCATAAGTGACTTTGACAAACAACTAGTGCGACGCTAACCACATGCTCCTTGGATTCGATACCCTACTTACCCTAGCTACCTAGGTTAATTAGGTTTTGTATGACCCGAGACGACCGGTTCATCATGTTTTGATATTGGTATGTTCAATCTGTCCTTTTTCCTAAGGCACATATTAAACTAAATTGATCAAGGACTATCTTGGATGTTATCTAACACTATCCTGAAACATAGGTAGCAATAAGGGTAGCGTTGGGAGAAATCCAAGATTAAGTGGGAGTTGTATGACGCTGAATGGAATTCTGTACATCCATAGGATTAGAAGTCTAGACATTCTGGCGCCCTTGTAAACTCGAACTGGTATAAACGCATGGCCACGCTCGAACTAAGGTAGTTCGTTAGACCACTTTGAATTAGAGACGATAATAGAGATTGGTTGATCACTATATAAGAATGAATGATCCATGTCTTATGATCAACGGATCTCTATACAGAAGGGACTTATTGATAGAATTATCAGGGCTATTGTATTTGATTAAGTAAAGTGTTACTTGAACTCAAAGAACTAGTTGACGACTGTAAAGTGTCATACTGTGTTGGGTGCAGTGCGATGCAGCTAGGCGTCCAACTCTTCACACATTGACTCATTTAATTAAAATCGTCCAAGTGGGAGATTGTTGGATATATATAATATGTCTGATGTAATTAAAAGTTGAGGTCAATGTACCTCGACCCGGTACGATCCGAAGAGTTACACGTTGGTACACGAATCAGATAAGCTCATGAGTAGGTTGATTATTATTTGTGAATTAATAATAGTTTAGGACTTGAGGGACTTAATATCCAATTAATATTAAGGAATATTATAGTAATATGCAAGGGGGCTTAGTGTAAGTTTGTGTTTTATAAAAAGGGGATTAAGGTGTAAACCCTAGACACACTTTTTAACAAAACAACTCCTTCCTCCCCAAGAAAAGAGTTCTTGGCCGCCACCCCTTAGGGCCGCCCTCTTTATCCGCCGTAAACCACCAACATAGGCTGCCTCCCTCTTGCAAAGTGTTGCTCTCGGTAGGCCAGTGCTCGGGTGTGAACTTCCTACTAGCGAGGATTCGTTGTAACCCGCGTGTTACAATTCCGGTGTAGTCGCCAAAGGTTGATTACTAAACCCTCTATGGTTGTTTCTTATTTATTTGTTTATACGCATTTAACCGAGATCCTGATTGGGAATATTTTGTTAATTGGATTAATAAAATCATTATTATTATTTATATATATAAATCGCAAATATATATATTTGTATATATATATATATTCGTTTTAATTTTAAATAATAATAGAAACCGCTTCCGGTTCGTATACGATACCATGATTCCCAACAGTTAAAGCCTGAGACAACTGTGAGTATGCTTTCTTCTCAGCAGCATACTTCTTCTTTTCATCATCCTTGAGATAATCTAGTGCTATCGGTGTGTTCGAATTCTCGATTATCGTTGGCACATATCCCTTCTCAATCATTTGCCACGCTTCACCACCATCCAAACCTTCAAGATGGATTCTAAACCTCTTTTGCCACGAATGGTATTCAATCATGTCCAACATCGTTGGGGGTCTATTCCCATTCCCGGTAGACAAATCATTCACCAAAGTTGTAATGGCATTTATGGTTTGGCTCTGTGCTACAGTTGCTGCGACTCCCCAATATTCGAGAATTTGTTGTGGAGGAGGTCTCACAGCGGTTGAGTTGGCCCCGACACACCCCAGTAATTCGAAATTGGTTGTGGTTGTGTATTCCCACGTTCAGTTGCGACAGCCCATGGATTCATTGGTGTTTGTTGTGGTTGGGTCATAACAGGTTTGGTGTTCATAGGTAATCCCCAAATGTTGTCCATAATGTGTAAAATCTCAACACTTAGAAAATTCTAAAATCTAACAAGTTGGTTCGACCGATCGTGAGGCCGAATGTACAAGATACAGTTGATTTGACCCAAGGAAACAACCCGAATGTATATGTAACTATCTTATTCGAACTCTATGTAACTCGTTCGACCTAACGACACCTCGAATGAAGATGGAAACACTCGAACGAATGAAACTCTACCAGATTTGACCTCTAAAACACTCCGAATGAACACACAAAGAACTGATTCGACCTAAAAGTCACTGATTCGACCTCAAACTCACACTGGTTCGACCCGACCCATTCTGGAAATCATCTTTTCATAAAAAATAAATGGTTTTGTTCTGATTTTTCCAAAAATTGTTGAATTTGAATGCAAATAGTTAGGTTATGATTCGGATTAGTAGGAGATCAAGTTTTGTGAAAGAATTTTTAATTTTATCCGTAAAAACTAGTTCGAATCAATCAAAATCCATTGTATTTCAAAGTTCATGCAAAACAGCAAAAATTTTGATAAAAAAAATATATGCACTATTTGTATGAATTTGCAGTCGTGTGATTGAGCAATGGCTCTGATACCACTTTGTAGGATCGTTTTATCACAAAGAAACAGTTTATATCACACGAGTATTAGTAAATAAGTTGCGCAAACCCTAATTCCCATGCAAAATGATACGAATCGTAATCAGAACACGTAAAGATCCATTTTCAAGTTGTTTTCCATTAATAGTATAAATATAATCATTACAATATAGAATATAATGAAAAACATAAGTTTCCAGAACTCTCCTAGACACACACTCGAAACACACACACACTAAATGACCAACTGTTGCAAATGATAACTGCCTACATATATATATATATATATATATATAGGCCAACACATTCGACCTTTTACATGGTCGAATGGATCCTTCGACCTATCGATGGCTCGAACAAACAAATAATAAACATCAAAACTTCCATTCAACCACCTTGTTCTTCCTTCGACCCCACGGTAGCTTGAACGAACATGTAAATTACCAAAAACATCAAATTTTCGTCTTTATCCATCAAATCCGAAAGCGACAACCACATATGCACCTACATTAAAGATATGGTTTTAAAAAATTTAAGTGGATTTCTCCAAAATAATTTTTAAAACCCCATTTTATGTTCGAAAACAGTTTAAGTTTAAAATTTTTCAAAAATTTTCCCCCGGCTTATTCTCCACGTTTCCTTCACTTACCTGGCAATCCTCAAGGCATGACAAATCTCACTCCAATGAAAATAAAGTGGACACAAAAACCCTCTAAAAAGAAAGTTAATAAAATTTGTGGTTTTGGTTTCTTTTACGGGAATTCTTCAAGGTGGCCAATCCGGAAGTAAAACTACAAAGAAAAACTAAAACAATCGCAATCATCGAAAATAAAATAGAAATAAAATGAAAAAGGAAAATAAAGAAGACCAAAAATAAAAAAGAAAAATAAAGTGAAAAAAAATGAAAAATAAAAATAAACCGATCAGTTAAGTGACTTGGGTTTTTCTTTGGAAATTAATCGTGATCCCCGGCAACAATGCCAAAAACTTGATGTGCCTGGTTTTAGTAATTATAAAGATGTCATTTTTCTGCTGTCAAAAACTTGATGCGTTAATTTCGAAACATTGGTTTTAGGAAAAAGGCTGATTTTACTAAACCATTTCAACAAGTTTTAAATTTATAAGTAAACAATAAATACTTAGAAACTAAAACCAACACATAGGCAGAGAACCTGACGTGTATAGTCTAGGTTTCTAGGGTAAATACCGAGTATCGTATTCCTAGAGAACCTACTTTTACCTACTCAACCTTTCATCAAATTACTGATCGGGTTTGAAAAGAAAATAAAACGGGGGGGGGGGGGGGGGAGGGGTTATAATAAAACAGGTTTTGAAAAAGGGTTTGGTTTTAAAGTTAAAAAGATAAAATAGTAGATATAGTGGACATGCACATCTCAGGGCCCTCCGTATAAGTAGTAAATTTTATTATTAGAGACAATGTAAGATTAATTGTCAGTGAGGAGGACATGAGCGAACTTGAAGTGTGTGGCTCTACGAGCAGAGAAGCGGTGAATGGTATAACTTCCAGATGCGCATCACCGCATAACTGTGGAGGTTTACCGGATGACCCCTGCGATTACAGGTGCTTCCCAAACCATTGCCAAGCCATTAGTCCTCTAACTTATCTTCTTAACTTAAAATGGAGGATTGACTTCCGACCAGGAACATCGTACACCTCCCTTAGCTCTCGCGTTCCATACCAAAGGATCTCTTCTTAGAGTCAGCCCTAGCAACATCGTATCCCCTACATAGGTTAACGGCCACGAACACCGAAGGATCTCTCTTAAAGTCATCCTAGGCATCATGTATCCTCCATTAATTAACGATTTTGTACTAACGAAAACTAGAAATTGTATTCTTGTTTTATTTATCTTAAAAAGTGACACTTTAAATATTTATTGATCAGGTAAATACAAAGTTGATTTAGTGATTATTTGACTCGACAAACCCAACCTATACCCTCCCGAGATGAATGAAATCCTTAACAAAGGTGGAACATAATCCTAAAGGTGTACAATCCTAAGATCACTAGTGCACCCGTAGTGAATCCGCCATTTGCCAAGAAAGTCACTCATTCATCTGGTAAGAACAAAAAATGTGTCACTCAGATCTGGTCCACTTCAAAAGGCATTTCTTAGAACCAGATTTGGATATCAGATGCCCGAAGGATCTGTCTCACTACCGTTTCCTTGCCTTGGATCTAGCTCGGAACTACCAGAAGCCGATTAAACCTCATGATAGTTTATTAATTAAGTTAAGGTTGATTTTAAAGGCTATTCAAGTTAATCACTAATTGAACCTATCACAAGATAAACAAACAATAATTAGTTAAGAAGATAAACACACAAAATAACTAAAAATAAACTACTACTAATAATAAAAGTCTACAAATCGAAATGAGTACGAAGAATAATAGATGGATATAACCATAACCGGTGATCATCACAAGAACATGGATGCTTCGGACTCATAGATAAGCCTTTTACCTCCGAAATCATATGTATCTAATATAATCCTCTCGACCCTCGATGTTTTATTGCATATAACTCTCTACGATCCCATTCTCGGCCAAAATATTCGAGGTAGGACGAGGCCTAACCTTGGTGGGATCTTAGGATGGCCCTATGTTGTGACACCAGTCACCAATCCAGGTCAACATCCGTACGCATTTTACTTATTAATGTCATTTCATGTGCATAATTAGACATTTTGCACACACTATACCCCCAGTCTAGTGAAGCATGAGTTATTCAAGAAACTCAAACAAAAATAACTCGTTTAGTCATACAACACCCGGACCATCACCAAAAAGCATTTAATTAGGTTACCACACCCTAAAATATGGTAATCCATCACGAACACATGTATACGAATCATGAACATTTTTATATGTTGCCATATGAGTTGGTACCCCTCTCCTATATCTCGTGATTCACAAAATACATGTTGATATCATCATCAAGCATCCTTTCCATTTAGATGAAATCAAGTTGCATTCCTATGCAAATGTTCGACCATAACCAGTACAAACTAGTATTCCATTCAAAACACACTATGCCTACATGTATTATTATCCACACCATTGAGTCTATACCCACATAAGGTGGATCAATGTTAGCTGAAGCATTGCTACGCACACACACACACACCATGATAAGGAGAATGATTTATATCTTATTAAACAAGTTAACTTATCCTTGGTCTAAATAACAAAATGACTATACATATACCCATACATATACGACAATGTATACACACATGCTTACCTTAGTTGTCATAACTATCTTTTACAATAATGGATCCTATCCCTTGCACCTATTTCGACCGATCATGGAACCCAAGAGATTATTCACAAGTCTCTATCACAAAAATGTCAAAATCTTTCATCAAATAGGATGAGTCAACCCTTTGACAACCTATAACTAACAACTAAGACTTTCATAATTCATGTAACTAACTAAACAACAAACTACCTCTTCCTTTTCCTTTCTTGTTAGCGGCCGAAGGCCCATGTGCCACCATTCTCACAAGTCATTTTCATTAAACCTTATACCAAAATGGAATGGCAACCTTCTAGCAACACATTCCCATATAGATAGACTTCCCTACATGAAAAACAAACATTCATTACCTTTTTTTCCTATCCAATCGATCGACTAGGACAACACAAACCATTGATTGAGTTTGTCTTCATTCATACACACATGACACACTAGAACAAGACAACTACCCTTACGTACAATTAGGCCCTAAACATACTTACACCTTATCCCTAGGACATGAGATTTACCTAAACTAGAAGATCCTTGTGCTCAATTAAATCGGCCGAAGCCTACTACCACACTTAGCTCAAGTCCCTTTCACACATGTGGTTATATCTTGCAAACAAATGGAAACAACCACCTATCCTTACATGTTCCTAGATAACTATCCATTCCCCTTATACCTTGACAACTAATCGGCCGAATAAGAGACAAGATGATCCATCTTTATCATTCAAACTATCACCAAAATAATTAGCACCTTTATACACTAACACCATTCCAAGAAGCTCTAGCATGCCAACTGATCGACTATAAAAGGGAGAAAAGGAACACATGAAAGTCTTGCTCCAAAGCTTCACACAAACACTCACCTCACTTCCTTAAAACTCTCAGCCCTCACCCACAAAAACCACCATCATCAAGCCTTTCAAGGGAACATCAAAGCATCATCCAAGTGTACAAGATCAAGGATACTAGGTATGTTAGAAAACCTCCCTCTAACCAAAATAATTCTTTCTTACTATTGGCCTAATGATCAAACCCGAACCATGACCCTTTTAATCTTGTTTTAATCGGTCTAACATAACAATGTAGCATGATGATACCTTTATTTTCAAAACTAAACATATGAATGGCATATGTACTCGCATACATGAAATCGGCCATTCACATACACAAAGTTTTATAAACATAGTTCACTTGTAATTGTTTCAATTATCTTCTAAGATCACATATAACAAGATTACCACCTCTTTGTGTTATCAATCGGTCTTGATAGATGCTCCAACCACTCGAGCAATGTTTAACATCAATCACGACTTGATTGATCAAACTGAGAATCGGTTTTTGATAACAAACTCATGCTATGTGAATGCTCGAAGCTAAGGTGTATTTGGGAAGTAATTACAATGTGTTCCATCAAACACACACTAAGACACATTGTAAAGCTTTGTTGTTACCTTGATAAGCATAGATCAACCGATTTTGCCACGTAGTGACGATTTTTCAATAGCTCATGGTAATAAATGGAAGTTGAATATTATAAACAATTTACAAATTGTCATTCAAATAATTATTACATAAACTTGATTTATATAAACTAGGTCCAAAGCTCCTATGTGTTCCAAGACTTGTACAACTTCCAATAGCAAGTAAAACCTGAAACATGTTGAGTTGGAAATATGGGGGTCAACTATAATTAGCTGGTAAGAATACATAGGTTTTGCAAGTAATAAAATAAAATATTTTGTATAGCAATCACAATTGAGATAAAGCAACGAGTAATGTAAGAATACGCGTCCGACATGTAACAATGCGTCTTTTTGTACAATCAAACCTTGAGTCGACTGAGACCAAACTCGCAAGTTAGTAAAAGTGTAACTGTTTTTGATCATCCCTGAATTTATGCGAGGGACTGGGTTTGTCAGACCTATAGCGCTATAAGCTAAACAGGCGGCTTGATCAATGTTAATGATTGTACTGTGTCTTTTTGTTACAGTCAAATGAATCCACAAGTTTCAACATAATGAGAATGAGTAATTGCTATTGTATAAAAAATGTTTAAACATGTTTCACCCCAAAAATGTAAAATAGTAAAAAGGGGCTATGTAAACTCACCTTGACAAGTTGCTAGCTTAGTTTCACAAGTAGTTATAGGTATAGTTGGGAGAACCCTGAAGGATTATCCTAAATAATTAAAATAATAAATTCTAATAAGTTGATAAACTTCCAAGAACTCAAAATTTGTGTAGCTTGTAAATCTAATTTTTATAATATGTTACAACGACTAGTTGCACAATAAAAACAGATCAATGGATTGCTTATTTTTAGATTTTAGAAACCAAAAATGAATACATGAATGATGACACTAAAAGAGATTTAGTATTTTGACCTTTCTTCACCATGGAACATTACAAATAACAAAAACGACTTTTCGGCTAAATAATAGAAAGTTTAGAAACACACACACACGCACACACACACACATATATATATATATATAACTTATACTTTGGTTTCTATGACATAACTACAAAAATAAATCCTTTTACCCGATATGGTTTTAAATTTAAGCATTTTACAACTTTAAAAAAAATTAAAAAGAAAACACATTCTTGGATTGAATTATAGCAATACTATTTTATTAAAAGAAACGTGATATATTGTACGTAAAATTTAATGTTGGAATTCACTACATACTAAATAGAATAAAATGTATTTAATAATGTTGGTATGCTCATTTGTTAACCAATGACAGTAACCTTTCGAAAATAATAATAATAATAATAATAAAATAATAATAATAATAATAATAACAACAATATGTTATAAATTACATTATTAGTGTGACTCTCCGCATCCTTAACTCCTAAGTATCATTACTCATTGTATTAATGTCTGAGCCTATAAATAGAGGCTTTGTACTTTTATATGAACACATCAATAAGAATGAATCATTCCATTCTCTACTCTCTCTAATCCATGTTCTTATATCTACATATCTTGTATGTTAGTTGCTAATACATCGTTGTTCTACAACACGTTATCAGCACGAACTGCTTGCACGTGATCCATATTGTTATTCATACAATTATGGGTTGTGTTAGAGATTTGTTTTGTTATTCTCTTTAATCTCCCTAAATAATCCACATTATAACTAATACGATTTTTTGTTAGATGGAGATTTATATTTATTATTTCATCAAAGTATGTTCAATCATGTTTTATATTTCAACATGTATAGTGAATTATATTATAACTGGTCATAACTTCTTTTATCCCCATATATATATATATATATATATATATATATACTTAATGGTTTAATCAATATTATTAGATTTGTTTTTAGTTTTTGATTTCACTTGTGTTAATTATTTGTTTTTTTATTAAAGTGCATGTTAACATGTTTTGAATTTTAACATGAAATGATTGTACAATAAGAGTTAAGAAGCTATTATATGTAATTGATTTGACCCTAAAGTAAGTATAAAAGTTATGTTGGACTCGCGTGACCTTTCACATTTATTTGTTTACATTGACATGGTTAGTATCATATAATATTATAAATTCATTGATTGTGGCATAAAAAAAACTAAATGTATACATTTTTTATCTATAAAGTAGTAATCTTAATTCAACTAATGGCATCATCCTTTTAATTACCATGATAATTGTAGACATTATTGTATCCATGTTTAGATTTGAAATATTTGTGTGGAAAAAGAGATATGTATATTTGTAGAACGAACATATCATACAAAAAGAGTTATTGGTCATACTTTTATCATGGAGACTTTACGGAGATAACATTAATTTGTATGTATCATATTCATATGATTAGTTATACCGTTATAAGTTATTGCATAAATTATCTATGTTTGTGTATTGGTGATGAAAAGTTTCTTATTTCATAAAGGCATGAAGTCTTATTCTAATTCGTTTTTATATGGTGTCATGCTATAACATCATGTATTATATACATGCTATTATTCCTTTATATTCATAATATCAAATAGAACAATTAAACCAAAGTTGTGGTTTATTGTCACCCTCCATAAAGAGTAGAAATTTGCTTTGATTTGACATATAAGTGTCATGCTCACTGTATCTCTTTATCATGTTACAAAAGGCCGTAAGATGTTAGAAAGGTAACATTATATGACTCGGACGTATTTATACTTCTTAGTTGATGTTACATGAAGAGAAGTTTATTTATAAAGGGAAATCGGATATTACAAATTTTGTTTGTCAAACCTCAAATATGCTCTTGAAGTGGCAAGATTATTAAAAATATATATATATAAGGTTTGAAACGACCACCATGAAAGTGGTGTAGTCTCATCCATTCCCTGAAGTGAATGTAATGAAAATGATCGGTATAAAGGTTAAGATCATGTACATAACTAAGGAAGTTGTAATGATTCCACCATGAAAGTTTTGTGGTTATAATCCATTCCCTGAAGTGAATGCGATGTTATAATTATTGGTATAAATTAAGTCCATGATTATGGTAATTGTGAAAATTGTTATGATGCTCATGTTAATGAGATCGGCTTTGTTAATAATATGATGATTACAAAATGATCGTTATAGAGGTTATGATCATAGTAAATGAAGAAATTGTAATGATCATCATGTTGATAATAAGATTAACGATGTTAATATTGAAATCGACCACAAGAAGTGGCACACTAATGAAGTAATTATATGAGAATGAGATATATTATTCTCTCATATTTCTTGTCGTGTATTAGACAAGCAAAAGTGCAACATGTCTAATAATTTGTCACATATGAGATGTGCTCATGAAGTAACCATATCATTAAGAGAGTATGACAAGTTTGAAATCATCTCATATTCTTGTGATTGAGTAAATAATGAAAAGTTATGAAGCTTGTTTCGTTTATACTGCATTCCCTGAAGTGAATGTGACTACATATTGATCATTGTAAAGGTAATGATCATCGAGATAATTGAGAATTTGTAATGATGAGATCGACCATTTGGAATTGTAATGATGGTCATGTTAATAATGAGATGATGGTTTGAAAATTCCATACATACTCTCATATCTTATGTTTTGTATTACATACGTGCAAGTAATACATTCGATCATAAACTAGAAGTTTAGTTTATGGATCATAATTATTTAATTAGTTGGCTTGACCGGTAAGACCACACCGAGTCGATGATGATGTGAACATAAAGAAGAACTTGAAGATTCTTCAATCTGATGCATAGCATGTAATGTTTGCTCTTAAGCAAAATTAAATCTTTGCTATATAAAGTAGGGTGAGTATCACTATATATTTTGGAATTGATTAAAGGATACGCATATCCTAACATGATACCATTTAGTATTTAAAATCAATGCATCGTCTAAATGGTTATCAAGTGCGCAACCTGAAGTTTGTGTGGTATATGGCGTAATTAATAAGATATCAAGCACATTATTCCAAAATGGCATATTTGGTGAATTCAATTCCTAAATATTGAAATACTATTAACTTATGTTCAGACACATATTGCTTTCATTGAGATTGTCACTAAAACGTCTACTATTGATTACAATGTCAATGATCATGAAAGCAAAAGTTCATGTTTACATTTGATTTTACATGCAGTAACATTTATTCACATCAAGCCAATACTTGATAATAGTTTCTCCCCATTATAGTTGGTTTTTGGTCAGGAACCAAATATTGCCCATCTAAGATTTTGTTGTGCGACATATATTGAAATTGATCCACCATGACGCACGGAGATGGGACCTTAAAAGGTGATTGAGAATATATGATGATGATTGGGAATATACGATGGTTTATAGAGCCTTCAACAAGAGATTTATTTACATCTTAGTTAATTGATATCCATCTCAATGGATTAACATTCCCAACATCAGGGGGAGATAAAATGCAGTTGGAAATAGAAATGGGTTAGAATGAAATATCATTGATCCTCGTACTAAACAATGTGAACCAAAAGTTCAAAGGATAATTCATTCACAGAGATTAGCGAATTAATTACTAGACGCATTAACTGCTAATGCTCCATTTAAGATGAGTGTCCAGGAAGGACAATCGTATATTGGCAATAAGCCTACTGCACGCCTAAAGCGTGGTAGACTAGTCGATTCCAAAGAATAAAAATCCACGAGAAATTGGAGCAAGTAAGAAAGATGGTCAAGTCGAGGTTATAGTAAAAAGGTCTCCTGAAGAGACATTAGACATGATGGTTCCAGAAGAACCTCAGGTACCTGAAAATAAAGAGATCTCGTTATATAGTATCATGTCTATGAAATGCATGGAATCGAAATAAAATCGACGTCGTTATAAATTTTATGTAATGTAGCGCTTAAAATGAGGATCAAGATTTAAGATCTGCCTATGAATGAATACAAAGAAATGATTGGCCAAAATGGAAAGACGCAAATACGGCAGAGTTGAATTCTCAATTGAAAATGAAAGTTTTGGACCAGTAGTCCATACAACAAAAGTTGTAAAACATATATATATGAAAAGGTCTTTTGTGCGAATCAACATTTGAAAATAAAATGATATAAGGTAAAATTGGTGGCACAAGAATTTCGCAAAGACCCATAATTGATTATGAGGAGTCGCATTCTCCAGTGGTGGATACAATGATTTTTCATTATGTTATGAGTCTGGTAATGCAAAGAGAGAATTGAAATGCGTCTAATAAATATCATGATTTACTTGACACTAAAAGTTTACATGATGAAGGATTTAATGTGTCAAAATCAGGTTCTCGAGAACGTTATGATTGGAATAAATAGATTCAATTCTGAATACGTTATGTTTGTTATATGATTGAATTGAATATAAGTGGAACTCCTCATGAGTATCCTAAAGCAACTGAGTGCTTAAAAGGTAATATGAAACATCGTAGGATGTAATTATTATGCACCAATACAACACAGGTGATAAACTGAACCTGGTGATTATGATACTTTAATGTATAAGAATGATACAATATATATTGGAGAAATAGATGTTATTGTTCTTCAAATCGAAGAGTTAATGCACTTGCATAATTGGTCAAGATGGAAAAGTCCTTGATGGATTGATGATGCCTGCAACATTGATATCAATACCTTAAGAAGTATTATGTTAAGGTAATATAATATGTATGGACTAAAATAAGGGGTTGAGTGTTATAAAACTCATGAGATATCCCGATAAAGAGCAACATAACTTTGATTATATTATCCAGCTTGTATCAAAAGTTTTCTTTTAAAAGTTCACTCGCAGTTTACAGGGATAATGTCTGAGCATTATCGAGAGACTCTGTAGAACTTTTAAAAGGGGGATTTTTGAAAGTCCTTTACATAGTGCACTTGTTGCTTGACCTACAATTCAAGTATATATGTAATGATATATCCATCAAAGTATATCTTGAAAAGATGGTGGGACATTTTACAATGGACATAGCTCATATTTAAAGTACGTTAAAGGTTGTCCAATTACTTGATATGGAAAATTATTCATTTCATCTCCTACCAAAGTAGAGATTTTCACTCTACAAGTACCATAGTTAAATATATATGTACATTAGTATATGTTTTGCTAGTTATGCATGATTATTATATCTTCCACATGAACTTATTATCATAATATAGCCTATATCAAACGAGGAGACACCAGAATGAGTTAAAATAAATACTTCAGGTATGAGCAATATTTGATTATATTTTACTAACCCATGCAAACAAGTTTGGTTAGTCTTGTAGATGCAGGGAATATAACATATCACATTTGTTGAGCTTGTGACATTTATTTACGATAGGAGGTAACATTAGTTCAACTTAAAGAATTGCACTTACGAGAGCAGGGACTAAAATTCTGGAATGAAGATCATACATCAATGATTCAACTTAAAGATTTTCACGTCAAGTGATCAAGAACGCAAATCATTGACTACAAAACTTTGAGCAACTTTCTTAGAAGATCGACACCATCATTCAAATGATACATATTAAAATCAAGGGGAGAAAATACGCGTTGCACTCTTTTTCCCTTAGCTATGGTTTTATCCCACAGGGTTTTCCTGGCAAGGTTTTTAACGAGGCAATATCACCAAGCGTATTTCATTTTGTGGATAGTCAAGGGGGAGTGTTATAAATTACGTTATTAGTGTGACTCTCCACATCCTTAACTCCTAAGTATCATTACTCATTGTATTAATGTATGAGCCTATAAATAGAGGCTTTGTACTTTTATATGAACACATCAATAAGAATGAATCATTCCATTCTCTACTCTCTCTAATCCATGTTCTTATATCTACATATCTTGTATGTTAGTTGCTAATACACCGTTGTTCTACAACACAATAATAATAATAGTAAGTATGAATTATGCCATCTTCTAAAACTCAAGTTTACAGTCATCGAACTAATTTTGATGCTTCATATTGGTTTTTAAATTTGCAAAATATAAGTTCTGGTTCTAACAAAAACTTGTGATTAACAAAGTTAATAACTGATCATTCGAGCTCGTCCATTGATTAAACAGATTTGCATGAACATGAGATATCATATCATTTTAGAAGAATTAGTATCGGTACCTGCATATCGGAAGAGTCTTAACCGAAATAGAGACACACTATATGAGAACAGTGGTCGCTTAGTGGTGGTATCGGCGGCGTGATGGGCGGTGTAGAGATCCATACAGTAACGGAATGCTTGGTGTGCTTCGATCGGTTTTGCGACAACAGTTAAGAATTAATGGTGGCAACGATTTGGGTTTCGTAGGAATACGACTTTACATCATAATCAATGTCGTCAATGTACATAGAGGAAAAAGAAGGTAACTAATGGGTGTTATGAACTATGAGGCGACCGATTTTTTTTTTTTTATCGCTAAGGTGATATCAAATTATAATAGTCTTAGATTTTATTTTAGGGTCACGATTACGGTTTAAATATCAACAGTCATGGGTCAAAGATGACTAGGATCAATTAATGATAATGATACTAATTGATTTGGATGCTTTGGTTTTTTTTTTTTTTTGAACGATCAACTAAAGTATTGCCGGGTACTCTGTACGCGGCCCCCATTGGCCGAAAGGGGCCCCAGACGGCCTCTAGTCCGTACGGACAGAGCCCTTCGGCCCACCCGTCTCCTGTTCCAGGGAAAACCCGGCCCACAAACCCGCCCGAAGGCACGACAGTAGTGAACCGGTAAAACCTGGAGGGATCAGGAGTCGAACCCATGACCACAAGGGTCAAGGGTCTCTCCATCACTTCCCAACCACCTACCCCACCACAAGGGTGGGGGTATCCATCACATGCCTCCCGTGGGAATTGAACCCGGCTCCCCCAAAGAGAGAACCGACCCTTTTACCACTAGGCCACATGATCAGGATTGCTTTGGTTTTTAGAATAAATCCCGAAAACACAGGGTTGGATTGATTTTATCCTGATTTTTAGCTATAGATGGTGAGGTGATCAAAGCCGAGATTTTTGGATTCAATTACGATGGGTTTAAATGTGGTCATTTCAACTTTTAGATTACCCGACTTGAGGTGCTTATATCATGCATTTGATAAAGTATGAGGAGCATGGATAAGAATCAAATAATGAAAATAAATTTTCCATTCCAAACTTACGTAAATTAGGAATGGGTTTTCATATGATCAATTTAAAAGTTCAAGTTTATATCAAAGTTAAACTTATTTCAAAAGCTTACATAAATGTTTTATAACTAAGAATTAGAGGATTATTAGATTTTATAAATATAAATACTGAAATGAAATTAAATAAATAGGATTAAATATAATTTGATTAAATACATTTGGAAATTTTATAAATAATAATAGGAAAAAAATCGTGAAGTTACAAACCTTGTGCTTAAAAACCTTTCGCCGTCGCATCCCCGTGTTTCCGCTTTGGCGGGGTTTGACAGATTAGTATAATAGCATAAGGTTATAGCAAACTAAGATTCTTTTGAGTCAACTATAAACCTAAATATTTTCGAAACGTCTTCACAAAGTACTACATTTGTCTCGCCTTGCACCTCTCAAGCCTCAAGCTGCTCTATGATGACACACGGGTATAGTAGGTCATTTGTTTACAGACATGTTCATTTACATATATGCATGCGAATGATGGGATCATGGCCATCACCGTTGATCTCACTATTTTGTCCAACTCTGAGCCTGACTACTTAGTGGATGACACACCAAAGGAGGACCTTCCACAACTTGCCCAGCCTGCCCCATCCCTTACGAGGCCCCCGATTTCCCCCATCACGGAGGAGCTTGGATTTATGATTCTGACATGGATGTAGATCCTGCACCCCTAGTTAGCATGTCTCAGATGATGACACCGAGGATGACGTCCCTCATTCCCTTGCAGACCCGAACGTTCACCCTCTGTTAGTCCCTTCCACTGCCCCTACTGCCTCGAGCCTGGACCCATTCTTTCGCATCGACTATATGGGTCGTACCCTCCAGTGGTACACTCTTCGTAAGAGGGTGCGACAGACTGTGGTCATTGCCCTCCCTGCCTGTGCTCCGGTCACTACCCTGCCCGTCGACCCTGCCCCTACCGACTAGCCTATTCTACCCACCGACTCCACATCGGAGTTACGCACCATGGAGGCACCCGTGCCGGTGGTCGATCCATCACCGAGGTTGAGGAGGCGTTCTCAGGCCCGCAAGCAGCATTACCTCCCCAGCCTCACCGGTGACTTAGCCCGTCGCGACGAGGCGGACGAACACGAGGCGATGACGCTGGGAGTATCATCTAGGAGACCACTCTTCACTGAACGCGATGTTATTTTGTCCCACGATGCGTAACTAGTTGCTATGGGTGTACGCATCCGAGAGTTGGAGGTACGAGCAGAGGAGGCTGAGCGAGGGAGGTTGGCGATAGCTCTAGGGAGAGTGGAGACAGAGAGACGCATGGAGATCTTAGAGAGGAGGATGGTAGAGATGACCCAGGGCTTGTGGGACGTGATTGCTACACTTGGCGCTACTTTCCCATCTTCTTCTTCTTCTTCTTCTTAGATTATCTTGTTGTTGTATTTGATGTTACACTATGTTATATTATGTTATGTTGTGTTGTATGTTTTGAACGACTGCGGTTGGACCGCCCATCTTTTGTAGTCTGATACTGATGCACTACGTTTTATGGATGATTTGGTATGTTATTTATTTACGTCTTGTTCTGCTTATTCTTTTGCCTTGTGGTTGTGATTGACTTGCTATGCGTGGTTATATTTAGTTGTTACATTTGAATGATTGACAATATTTGCAAAATAAGTGTGTTACACTTTTGATATGTGATATATTAGAAGGAAATCATGCATACCCGAAAATCTGCATGAACCAATGATGGCGAACCACTACCAGCCACTCCCGCTGAACTGGCTAGGGTGATTGCTGAGGCAATTGCTCAAAATGACACTGCTCGAGTCGATTCTAGCGGAGGTTCCGGAGGTACTGGTCGTCGACGGGGAAGCGAAACGGATAACGGTAGAAATTTTGGGTCTAAATTCTCTATTTACTACTCCTACGCAAACCTTTGTGTTAATAATATTCACTATTGTATACACATAAGTTGAAAATCATGTTTGGGGATATTCATACAAAACTTTCATGGCTTGAAAACCTCGGAACATTCATGGTACCGAAGGTGCCGTTGGGATTGTTCGTTGGATCGAAAAGACCGAGCCAGTTCTTGACATTAGCGGTTCTTCTGAGGACCAGAAAGTGAAGTACTCTACTTGCACTTTCCAAGACGAAGCCCTCACGTGGTGGAATCTTCAGGTACAAACCTTGGGTAGAGACACGGCATACAATCTTACCTAGGCCGATCTCCAGACTCTACTAATGGAGAAGTACTGTCCAAGGAACAAACTGTAGAAGCTGGAGGAAGAATTCTAGAATCTCTCGATGGTGGATGCCAATGTGACTACTTACACCACCCATTTTCATGAGCTCTCTCGACTTGTTCCTCACATTGTTTCACTGGAGTACAAGAGAGTCGAACGGTACATTTGGGGTCTATCTCCCAAAATCCGAAGCATGGTCACTGCGTCGTCACCCACTACTATCCAGGCTATTGTTACTCTAGCCCACAGTTTTACTGATGATCCTGTTCGAATGGGTTCGTTGAACCGGAAGGTTGCGGTTGCTGGTGAGAGTTCTAAAGACAAGCGTAAGCGATCTAGCTCCAAGAAGGGAAAGAACTCCCCTCATAAGCGTCAAGACTCCGTGAAGGTTTTTGCTGGCACTGATGCTGAGGAGCCCAAGCGCAAGTACAACGGGCCCCACCCCTACTGCGACAAATGCAACTACCACCATGTTGGCACTTATGAGAGCATCCTGTGAAAGAACTGCAATCGTCGTGGTCACCAAACCGCTAACTGCAAAGCCAAAGCCACTAACACTCCACCTACCAAGAACGAGTGTCTTGAATGTGGTGCAACTGGAAATTTCCGCTAGAATTTCCCCAAGGCTAAAAATCAAGCTCACGGATGAGCATTTGTGCTAGGAGCTAACAAAACAGGTGATGATCCTAATGTGGTTACCGGTACGTTTCTCCTTAACAACCATCTTGCATCGGTACTATTTAATTCAGGCGCTGATTTTAGCTTTGTGTCCACCGACATTACAAAATCCCTTGGATTAAAATCTAGTAAGTTAGAAACACACTATACCATATAGTTGGCCAACGGTAAGTTAATTCCGTCTGAAGAAGTTGTTAGGGATTGTGTTTTGGAACTTGGTGATCATGTTTTCCGTATTTATCTACTGCCTATTCGATTGGGTAGTTTCGATGTTGTCATTGGCATGGATTGGTTATCCAAGTATCGTGCAGAGATCGTTTGTCACGAGAAATGGGTTCGTATCCCCTTGTCCAATGGTGAAACAATCTCGATTCAAGGATACCGAGGTGGATCTTCTCTTCGAGTCATATCTTTCATCAAGGCGCAAAAATGTTTAAGGAAAGGTTGTGTTGCATTTCTGGCACATGTCGTTGAACAAAAAGTTAAAGATCAGAAACTCGAGGACATACCGATGGTGTGAGACTATCCCGAAGTCTTTCCAGAAGATTTTCCAGGGCTTCCACCGCCACGGCAAGTCAAGTTTTGCATTGACCTCATCCCAGGAGCTGTGTGACACCCGTCGAGTTTCGCATCGACGAACAACTTCAATTCATAGAGAAACAACACGAGATAACAGACTTGAAGATTCAGAAACTTCGTCATAGTTAGGTCAAGCTAGTCAAGGTACATTGGGATTCCAAGCGCAGACCCGAGTTCACGTGGGATCGTGAAGACCAGATGAGTCTCAATCATAGGTCATATCCGTACACTATCTACACGTACACATTGTGCATGAAATTTCATTTTACATGATTCATTACAATTGAGCCATACAGGGTCTCAACAATCCAATTTCAATGCTTACAGTTTAGCATTAGGCACGCTAGGGAATACAATTTCATAACTAGTTGAATAGTTATCATGAGCTATAGAGAGATCATACCACAAACCCTAATTTGGGAACTCATACAATTAAACATAACATTTTAATTGTGATCCAGTCAAGAACAAAAACAAACAATGTCCATATACAAGGAATTGTTCAGACACAATGTCCATAAACGACTAGTAATACAACTAGTGGAAAATATATATTGAGCACACATTTATATATTGTTTTGTATCACATAAACTTTTACAAAGATCACACTTAACATCTAATTATAATATGTGACCTTACATTTGTACAAGACATGGATTAAATGTTCAATATATATATATATATATATATATATATATATATATACACATGTATGTATGTATGCGACGGCATACATATGTATGTGTGCAAGATTGTGGCTTTCAAAGATTATACCTCTAGTCATTTATGAACCATCACCTCAAATCCCTAAGATTCCACCTTAAATATCTAAACATCCTACCACTTATTCAATCCATGGAAGTTAACTTGCCAAAAATACATAACCTCCAAATACCAACATATATACACGACACACATGTACATATGTGTGTAGTGTTTGTGTCTTCCACTCTTATGCAAGTCCCTTCACCACATTCTTCCACCAAGATACACCCAACAACATGCATTAGTCACCTCCATCACACTCCTAGATGTTACACTAATAAGGAAAGCATCTTATGACACTTAGGAAAGCTTAGTGTTGACTTACCACAATTGCCACTCCACACTTTCCATGCAAGATCCTCCCATATCCAACATAAGATACCTCTAATCACCCAAAACATCATGATTATAATGCATAAAATCTTACTGAAGTTAACTAAACGATAACCTCCCAACACCTTCAAATTTCCGGCCCCCATATACCAAGAAAGACATGCATCCATCTTGTTTAAAATCTACCCAAGATCATCTTTATTAGATCTTAAACCACAAATAGAAAGATTCTTTCTTTCACCTTTCCTAAGACATCCATACCATCCATACTTAGTGCACCAAACAACTAACACAACCCCTCCCCCTCTCCCTCTCTTCCTCTCGGCTGCCGCACCACCGCCGAACACCACCACCGAAAACCACCACCCACACCTTAGTCATTAACAATAACCATTAACTTTCAAGAGATCATTAGGGGTACAAGGAGCATAATCAAGGTTGTACAAGGCCCATAACTCCCTCATCCCTTAGACATTAGGAGGTATAACATTTATTTTCTTAAACTTGTGTTTGTATTTTCGCATAGTCTTTCATACACCAAGTTGTTCATTTATATGTTTACTTTTGTAACTAAACCAAGTAAATAAACAAACAGATGATCTAAAATACATTATGTTAATTGGTAAATGTATGTATTTACACACACTATATGCCGAAATATATATGTATATACTAGACCATGATGGCCGAAAGTTTTGTAAGAAAAACTATGTATTTTCCAAAGCTCATTAACACAAGACATAATGTGGTTAGTTACAAATCATGTATGACATGTTATATCCATAACAAGGCCTACAAGGTATATATGTTTTGAAGAAAAGTGATGCTTAACATGAGATATTATTATCTTTTTTCACAAAAGTTAAGCTAAAGACACCTAAATATTATGGATCTATGGACATGTCAAGTTCAAGGTTGTAAGACCTATGACACATGAACACTTACACCGTTCAAAATGTATAAAAATACTTATTTTTACAAGTAATAGTGGTGTTTTCACAAAAGGTAACGCTATCTTTTTACCCATGTCACTAGTGTATGTTGGATCAGTAATGCTCTTGATGTATTGCTTGCTAGTGAACACTTATGTGTTTAGCAAGTTCAATCAGATTTGCACAGCGGAATGATTAAGTAAAGTTACACTATCAACATGAGTTATTACTCCCCCTGAATGTTTGAAAACTAAAGACAAGTTTAATGAGAATCTAAGTATTGAATGTGAATGATAATAAATACTCAAACAGATTCTCAATAAATGAAATGGAAAGAACAATGATAAGCTTTGAAGGATTTCTGTTTCAATAAAAATGAATGTCTAAAACAGTGGGATGAACCCATCTATTTATAGACTTTACATATACATGAACCTTGCCAAAAAGCAAGTCTGTAACAAGTAGCAAAAAGTTGCATTCTTGGAACTTGCACAAAAAGATAAAGTAATACTAAACTAATAAACTACTGAAACATAAGGCGGTGGAAAGATTCTGGTACAAGTGCTGATGAATGACAAACTATTGATGAGTAGTTTGTCTTCAGTAGTTCTTCAGTGAACTGTCTGGTTAGACTTCAGAACCTCTGATACTTCTTCTTCAGTACTTGTTGAATCCTTCTTCAGTACTTTAGTCTTCTTTCTTCAGTAGTTATATACTTAGAATATTTGCAGAAGTGAATTAGACTAAGGTTTACAAAAGTGGTCTCCTCAATCCTTTTTGTCCTAACAATCTCCCCCTGGATTGATGAAGCCAAAACCTTTTCTAATTCCTTATTGTTTTCTTCTGTCATTCACAATCTTCCATATCTCCAAGAACATGGAATTCTTCAATTGATTTAGCTGTTCATCAGTGAGAGATCCCCTTTGAGGTTCCAGATGTTGAATTATAAGCAAGTCCTGAGTTGATAGATTCTTCAGTTCATTCATGGACTTGTAGGCCTTTCTTATAAGATCTCTTCTTGTCACTAATACTGAGTTGTCATCAGTAAAGGACCATCTGATGATCAGCACATTAGACTTGTCAAAGTATGAAGTATGGGGAACCATGCTGGATCCCTGGGATGTTCCTGAGTGTTGGATATTTTCTATTTCTGTGACTCTATGGTGGGATTCACTTCTGTCTTCTTTTTGCACTACATCAGGTAAATTAAAAGTTGGTAAATGATGTTCAGTAACTACCTTTGTGTGCAGTCTGTCAGTGATAGTCTTCTGAATTTGGTATGCAAATGTTGAAGGATCCCTAAATTGAGTTATCAGGGGCTTCTCTTCAATATCAAAGTCTCCAGGTACAACTGTGTTGCCTTCTAGCAACACCATCTTGAAGTCAGTCTTTGTATTGTTCTCTGATTTCTTCTTGGTAGTTGGACTTTTAACACCAGAAGTTCTAACTACTGAAGTTGATACTTTAGAAGTTTTGAACTTCTCTGGATTAGAAGCCTTGGCAGCCTTGTATTTCTTGTATGTGTCCAGTAGTTTGTCTTCTCTCCATCTTGACACAGAGGCTTTTGAACCATAGTCATTTGCTACCAGTTCTTCAATCATCTCAACTCTCTTGGCTTTTCTATCCTTTTCTGTTGCTAGTTTGTCAGCAACAATTTGAGCTCTTCTGGTGAGCTCATCTATTGAGAGCCCTTTGAGTGAATAGTCTTTAGTTTTGCTGTTCTTTGTGATGAAAGACACCAGTTGTTGTCTTTTGTCTTCTTCAACAACCTTTTCAATCTTGGCTTGTCTATTCAGCTCTGCTTCATAAGCTTGGAGTTTTTTATTGTAGCTCATGTCTTCCCTTGCTTCCAAACTGTTCCAGACCTCATCCTCCATAGCCTTTCTTTTGGCTGCAAGTAAACTCTTCTTAAGTAATTCTTTTGACTCTGAAATTGGAGAAGGGTTTAGTACAGTCATTGTTGTTGTTGTAGACCTTGGAATAGGAGTTGGTTGTTGTTGTTCAGTTGGTTTGGAAGGCTTTTCAGTTGTTTGTAAGCTGGAAGTGTTAACTACTGAAGTGTTGATAGAAGTATCAACTACTGAAGGATTGTCTTCAGTACTTTCTGAGTCTTCAGAGGTTTCTTCAGCAGTTTCTTCATTATGGCCTTGGGAAGGTTCAACTTCAATATCAGTTGTAGAAATAAGCCTTTGTTGATCTTCTTTTTGTTTCTTGGCTTTTTCTAGCAGTTCTTGTTGTTGTAGAGCCACTCTTGCCTTTATCCTGGCTTCCAGTGACTCCTTTGGTTCCTTAATCTTCTCCCCCTTTTTGGCTTCATCCACTTCTGGAAGCCTGCTAGGTTTGGAAGTTCCACCAGTGAGTTCAGCAAGCTGTCTTGAGTTGTTGTCTATCTTGTTGGACAGCTCACCAAGTTTCTTGTTGATCACCTCAAACTGAGTTTTGGTTGACAACTCCAAAGCAGTTGTGAAAGATTTGAGGTGAATGGAAATGAGGGTGTTCATCAACTGGTATAGGGGACCATCTGGGCTGCATAGTTGGTTCAAGTCTATGCTGGATGACCCAGGGAATTGGGTAGGAATTTTTAGTGAGGGGTGTGTTTTTGGGTGATCTTCATGTTGTACAGAAAATGCCACTTCAGGGGAATCAGGGATCAAGTGGACTTTAACCTGATCTGGTGTGACCAGCTCTTTGAGCTTAGAGACACCAGGTGCAGGACCTTCACTAGCAGCCGTCAATTCAAGTTTAGTGGAGTGTGAATCATCATCCAAATCAACAGAATCATCTGAATCCCTGCTTACTTCCTCAATGAGGACAGTATCAGTTAAATCATGAGCTGGGCCCAACCCAGTTGTCTCATGTACCTCTTGTTCTTGGTTCAAAGGATTTCCTACCTCAGGCATTAAGCCTTCATCAGTAGTTGCCATAAGTGAGGTCTAGCAATTTTACTTCTTTCCTCAGATCCACCACTGGGTGGTATATGAGTAGTAGCAGCCTCAAATGTACCTAGAGTCTCTAAGTTTGGGCTTAGAAACCCTGGTGCATCCTCATCTCTTGGGTTAGGGCTATGGACATCCACATCCATGTCAAGTTCTGAAGGTATGTCCCCTGTTTGATGTGGTTGTAGGGGACTGACATAATCTGATGGGATGGTCTCTTTTAGCCCAGAGAGAAGTTTGGCAATTTCAAGGGCTTCAGGTTCAGAAATTTGTGGTGCTGGTTCAGTAGTTTGGGCTAAGGGTTCAGCAGTTTCAAATGAAGAGTCAATGGGGATTGTTATCTTAAATTTCTTTCTTTTAAATAAAATGGTGATTGGTGCTCTAGTGGGGGTTTGAGATGGATGAGACTGAGAGGATGTTTCAATCACATCTTTATCAAGTGCAGATTGCACATTAGCAAGTTCAGGCATCTCAACTTCCTGAACTGCCTTTCTTTTAAGATTGGTGGGTTTTTGATTTTGCTTTTTGGGTTTCTTGGCCTTTTTGGGTGAAGGTTTGGAAGATGAGGGTTCCGTGGGGACTGTTGTGTGTTCCCCTTGGTCATATTCTGGCCAGGCAGCCGGTTTATTGTGCCTAAAGTATGCTTGTGAGGTTAATGTGTTTAAAATAGTTGTTTTACCCACAAGCACCTCTTCTCCAAGTTCCTTTATTATGCATTGCATAATAAACGTTGTATACAACAAAAACTTCTTTTTGAATTGAGATGATGTAACACCAACTCATTAAAGAAAAGTGCTGATGCCCTTAAGTTTGTTTCATTCACAATGGAATGAAAAATAGGTTGAAAAGTAGAGGGCATCTGATCATAAGATCCAGTTTTTGGACTCAAACGCATTATTATGTAATGAAACAAAAGTTTGTACTTAGGTTCAAAATATTTCTTAAAAATGGTAGCATGTGAGAGAGTACCTTGGTAACCACACTCTGTCATGGTTAGATGAATTTCAGAGTTTGGAAATTGATCTGGGGCATTTACATCATCTAGACCCAGTCTAATCCCCAAAGTTGCTGGTGTGATTACCATTCTTGTCCCTTGGATGGTTGAATTGAGGGAGATCACTTGATCATTCACTATCACCGTCTCCGCATTCGCCCAGAACTCATTTAGACTTTCAGTGTGGATTGGAGGATCAATGGTGAGAGCAGCGAAGTATTGGGATTTAACCACTAAATCAATGATTTTGTCGTATTGGGACCAGGCTTCATGTTTCTCAAAGTAGCCTATTTGATTGTGTCCCTGTTTCAGTATTAGAGCCATGTGGTTTGTGTGTTTGTGGATCGAACAGTGTTTTTGCAGGTTAAGGGTTTGAGAGCGTTTTTGAGAGAGAAGGAGGGAATTTTTGCTTTTTGAAAGGATAAGTGTTGGAAAAGGTGTTTATCAGACGTTTGTAACCGCCCTAGGTCAGACTTCTGAAGTGGGAAATGTCTGATTTGCCCTTAATGACAAAACTGCTGATGAAGAACAATTATCATCAGTAGTTCCCACTTTCTCTTCAGTAGTTTATTAACAACTGATGAGAATGTTTATAAACACTTTATTCATAACTTCTGAATATTATTTTATCAGAAGTTAATCATTTTTCAGAAAATATCCCCATACTGATGTTTTTGTTCATCAGTAGTTTCTCTCTTTTTGTTTTTCAGAAGTTTTGGTTTAAAAACAGATGTAAGTGAAAAATAAAATATGTGTAGAGAAGTAAAAGAAACACTTACAAATTTAGCATCCCAAGCATGAATACTAACTTCTGAAATGTTGATGTGTCAAGGGGTTTAGTGAATATGTCAGCTATCTGATTAGCTGTTGTCACATGTTTCACTTCAATCTTGCCTTTTTCATAGCAATCCCTGATGATATGATACCTGATTTCAATATGTTTAGTTTTTGAGAACTGAACGGGATTTTGAATGATGCTAATGGCAGATTTGCTGTCTACAAGCAATGGTGTCTTGGTCTCTTTGATTCCATAATCAAGAAGTTGATATTGGAGCCATTGTATCTGTGATGTACAACTTACAGCTGCAATGTATTCAGTTTCAGTAGTTGAAGTTGCAACAGATGTTTGCTTCTTTGATTGCTAGGACACTAGTCAGTTTCCCAAGAATTGACAACCACCAGATGTTGATTCTCTTGACATTTTGCACCATGCATAGTCACTATCTGAAAAAGCTGATAACTTGGTATTGCTAGAAGTAGGATACCAAATTCCAAGTGTAGGAGTTCCTTTCAGATATCTGAAGATTCTTTTGACTGCAATGAGGTGTGATTCCCTAGGAGCTGATTGATATCTAGCACAAACACATGTTGAAAACATAATATCTGGTCTAGAAGCAGTTAGATACAAAAGGGAACCTATCATACATCTATACATGGTTTGATCAACCTGTTTTCCTTGACCATCTGGTTCAACTTGTGTGGTAGGTGTCATGGGAGTGGAACATGATTTATAGTCTTGTAAAGAAAATTTGTTCAATAATTCTTTAACATATTTTGATTGATGTATAAAAGTTCCATTAGTTTGTTGTTTAATCTGCAATCCTAAAAAGTACTGCAGTTCTCCCATTGTACTCATCTCAAATTTTGATTGCATGAGTTTCTTAAATTCATCACACAATTTTGTGTTTGTTGAACCAAATATGATATCATCAACATAAATTTGAACAAGTAAGACATGATTTCGAACATTTTTAATGAAAAGAGTTTTATCAATGGCGCCTCTTGTAAAGTTATTTTTGAGCAAAAAGTTGGAAAGTGTTTCATACCAGGTTCTTGGAACCTGTTTTAGCCCATAAAGAGCATTGTCTAGTTTGTACACCCACTCAGGATGAGAAGGATCCTCAAACCCAGGTGGCTGACAAACATACACTTCCTCTTTGATTGTTCCATACAAAAATGCACTCTTAACATCCATTTGAAAAACTTTTATTTTGTTGGAAATGGCATAGGCCAGAAATAACCTGATAGCCTCAAGCCTTGCAACTGGAGAAAAGGTCTCATCATAATCAATTCCCTCTTCTTGAGAGTAACCTTGTACCACCAGTCTTGCCTTGTTCTTAATGATCATACCAACTTCATCTTGTTTGTTCCTAAAAACCCATCTTGTGCCAATTGGTAGCTTGTTTGGTGGTAAGGGACAGATTTCCCAAACCTGTTGCTTCTTGAACTGAAGCAACTCATCTTGCATAGCTTCCACCCAATTGTTATCTTTGAGGGCTTCTTGGTACTTCTTAGGTTCCAACTGAGAAATGAATGCTGAGAAGAAGCAAAAGTTGGAAAGCTGGTTTCTTGTGAGAACACCTGATGCAATATCACCCATGATTTGTTCCAATGGATGGTCTTTGTGTTCAATCAATTGTTGTAAACCACTGACAGGTGTCGGTGGCTCTTATACTTCATCAAACAAACCACTGAGGTTTATAATGTCTGGTTCAGCTGTTTGAACATCTTTAGTAGTTGTAGGTGCAGAATCAGATGTTTGAGTTTGTACATCAGCATTTGTTGAATCAGAAGTTTGTGAAACTTCTGAAGGTTTGAAAGTTGACTTAATGACTGTATTAGGAGTCCATGGTGCTGTATCCTCATCATCAAACCTTTGATCACCATAATAAGTAGGTTTGGATGAAGTAACAATCTTTTCAGGTCCAAAGTGGAAGCTGTCAAGGTCAAAGAGTTCAGCAGGATGTGCGAGAATAAGAGTGTGTTTTAACTCATTGAACTTGACATTCAGTGTTTCGTCTACTATCTTGATTCTTGAATTAAAAACCTTGTAGGATTTTCTATTTGAAGAATAACCAAGAAAGTAACCTGAATCAACTTTAGCAGCAAACTTTGAAATAGAGTCTTTAATGTTTAGAATGAAACATTGACATCCAAAAGCCCTGAAGAAGGAGATAAGGGGCTTTATGCCATGAAGAACTTCATAGGCAGTCTTGGAGTGTCTCTTGTTGACAAGGACTCTATTTTGAACATAACATGCAGTGTTAACTGCTTCAGCCTAGAAATACAATGGTAGGCCTGAATCAGCTAACATAGTTCTTGTTGCTTCAATTAATGTCCTGTTCTTCCTTTCTACCACACAATTTTGTTCAGGAGTTCTGGGAACACTGAATTGTCTAATAATCCCTTTAGACAAACAGAATTCATCCAGAGTTTTGTTCCTGAACTCTGTCCCATTATCACTTCTAATGGCTTTGACAGATAGAGAATATTTCTTCTCTACTTGTATAATGAAGAACTTGATGATTTCAGCTGCCTCATCCTTGGAAAATATGAAGAATACCCATGTGAATCTTGAATAGTCATCAATGATGACCAAGCAGTACTTCTTCTTACCAAGGGTCATGATTTTTACTGGCCCAAATAAGTCCATATGGAGTAGTTGAAGACATGCAGTTGTTTTTGATTCTTCAATATACTTATAGGAGGACTTATGCTGCTTTCCCTTTAAACAGGACACACAGTGTTCTTGACACTGGTATACTTTCAAGGGTAGACCTCTGACCAAGCCCATTTTTGTTACATTATTTATGGTTTTAAAGTTCACATGGCCAAGTCTCCTGTGCCAGAGATCAGTCTCTGAAGTTGATGCCTTTGAGAAGAAACAGGCAGTGTTGTTCAGTACTTTGTCCTTTTCAATGTCCACTGCATAGACATTGCCACATCTTTTGGCTATCAACAAAGTATGATCTTCAATGATCTTCTCTACCAACTTCTGGCCTTCTTGTGATATGATCTTGCATGCTGTCTTTGTGAAAAAGGAAGAATATCCTTAATCACACATTTGCGACACACTCAACAAGTTGTACTCAAGGTTTTCAACCAGATTGACCTTGTCAAACTATATTTTGCCAGAGGAGACATTGCCATGTCCCAGCACATATCCCTTGGCATTGTTCCCAAAGGATACAGATCCTTCTCTTTGACTGATAAAGTTGTTTATCAGGTATCTGCATCCTGTCATGTGCATTGAGCCTCCACTGTCCACATACCAAATGCTATTTAAGCCTCTGGAGACCCTCTGCACAAAGTAGCAAATTAGTTAGATTTAGGAACCCAAGCCAGTTTGGCTTTGGGTTTGCTCTTGAGAACATTAACAGCTTGTTCTTGACCAGGTTGAGGAATCCATGTCTTTTTGGCAATGGATTTTTCATTAAGAGCAATGGTGGTATCCTTTTGAGGACCACCATCAACCTTGGTCATCAGTAGTTGTACCATATTCATGAGATCTTTAATCTCAGCAGTTTGTGAAACTACTGATGATGTAGGTCTAACTACTGAAAGAGAATTTTGAGAAAAAGATTTTTGTTGAGATTTCATCTTTTTCTAAGAAAAGGTGTTTGCTGGTTGTTGTTTCTTGGGAGAAAAAGTTTCTTTAAAATCATTTTTGATTTGTTTTGCCACAACCAGTTGTGAAATTTTCTTGTTTTACTGAATTCCTTTTCTATATCTGCAAAATTTTGTCTTGTGGTTAAACAGACCAAAGATTTCACATTCTTTTGCCTTTTGTTTTTCATTTAAAGGCAAATTTCTGACTGTCTTGATTGCTTTTAGGTCATCAGTAGTTTTCAGGTTCTCAACTCCTGATGTAGATGAAACTACTGATGGCTTAAAGTCAGATTTTATCAGTACTTCTGAAGAACTTTCTTTGTGAGTTTTTAGAAAGTTTTCATGAAAAGATGTGCATTCTTTCTCTTTAGAAGTTTCACCTGAAACAATTTTTCTCCCATCTTCAGTAGTTTTGGGGGGGGGGAATCTGTTGGTGTTTCAGTGTGATTGTACCCTATGCCAAACCTAACATTTGAAGCACTTTGTTTGTTTAGTAGCAGTTGGTACCCCTTACAAGATTCTACCCATTTTTCACAAGTAACCTTGGTGTCAGCAAGCTCTTTTCTGACATTTCCTAGGTCATCTATCATGATTTTAAGTTGTGCTTGGGTTTCAATAGCAATGTTAGTTAATTTAGAATTTTCTTTTTCCTTTGTAGCAAGTTTTCTTTCTAAATCACATTTCATCTGAGTGAATTTTCTCTCAGAGTCATTTGCTTTGCCTTGTAAGTGCACATTAGTCTCTCTTATGAGAGCAAAAGATTATTCACATGAAGTTGAACAAAGTTTTGTTAAAGATTCTTTTGATACCTGAGACAGGGCAGATTTTGAGGTGCAGCCCTCAAATACCATTAAGGCAAAATTCTTTCTGCCATTGTCAGGTTCTCCCCAGTTGATGTCAAACATTTTGTTGTCTGCATCATGTAACATTTCGCGTTTATTAATTGTACATTACGGTTAAAAACGACAAGTTCTATTGATTACATCTAATTATTTTATAGCATTTTTAACCCTAATACTATGATAATTATTCATCATATAATAATAATAATGAAAATAAAAATAGTAATAACAAATAATAGATCTTTATGTTATAAAATATATGTACATATATATAAGTAAATAAACAAAACAAATCAAATGTTTCTCACCTCATTTCGGAACCCAGACCAAGTGGCCCAAAGAACCGGCCCACAACCATCTCGGCCCAAAATGATTTGTTTTTGTCACTGCTATGCTCGTACCTGCTGTTGTCCTTCATTTTTTTTTATTTTTTTTTTCTTCGCATGATATGAACAAGGTATGGAACCTCAGAATTTGGAAACAAAAATCAAATTAATGGTTAGAGTTGACCGGAATTTCAATTGCTGTTTATAAGTCGTAAATCATGGCTAATCAAACTAATTTATAACCGGGTTGACATTTCCATATAAACCGAATCAATGTTTATAAAACGAAGCTTGCAACGTAATTAGACACACATACACATCCTAAATCAACCGATTAGAAGAACCCCTATAACGTTTTTCACTTTTCAAACCACAATCATCCGGATTTGGTGCAATTGTGTTCGATTGTTGGCTCACGAGTACACTCTCTCCTGGATCGGTATACACCTAATTCTTTATCTCTATGTTTTTATCGGCCCTTTCTTCGTAATAACCCTATAATTAATTAGTCTATAATAGCGTTTTTTTTACTAATTGAAAATTCTAGGGTTTATGTTCTTATTTGGGGAAGATGACTCTGACGCATATTCATTTAAATTTAATACGAATTAGAATCCATCACCAACTGATTCACAGATCAGTTGGTGATCCTTGCTTGTTAAAACAATAGAACCGCTGAGGATGGGGGTTCGAATCCTGTCCCCAACCATTTTTATTTTAATGAATTATAATTAATAGAAAGATCCTTTATAACTAAACTGAAACCAAACTAACTCGTTCTCAGGGTCTAGACCAGACGGTCTAGGCTTGTGATTATAAACTCTTGAACCGACTCTGACTCGGGTTCAATCCCCACCAACATCAACTTTTCTTTTAAAACCCTATTCTTTATATTCTTTTTTTTTTTGTTATTTATTTTAAAAAAAATGGTTTTAAAATACTAAAATTGCTTTATAAATTCTACAAAAATTATTTTATGATGTTCTAATAGAAATGTTTATCATACAATTTTTAGTTTTTCAAAAATCTCTTATTTATTATATATAATAAATATTACAAGTTTATTCTATTATAATTATAAAATTCTATAAAAATATCAAAACGATTTTATAAATTTCCACAAAAATTATTCTGAGTTTATATAATGATAAAATTTTCTGAAATAATTTTTAATTCTGAAAAATCATTTATTTAATATTTTTAATCAATTTTTGTCAGTTTTAATCATAATTAAATCATAATAAATCCATTTTTCAATATTTTTGCACCAAAATTTTATACAAATTATTTCTGATTATTTAGAACAGAAATATGAATTTTAAACTTATAATTCTTTAATTTTAATATTTTTAAATATTAAAGTTAAATTTTGACTATTTGTTATAAATAGAATTAATATTCTATTTTAAAGAAAATAATTTTGCAAAAATTATTTCTATACCTTGAATACATTATTGTGACCATCTTAAATTTAAATTCTTATAAAAAGATTTTTGTTTATTTATTTACTAAATTTCTCTCAATTGTCGAATATTTTTAATAATAATTAAACGAGCAATTATCCCCAAATTCGAAGCCCTAGAATGTATATATTTATAGGCTAGATAGACTTATTTATTACCTTATTATAGGGTGATACTTGACATACTTGGGCAACACCATTATTCTACTTTTCAAGAGATAACACTTTTGCTAAGGTGAGTTTACATAGCCCCCTTTCTCTATTTTCACTATTTTTGGGGTGAAACATGTTTAAACATTTTATACTATCATTTACTCATATTTACTTGTGATTCAATTACATCATCATACTATCATTTGACTGTAACAAAAAGACACAGTACAATCATTAACAATGATCAAGCCGCCTGTTTAGATTATAGCGCTATAGGTCTGACAAACCCATCCCCCCGCGTAGACTCAGGGATGATCGATAACAGTAATAACATTTAACTAACCTGCGAGTTAGTCATCAGTCGACACAAGGTTTGGTTGTACAAAGACGCATTGTTACATGTTGGCATCATACTCTATCATCATACAACCCTGAGTGTTGTACAAACTATTGTTATCAATTATTTTTCCAAAAACCTATGTATTCTCACCAACAATTGTTGACCCAAAATATTTTCAACTTAACATGTTTCAGGTTCTAATTGCTTGAAGAATTGCTTGAAGATATGTGCATAGTTTTATTCAATTTGATGTACGAATTCTTGTAGAACAATTGCATGTAAGTTATTTAAATCAATTAATGAAATTTATTATGCACCATGAGCTACTGAACAATAATCAATACGTGACATCCCGATGTTTCCGCCATCGGTTGGGGTGTTACAGATTGGTATCAGAGCCATGGTTATAGGGAATTAGGTTATTAGAAAAATAATCTAGTCTATAACCATAGGATTTAACCAGTACTTGCTTCTTTACTTGCTATACTCTACCTCCCTCCTACTTCATATCTCTACTTTCATCCCTACAAGAAGGTTGCTCTCCATCACTGGATTCACTCTTAAACTAATAAGGCAAAATCCTCAGGTTTAACCTGAACCACCTTGAGATCTCGTCGAAGTTCTAGATTTTAATAACGAACACGTGCAATCTGGAAGGGTGAACGCCTGTATTCTGAGTCTTCTGTCTAGGCTGGCATTGCGCATATATCCCAATCAGACGAGGGACCCGGATGCCTACCTGGGAATTCTCGGGATGAGTGTTCACTTATAGGCTAAAGCATGTCTTCATATGTTATAAAAATCTAGAGTCTTTGATAAGTCAACGTTTTCGTTTATTCGTTTTAATTAATGAATAAATGATTACATTCCTTATATAATCTCATTCGTTTCATTGTGTCTATTACAGATCATGCCTCCTCGTCGCAGCACTCGCAACAGCAATGGTGAGAACCACGAAGAAGGTGGTGATAACCATAACCACAACCATGACCAAGTTCCTAACCACAACAACAATGGGGTTGAAGCTCAACTGGCTGCGATCATTTCTCAACAGATGGCGCAGCAAATCGCAACTCTGGTTCCCAATTTACTCGCTCAGGTCATCCAATTGAACGGCAACGGGAATGGTCACAACAATGGGAATGGCAATGGCAATGGTAATGGACCCCAAGCTTGCACCCTTAAACATTTCAACTCTTGTAACCCTCCAAAGTTCAGCGGTGAAGAAGGAGCTACAGGACTCCTCCAATGGTTTGAGGGTATTGAGAATACCTTCATCAACAGTGAGTGCCCCAACAACTTTAAGGTCCGTTATGCCATGAGTGTTCTTCACAAACGAGCACTCACTTGGTGGAATGAAGAAAAGCGTACTCGTGGGGCCGAAGTTGCTCTTGCTATGACATGGGATCAAGTCAAGGAGGTCATGAAGGAAGAGTTTTGTCCTCGCAATGAAGTTAAAAAGCTTGAGGATGAGTTCCACACCTTGGCTCAAGATAGTGGGGAAAACCTTGCCTACAATACCCGCTTTCATGAGCTTAGCTTATTGCTGCCCCACAAAGTCACTCCCCTGTCGGTAGCCATCGAGAAGTACATCGGTGGTCTGCCCATGCAAATCCAGGATACGGTGTGGGGAAGGAATCCTGCCACCTTGGAGGAAGCCAAACGTTTAGCAGCTACCTTAACTGATAATCACGTAAAGAACGGGACCTTAGTTCGGAAAGGCAATAAAACAAGTATTGTAGCCGCGGTAACCACTGAGAACCAGAAACGTAAGACCAGGGATCCTGCTGCAAACCTCACTCGACAAGCCTCTAACAAGAAACCTTATACAGGAAACCATCCATTGTGTAACACATGCAACCGACATCATCCCACTACTTCAGCGTGTCGCTTGTGCACCAATTGTGGTAGGTATGGCCACCTAATTAATACATGTCGCGAGACCCCAAATCCAAATGCCAACCAACCCACCAACCCTGCTCAAGCTGCTAACCTTAATCGATACAACTATGGTCAATGCTATGAATGTGGAGACCCAAATCACTTCCGTAACCGATGCCCTAAACTAAACAGAGATCAAGACCCTCCAGCTACTTAACAACAAACCCTACCATCTGAATGATGTCTATCTTTCTCTTTAATTCCATGTATTGACATTTTTATTTTCAAGTAATAAAATTCAAGTATTATCATAACATCTGTGTGCATGCTTGTTTGAATGTGAACTAATTGCTATATCTATAATCATACTTGCTTACTTGTACAACAATTAGTTGACTACCAAACAACCTACTCAACGATTGGTAGAGGTCATCATGTCTTTCCAACAGTCGGGAGAGGCCCTACCACCTGCTCAACGATTGGTGGAGACTATCGAACCTGCTCAACAATCGGTAGAGTCATAAAAGGACGCAAAACCCTAATGTAAGGTAAATTGGTAATTACGGTCCGGAACGTAATCATGAATTTACAGGTACATTAAGGTAGTGAGGAATTTTATCAGGGTTTACGGTAGTCGACCAATTGTAAACCTAGTATCTTCCTTTAACTTCGGGACGAAGTTCCTAAAAGTAGGGGAGACTGTAACATTTCGCGTTTATTAATTGTACATTACGGTTAAAAACGACAAGTTCTATTGATTACATCTAATTATTTTATAGCATTTTTAACCCTAATACTATGATAATTATTCATCATATAATAATAATAATGAAAATAAAAATAGTAATAACAAATAATAGATCTTTATGTTATAAAATATATGTACATATATATAAGTAAATAAACAAAACAAATCAAATGTTTCTCACCTCATTTCGGAACCCAGACCAAGTGGCCCAAAGAACCGGCCCACAACCATCTCGGCCCAAAATGATTTGTTTTTGTCACTGCTATGCTCGTACCTGCTGTTGTCCTTCATTTTTTTTTATTTTTTTTTTCTTCGCATGATATGAACAAGGTATGGAACCTCAGAATTTGGAAACAAAAATCAAATTAATGGTTAGAGTTGACCGGAATTTCAATTGCTGTTTATAAGTCGTAAATCATGGCTAATCAAACTAATTTATAACCGGGTTGACATTTCCATATAAACCGAATCAATGTTTATAAAACGAAGCTTGCAACGTAATTAGACACACATACACATCCTAAATCAACCGATTAGAAGAACCCCTATAACGTTTTTCACTTTTCAAACCACAATCATCCGGATTTGGTGCAATTGTGTTCGATTGTTGGCTCACGAGTACACTCTCTCCTGGATCGGTATACACCTAATTCTTTATCTCTATGTTTTTATCGGCCCTTTCTTCGTAATAACCCTATAATTAATTAGTCTATAATAGCGTTTTTTTTACTAATTGAAAATTCTAGGGTTTATGTTCTTATTTGGGGAAGATGACTCTGACGCATATTCATTTAAATTTAATACGAATTAGAATCCATCACCAACTGATTCACAGATCAGTTGGTGATCCTTGCTTGTTAAAACAATAGAACCGCTGAGGATGGGGGTTCGAATCCTGTCCCCAACCATTTTTATTTTAATGAATTATAATTAATAGAAAGATCCTTTATAACTAAACTGAAACCAAACTAACTCGTTCTCAGGGTCTAGACCAGACGGTCTAGGCTTGTGATTATAAACTCTTGAACCGACTCTGACTCGGGTTCAATCCCCACCAACATCAACTTTTCTTTTAAAACCCTATTCTTTATATTCTTTTTTTTTGTTATTTATTTTAAAAAAAATGGTTTTAAAATACTAAAATTGCTTTATAAATTCTACAAAAATTATTTTATGATGTTCTAATAGAAATGTTTATCATACAATTTTTAGTTTTTCAAAAATCTCTTATTTATTATATATAATAAATATTACAAGTTTATTCTATTATAATTATAAAATTCTATAAAAATATCAAAACGATTTTATAAATTTCCACAAAAATTATTCTGAGTTTATATAATGATAAAATTTTCTGAAATAATTTTTAATTCTGAAAAATCATTTATTTAATATTTTTAATCAATTTTTGTCAGTTTTAATCATAATTAAATCATAATAAATCCATTTTTTAATATTTTTGCACCAAAATTTTATACAAATTATTTCTGATTATTTAGAACAGAAATATGAATTTTAAACTTATAATTCTTTAATTTTAATATTTTTAAATATTAAAGTTAAATTTTGACTATTTGTTATAAATAGAATTAATATTCTATTTTAAAGAAAATAATTTTGCAAAAATTATTTCTATACCTTGAATACATTATTGTGACCATCTTAAATTTAAATTCTTATAAAAAGATTTTTGTTTATTTATTTACTAAATTTCTCTCAATTGTCGAATATTTTTAATAATAATTAAACGAGCAATTATCCCCAAATTCGAAGCCCTAGAATGTATATATTTATAGGCTAGATAGACTTATTTATTACCTTATTATAGGGTGATACTTGACATACTTGGGCAACACCATTATTCTACTTTTCAAGAGATAACACTTTTGCTAAGGTGAGTTTACATAGCCCCTTTTCTCTATTTTCACTATTTTTGGGGTGAAACATGTTTAAACATTTTATACTATCATTTACTCATATTTACTTGTGATTCAATTACATCATCATACTATCATTTGACTGTAACAAAAAGACACAGTACAATCATTAACAATGATCAAGCCGCCTGTTTAGATTATAGCGCTATAGGTCTGACAAACCCATCCCCCCGCGTAGACTCAGGGATGATCGATAACAGTAATAACATTTAACTAACCTGCGAGTTAGTCATCAGTCGACACAAGGTTTGGTTGTACAAAGACGCATTGTTACATGTTGGCATCATACTCTATCATCATACAACCCTGAGTGTTGTACAAACTATTGTTATCAATTATTTTTCCAAAAACCTATGTATTCTCACCAACAATTGTTGACCCAAAATATTTTCAACTTAACATGTTTCAGGTTCTAATTGCTTGAAGAATTGCTTGAAGATATGTGCATAGTTTTATTCAATTTGATGTACGAATTCTTGTAGAACAATTGCATGTAAGTTATTTAAATCAATTAATGAAATTTATTATGCACCATGAGCTACTGAACAATCATCAATACGTGACATCCCGATGTTTCCACCATCGGTTGGGGTGTTACACATCAGGATTACACTCTGTAGTGTCAAAAGGAAGACTGCTCCAGTCAACATACCCTGAGGTGAACAAGCTTTGTTGTGAGGGTTGGTTGCTGAGTCTGTGGAGGTTGTTGAGCGGCTGGAATGGGAGGGATTGATTGTTGGTTCTGCATCTGTTGAGCAGGCATCTGTACATATTATACTTGTGGCACATATTGGATTTGTGGAGCTTGTGCCTATACAAAATGTGCACTCCCCTGTGTTCCATTATTCCTATTATAACTAGGGTTATACAGATTTCCAGACTGAGATTGGTTGTAGCTAGAGCTTCTACACTCTCTAGCAAAGTGTCCCAATGTGACATCCGTCACTTTTATCACTATTATTATATATATATATATATATACATTTTTTTTTATTTCGTACCACCTATCTTGTACGCCACATTTTATCCTCATTTAAAAATAATAATAATAATATTAATAATAATAATAATAATAATATTAATAATAATAATAATAATAATAATAATAATTAATCTAACCCAACACCAACATAACCCAAATCCAAATCCCTTGGAGCCCAAGCTCAAACCCAATACTCATTCCCTTATTATTACACAGGCCCACAAGTCCAAGCCCATTCCCTTGTCCATCTCCCTTGGCTGCTGCTCGGCCCATAACCCACGAGAGCCCAGAAGCCGGCCCAACTCCCCTTCTGTTTTTAAACAAAAAAAAGGGGGGTTTTGTCTCTGCTGAGACTCGAACCCGGGCAAGGCCGGAACACAGCACACACTCACCACACCAACTGAGCTATGGATTGATTCTGTTCTAAACATAACTCAGAATTTATATAAACCTTGTCTACCTAACCTTCTTGTTCGCTGTTATAGAGCCGAGTAGAGTCAAAGATTATTTCTTGACTTTTGACTAATCACAAATGGTAATAACTCAGTAATTGTTTTCATGATTATCTAAACACGTCCTTTACGCGTCATTACACAGCTAATTAGCATCAATTATATCCATAAATCAAGTCAATCCATCGCTTTATCATCCATGGTGAGTCAACTTTCCAATTCAATGAACCGACCTTAACACTATAAATTGAACGTGCTACCTCAGTCACAACTCGCCGATAAACATCCCTTTACCTCCAATTTCTGTTATCAAACACATTCGAAGCCAATCGTTCACGTTTGACTTTTGGTTTGACCGAGCATAAAATCACGATTACGTATCTTGTAAGTTGTTTTCTTCGTTGGGTTTCAACCTTCGGCCACTCACAAACAATAGCCCCATCATATCAGGGGCTATTGCTTGTTAAATCGACCTATTGTTGATCTAGGGCTTGAAACATTCGAATTGGGGAAGAACACCATTGTAACTTGTGTATATAATTATTTCAAATCTGAAATATAAACAAATCTGAGGTACAGATCAGTTGGTTGGGGTGTTTTGCTAAAGGCATTGAACCGGCCAAGGGCCCAGGTTCGAGCCCCACAACCAACAGGATATATTTTTACCTTTCTTATATATATATTTTTAACTTATTTTTTTTTTAAAATAGTTTTTAAATACTAAACGTGGTTTATAAATTCTATAAAAATTATTATATGATCTCCAATTGATAAAGTTCATCATCCAATTTTTAGTTTTTCAAAAATAATTTATTTAATATATATTATAAATATTACAAGTTTATTCATTTAAAATTATAAAATTCAATAAAAATATCTAAACGATTTTATAAAATTCCACAAAAATTATCCTAAACTTGTACAACATTAAACATTTCAGAAATAATTTTTATTTCTGAAAAACCGTCCATTTTATATTTTTAATTAATTTTTGTTAGTTTTAATCATAAATAAATCATAATAAAATCATTTTACAATATTTTTGCACCAAAATTTTACATAAATTATTTCTATTCATTTGGAACAGAAATACAATTTTTAATTCAAGAATTCTTTAATTTTAATATTTTTAGATATTAATATCATATTTTGACAATTTGAAATAAATAGATTAAATATTCTATTTTTCAAGAAAATAATTTTATAAAAATTATTTTCACACTTAAAACTTTATATTGTGACCATATTTGATTTAAAGTTTACTCAAAGACTTTTTGTTTATTTATTTACCAAATTTCTCTTATTTATTAAACGTCTAATTTATTAACCAAATAAATACTTATCCTCAATTCGAAGCCCTAGAAAATACCTATAGACTAGATAGACTTAGACTTATATGTTACATTATACATAGGGTGATACTTGGCAACGTTGGGATATACTTATTCAATTACACAAGACTCACCACCTTGCTAAGGTGAGTATTACTTATCCCCTTTTTCGCTTTTACAACTTTTTGGGGTGATTCATGCACAAGTATACAAAACTTTCATATTCACTTACACATACATTCTTATTCATTTACAATTCATATACGTGTCTTGATTATCTTTGTGCTTATGCTTGAACATGAACGTAGCTTACATACAAAATCATACATACAGACATAACTTTGTGTTATGGTGCTCTTTACATACAGACATAACTTATGTTATGGTGCTCTTTACATACAGACATAACTTATGTTATGGTGCTCATTTAGACGTAACTTATGTTACGGTGCTCATTTAGACATAACTTTGTGTTATGGTGCTCTTTTAGACTCACACGTGTTGAGGTGCTCATTATCAATTTCATGGTACAAACTTTACATTTGATCTTTGTCTTGTTTGGTTACTTGCGTGTTTACATAATGCCTTGGTGATACTAGACACATGAATTGTACTACTTTTCAAACTTATACTATATGTACAAAGCTAAGTAGTACTCACCAACATTCATATGTTGACAAAATTATTTTCGTGCATGTTTCAGGATAAGCTGCTTGACGCTTCACATAGGACTTTGGACTTAGATTAGATCAATCAATTATCTTTATCTTTGTTGTCTTGTATTTAATTTCACATGTTGTAAAACAATATTCAATAATCATATATTTACATTTTAGTACCATGAGCTTTTGAACAATCGTCACTTTGTTGTCTTGTATTTAATTTCACTTGTCAAAACCAATTTTTGTAGAACTGTTAAGTCCTGGAAATTTCCTTCCTGACCTTTTGTAAAATTTGTTTGTTTTAATACTTAACATGGCCAGTTGATGTAAGATGCCCATTTCTTCTAAGTCATCATTACTGAAATTTTTTAAATCATCCATGATAAAACACATGTTATCAGCAGTTTGACTATATTCCTCATTGTCATAACCTGGGAATGATCTTTCTGATGAGATCCCAGCAGTTATGTCAATGTGGTCAAAAGATCCAAAACTATTTGAACAAGTAGGTGAATCTTGTCCCAATAGTGCTTTACTACCTGGTAGATAGTCATCAGCAGTTTTACCAGAACTTTGCAACTTTTTCTTTTGATCGATTTCTCTTTCAAAAGTTAGTAATCTCCCATGTAATTTTGTAAGAGTGATGGAGCTAAAGTCTGGTGAGGATCTGAGGACAATAGAGTATGTTTCCCATTTTTCAGGTAGAGACCTTAAAAATCTATGAAGCATAGATACAGTTATGTAGGTCTGACCATTTAATTTTAGCTCAGATATTAATGAGGAGAATCTTTCAAATTGTTGAGTTAAAGTTTCCCCATTTATATGAGCAAAAGTTTCATATTGTTAAGCCAGGATTTCTCTGGTGTTGGCAATCACCTCTTCAGTTTCTCCAAACTGTTCTTTGAGGCAGTCCCAAAGCTCTTTGGCACTATCACAATGTAATAGTCCAAAGTAGATTTCATTTGGGAGTGCCATTGCCAACATAGAGAAAGCTTTAGCATCAAGCTCAAGTTTTAGGAAATCATCATCTGTATAGTCCTTTGGGTCTTTTGTTATTTCTTCTTTAGTTTCCATATTAATATTTGCTGGTTTGTGAGGACCATATATCACAGATTTCCAGCAACCAGTGTTGGTCTGTGATAATGTATGTGCCATTCTCCTTTGCCAGATATTGTATTCATTTCTTACTAGCATAGCAGGTTTATTGGCAGAACTAGTATTATGAAGATCCATTTTAAAGAGTATTGATTTGTCAAAAATCTCTTAAAGTGATGGGTGTTGATAAAAGTGAACTTTTAATCCTTTATTGAATATCAATAAGAGCTTGTGTCTGATTCTCAATGTGTTAGATTGATATGTGATCAGATAAACCAGTGCTCTGATACCAATTGTTGGAGCAGTAAAGCTCTTGATGTATTGCTTGCTAGTGAACACTTATGTGTTTAGCAAGTTCAATCAGATTTGCACAGCGGAATGATTAAGTAAAGTTACACTATCAACAGGAGTTATTACTCCCCCTGGATGTTTGAAAACTAAAGAAAAGTTTAATGAGAATCTAAGTATTGAATGTGAATGATAATAAATACTCAAACAGATTCTCAATAAATGAAATGGAAAGAACAATGATAAGCTTTGAAGGATTTCTGTTTCAATAAAAATCAATGTCTAAAACAGAGGGATGAACCCATCTATTTATAGACATTACATATACATGAACCTTGCCAAAAAGCAAGTCTGTAACAAGTAGCAACAAGTTGCATTCTTGGAACTTGCACAAAAAGATAAAGTAATACTAAACTAATAAACTACTGAAACATAAGGCGGTGGAAAGATTCTGGTACAAGTACTGATGAATGACAAACTACTGATGAGTAGTTTGTCTTCAGTAGTTCTTCAGTGAACTGTCGGGTTAGACTTCAGAACTTCTGATACTTCTTCTTCAGTACTTGTTGAATCCTTCTTCAGTACTTTAGTCTTCTTTCTTCAGTAGTTCTATACTTAGAATATTTGCAGAAGTGAATTAGACTAAGGTTTACAAAAGTGGTTTCCTCAATCCTTTTTGTCCTAACAATGTACATAAAGGTGGTGAAACTTGCAACACAAAGCCATGAGGTTCATATTTTCGGAAATATTATGCTAGAAACCGTAATATGGAACACTTAAAAGATAAACATCGTATCTCTTAATAATTTAGTCATCAAATACGCAAATCTTTACACCAAAGACACATTTAACTTAAAGAGTTAAGTTACAAGGACAAGCATAATAAGAGTACAACTTGTAAACAGTACAAGTAACATAGACCTAAAATGTCTCTATTCACATAGGACACGTAGGTCGATCTCTCTAGCTCAGACTCATTTGTTCATTCCCAAACATACCACAAGGTGAGTTTCACAACCCCTTTTCACTGTTTTACATTTTTTCCGGGGGAAAAACATGCATACAGTTTTCAGTTTTCAGTTACATACATGACTATTATGTGAACATGAGATAGTAAGGTTCAGGATCCATTAAGCCCTCCTGTCATACATTTCACCATAACCATTAGCTATGGACTTAGCCATGAAACACCAGAATAGATCTATTGGGTTGACACCACCACTCTTGGTCAGTCGCTCTGACCGGATAACAGATATCAAAAGAGTGCTTGTATTTCACATTATTTCATTGTCGTTAGTGTACAATGGGCGAGGCACAACATGTCAAGGTTTGGATATGGGCTCATGTCAGATCACATGATAATTATTGCCCAAGCTAGGCAGTAATTTAGTTGGTTTTGGATAACATGTCCATTCGTACAAACCTATGTACTCACCAACTTTATGTTGACCCATATATTTTTCATGCATGTTTTTCAGGAAATTAGCATGAAGCATGGAACTTGGGAATGTCGTATGCAAGCATTTAAGGGATACCATCTTTTGAACTATTGTTGTGACGTTTTGACCTAAACATTTTACACAATGGTTTTTAATTCAAACAATTAATGTTATGTTTTTGTAGGACTTGATTGTTAAATGGTAATTCCTGTTTTATTTAAATAATGCTCGTGTGACTTTTGTGCTTGGAAATCATTCAAAGTCGCACCTCGCGTTTCCGCCTTGGCGGGGTTTGACAGAGTGGTATCAGAGCACAAGGTTATAGCGAACTAAGAATATTTTGAGTCAAACTATAATCTAAACAAAATCAATTTTTAAATATTTTCCAAAGGAAAGAATCACAACAATTATCCCTACGCGCTACGCAAATTCCATGCCAGTTACATACTTCACACGTTAGTAGATATATTAAATACACTACATGCTTTCTAACACGCACTTGTGTTCATTGATTTCCAGGATCATGGCACACCACGACGACCCTATCATAATCTCTGATTCTGAGAAGGAGATTGTACCAGACATCCCTCCAGCCGCCGACATTCAGCAGGTTTATGAGCCCAATTCCAGCGACTCGGATGTTGAGGAGGATCATACGCAGGTGGATCATGTTGTCTCTGACGACGAGGATGTTTTGCCTGCTGGAGAGGCACAACAAGAGGATGCACCACCCCCGCAGCCAGAGCCTAGGGTGTCATCTTTCAGTTCCTATCGCCCGTGTCCGGGTGGAGTACGCATGATGTACACCCCTCAGAAACGAGTACTCCCTCCACCGGCTCCTATCACTCCAGTTGACGCCCCTGTCCAGGAGGACCCTTAGGCCCCAGCACCAGAGGCACCAGAACTACCCAAGAAGAAGCTACGATGAAGATCTCGGGCTTGTAAGAGGACTTACTTGCCGACTGTTGATGGCTTCTTAGCCTACTCTGATGAGGACACCGACGGTGAGGTCCCTTCAACTTTCGAGGTCGGTGAGCCATCCCAACCACCCTCTGACACTTCATTACCCACTTGTTTCGAGCCAGCTCCTGTGCGCCACATCCACTACTCTTTTCGGGACATGATTGGGCATCACGACACAGAGGTAGGTGTGTTGCGTGAGAGAGTCCAGGGGATCGAGGATGACCTGTATCTGACCGGTAGCACCAGGGATCCAATTCTCTATCTCTTAGCTGAGTTAGGTATGTGTGTGTATGAGGCGGATCAGGGACGCGCCAAAGCAGAGGAGCGTATCGCCGAGCTTGAGGCTAGAGTTGACGATCTTGAGGCAAGGATGACTGCAGCTGTTGCAGCTTTGTCTGCTGCTTTCCCACCCACATCCCCGTCGGATATCATGTATTGTGCTAGTAGTAGTAGTTTAAAACTTGTAAGGCAGTCGCCATTTATTTTGTATGCAAAAACAAAATTCTATCAAGTATGTTAAACTTTCTATGAAAGTTCGATATTGTGATTTCCTATATTGTTTTTGTGTTGTGTCGTACATTTGTGATCGTGTTTCGTCATTCATGTTGATTGTATAGTTGTTTTAATTGGTGCATATGTTAACAATATTATACAGTGATCTGTGTCTCATTCTTATAATCTTATGTATTAGAAGAACATGCCTCCCAAAAGAACTACTCGATCGACTTCTGAGGAAGAAGCTTTTCCAACCACCTCAGCGGACCTAGCCAGGGTAATTGCATAGGCTATCGCGCAAGATGAAGCGAACCGCGCCAATTCCAGTGGCGGTTCGGGCGTAGCAGGCCGACGCAGAACCCAGGATCCCGAATTGGTAAAGCTCTTGCCTATCCTTTCTTAGTGTTGACCTTCTCTTGTTCCGATTCCATCGACTGATAAACCATTCATTCTGACACCGCAGAAGTAGAGAATACCATACGTGGGTGTTCCTACAAGACTTTCATGGCATGAAAGCCTTGGAACTTTCATGGGTCAGAAGGAGCAATTGGTATTGTCCGTTGGATCGAGAAAACCGAGTTAGTACTTGATATCAGTGGTTATTCAGAGGACCAAAAGATCAAGTATGTCACTTGCACCTTCCAGGACGAAGCGATGACATGGTGGAACCGGCAAGTGTAGACCTTGGGTCGCGAAGCTACCTACAATCTTTCGTGGACTGAGTTGAAGTCGATGCTGATGGATAAGTATTGCCCGCGAAGTGAACTACAGTAGTTGGAGACTGAGTTCTGGAACTTATCCATGAACGGGGCGGATATCGCAGCCTATACCACCCGGTTTCATGAGCTTTCTCGTCTAGTTTCACACATGGTTACCCCAGAGTAAAAGCGGGTAGAAAGATACATCTGGGTATTTTCTCCTAAGATTCGTAGCATGGTTACCACTGCTGCTCCAGCTTCCATCCAACATGCCGTCACCCTTACTCGCAGCCTAACCGACGATGTGGTACGTATGGGTTCCCTGACCAAAAGGAATCCGACAAGGGTGAAAGCTCTAGAAACAAGCGTAAGTGATCTCACTTCAAGAAAGGAAGAGGTGCAGAAGGTAATCCCAGCAAGAAACCCGAAACCATCAAAGCTTTTGTTGCCACCCCTACTGGAACTTGCAACCCATACAACAGCCCCCCCCCACTCTGCAACAAATGCAAGTACCATCATGTGGGGATGTGTGACACGGGTCGGTTCTAATTCAATTATTATTAATTTATCTATTCAAACCTGTTGTGAACACCATGAATTTTATTCGTTTCTATTGTTTTTGTAAGGACAGAAAGGATTGAAGAAACCACTTTTGCAAACCTTAGTCTAATTCATACTTCTGCCAAATTATTCTAAGTATAGAACCACTGAAGAAAGAAGACACAAGTCTTGAAGAAGGATTCAACAAGTACTGAAGAAGATAGATCAGAAGTTCTGAAGTCAAACCAGACAAGTCTGCTGAAGAACTACTAAAGACAAACTACTCATCAGTAGTTTGTCATTCATCAACACTTGTATAGAATCCTTCCACCGCCTTATGTTTCAGTAGTTTAATAGTTTATTATTACTTTATCATTTTGTACAAGTTCCAAGACTACAGCCTGTTGTAGTATTGATTTGGTGTAAAGTTATGAACAAGTTGTATGTATCTGCTGGTCTATAAATAGATGGGTTCATCCCACTATTTTACATATTGATTTTAATTGAAAACTGAAATCTTTCAAAACTCTTCCTTGTTATTTCCATTTCATTAACTGAGAATCTATCTACTTATTTATTGTCATTTACATTCAATACTTAAATTCTCATTAAACTTGTCTTTAGTTTGCAAACATCCAGGGGGAGTAATAACTCCTGTTGATAGTGAAACTTTATATACTTATTCCGCTGTGCAAAACTGATCAAACTTGCAAAACACATAAGTGTTCATATGCAAGTAAATTGTTAAAGAGAATAACTGATCCAACAATTGGTATCAGAGCCCTGGTTTATCTGATCACATATCAATCTAACACATTGAGAATCAGTCACAGGCTCTTATTGATATTCAATAAAGGATTAAAAGTTCACTTTTTCAAGATCCATCACTTTGAGAGATATTTGACAAATCAATACTCTTTAAAATGGATCCTCATAATATTGGTTCTGCCAATAAACCTGTTATGCTTGTTCGTTCAGAATATAACATATGGCAGAAAAGAATGGCACATACTCTGTCTCAGACCAACACTGGTTGTTGGAAATCTGTGATATATGGTCCTCACAAACCAGTGAACATTAATCTTGAAACAAGTTGAAATACCAAAGGACCCAGAAGACTACACAGAAGAAGATTTCCTAAAACCTGAGCTTGATGCTAAAGCTTTCTCTATGTTGACAATGGCACTCCCAAATGAAATCTACTCTAGAATTTTACACTGTGAAAGTGCCAAAGAGCTTTGGGACTGCCTAAAAGAGCAGTTTGGAGGAACTGAAGAGGTGATTGCCAACACTAGAGAAATCCTGGCTCAACAATATGAAACATTTACTCACATTAATGGGGAAACTTTAACACAACAATTTGAAAGATTTTCCTCATTAATATCTGAGTTGAAATTAAATGGTCAGACCTATACAAATGTATCTATGCTTCATAGATTTTTAAGGTCTTTACCAGAAAAATGGGAAACTTACTCTATAGTTCTCAGATCTTCACCAGACTTTAAATCCCTCACCCTTACAAAATTACATGGGAGATTACTAACTTTTGAAAGAGAAATTGATCAAAAGAAAAAGTTGCAAAGCTCTGGTAAAACAGCTGATGACTATGTACCTGGTAGTACAACACTCTTAGGACAAGACTCGCCTACTTGTTCAAATAGTTTTGGATCTTTTGAACACATTGACATAACTGCTGGGATCTCATCAGAAAGATCATTCCCAGATTATGACAATAATGAATATAGTCAAACTGCTGATAACATGTGTTTTATCATGGACGATTTGAAAAACTTTAGCAGTGATGACTTAGAAGAAATGGACATTTTACACCAATTGGCCATGTTAAGTATAAAAACTAACAAATTTTATAAAAGGTAAGGAAGGAAATATCCAGTACTAAACAGTTCTACAAAAATTGGTTTTGACAAATCTAAGCATAGATGTCATAAGTGTCAGAAATTGGGACACTTTGCTAGAGAATGTAGAAGCTCTAGCTACAACCAATCTCAGTTTGGAAATCAGTTTAACCCTAGTTATAATAGGAATAATGGAACATAGGGAAGTGCACATTTTGTACAGGCACAAGCTCCACAAATCCAATATGTGCCACAAATACAATATGTACAGACGTCTGCTCAACAAATGCAGAGCCAACAATCAATCCCTTCCATTCCAGCTGCTCAACAAGCTCCACACACTCAGCAACCCTCACAACAAAGTTTGTTCACTTCAGGGTATATTGACTAGAGCAGTCTTCCTTTTGACACACCTGAGTGCAATCCTGATGCAGACAATAGAATGTTTGACATCAACTGGAGAGAACCTGACATTGGCAGAAAGAATTTTGCCTTAATAGCATTTGAGGGCTGCACCTCAAAATCTGCCCTGTCTCATGTATCAAAAGAATCTTTAACAAAACTTTGTTCAAACTCATGTAAAGAATCTTTTGCTCTCATAAGAGAGACTAATGTGCATTTACAAGGCAAAGCTAATGACTCTGAGAGAAAATTTACTCAAATGAAATGTGATTTAGAAAGAAAGCTTGCTACTAAATCAAAGGAAAATTCTAAATTAACTAACAATGCTATTGAAACCCAAGCACAACTTAAAATCATGATAGAAGACCTAGGAAATGTCAGAAAAGAGCTTGCTAACACCAAGGTTGACTGTGACAAATGGGTTGAGTCATGTAAAGGGTACCAACTGCTACTTAAGAAACAAAGTGCATCAAATGTTAGGTTTGGCATAGGGTACAATCACACTGAAACACCAACTGATTTTTCTCCCAAAACTACTGAAGATGGGAGAAAAATTGTTCAAAATGAAACTTCTGAAGAGAAAGAATGCACATCTTTTCATGAAAACTTTCTAAAAATTCATAAAGAAAGTTCTTCAGAAGTACTGATAAAATCTGACTTTAAGCCATCAGTAGTTTCATCTACATCAGGAGTTGAGAACCTGAAAACTACTGATGACCTAAATCATAACAAGACAGTCAGAAATTTGCCTTTAAATGAAAAAGAAAAGGCAAAAGATTGTGAAATTTGTGGTTTGTTTAACCACAAAACAGAATTTTGTAGATACAGAAAAGGAATTCAGTATAACAAGAAAATTTCACAACGGGTTGTGGGAAAATAACTCAAAAATGATTTTGAAGAAACTTTCCTTCCCAAGAAACAACAACCAGACAACACCTTTCTCAGAAAAAGATGAAATCTCAACAACAGTCTTTTTCTCAAAATTCTCTTTCAATAGTAAGACCTAAATCTTAAGCAGTTTCACAAACTGCTGAGATTAAAAATCTCATGAATATGGTACAACTACTAATGACCAAGGTTGATGGTGGTCCATTTCTCTTAATGAAAAATCCATTTCCAAAAAGACATGGATTCCCCAAACTGGTTAAGAACAAACTGTTTATGTTCTCAAGAGCAAACCCAAAGCCAAATTGGCTTGGGTTTTGCTACTTTGTGCAGAGGGTCTCCAGAGGCTTAAATAGCATTTTGGTATGTTGATAGTGAAGGCTCAATGCACATAACAGGATGCAGATACCTGATAAAAAATTTTATCAGCCAAAGAGAAGGATCTGTATCCTTTGGGAACAATGCCAAGGGATATGTGCTATGCTACCAATCTTGCTATAAACGCATAAAAAGAAATATGCGAAGACATTAGTTTGATAACTTCCAAGATCTACTAGTTTTGTGGCTTCTAAGCTTGGCAAAGCCGCAAAGGGGCGGGTCGGGTTAGGCTCAGGTCAAAACGTTCTAAGCAAAATGAGTTACGGGTCAAAACAAACCATTTAAAAAGTATCAATTTGGAGATCCTGGGTGGTCTTGACGACCATTTTGGACCCATTTTAAGCTAGCAAGCTTTATAAGATTGGCCCATTTTGACCCCTTGTATAATTTGAGTACACCTAAGTTGAACTTCCTAGCGGACATGGCAATGTCTCTTCTGGCAAAATACAGTTTGACAAGGTCAATCTGGTTGAAAACCTTGAGTACAACTTGCTGAGTGTGTCACAAATGTGTGATAAAGGATATTCTTCCTTTTTCACAAAGACAACATGCAAGATCATATCACCAGAAGTCCAGAAGTTGATTGAGAAGATCATTGAAGATCATACTTTGTTGATAGCCAAAAGATGTGGCAATGTCTATGCAGTGGACATTGAAAAGGACAAAGTACTGAACAACACTGCCTGTTTCTTCTCAAGGCCATCAACTTCAGAGACTGATCTCTGGCATAGGAGACTTGGCCATGTAAACTTTAAAACCATAAATGAAGTCACAAAAGTGGGCTTGGTCAGAGGTCTACCCTTGAAAGTATACCAGTGTCAAGAACACTGTGTATCCTGATTAAAGGGAAAGCAGCATAAGTCCTCTTATAAGTCTATTGAAGAATCTAAAACAACTGCATGTCTTCAACTACTCCATATGGACTTATTTGGGCCAGTAAAAATCATGAGCCTTGGTAAGAAGAAGTACTGCTTGGTCATCATTGATGACTATTCAAGATTCACATGGGTATTCTTCATATTTTCCAAGGATGAGGCAGTTGAAATCATCAAGTTCTTCATTATACAAGTAGAGAAGAAATATTCTCTATCTGTCAAAGCCATTAGAAGTGATAATGGGACAGAATTCAGGAACAAAACTCTGGATGAATTTTGTTTGTCTAAGGGGATTATTAGACAATTCAGTGTTCCCATAACTCCTGAACAAAATGGTGTGGTAGAAAGGAAGAACAGAACATTAATTGAAGCAATAAGAACCATGTTAGCTGATTCAGGCCTACCATTGTATTTCTGGGCTGAAGCAGTCAACACTGCATGTTATGTTCAGAATAGAGTACTTGTCAATAAGAGACACTCCAAAACTGCCTATGAAGTTCTTCATGGCATTAAGCCCATTATCTCCTTTTTTAGGGCTTTTGGATGTCAATGTTTCATTCTAAACATTAAAGACTCTATTTCAAAGTTTGTTGCTAAAGTTGATTCAGGATATTTTCTTGGTTATTCTTCCACTAGAAAAGCCTACAAGGTTTTTAACTCAAGAACCAAGAAAGTAGAAGAAACACTGAATGTCAAGTTCAATGAGTCAAAACACACTCTCATTCCAGCACATCCTGCTGAACTCTTTGACCTTGAAAACTTCCATTTCGAACTTGAAAAGACTGTCTATTCATCTAAACCTACTTATTATGGTGATCAAGGATTTGATGATGAGGATCCAGCACCATGGACTCCTAATACAGTCATTAAATCAACTTTCAAACCATCAGAAGTTTCACAAAATTCTGATTCAACAACTGCTGATGTACAAACTCAAACATCCGTTTCAGCTCCCACAACTATTGAAGATGTTCAAACAGCTAAATCAGATATTATAAACCTCAGTGGTTTGTTTGAAGAAGTACAAGAGCCACCTACACCTGTCAATGGTTTACAACAACTGATTGAACACAAGGATCATCCATTGGATCAAATCATGGGTAATATTGCATCAGGTGTTCTCACAAGAAACCAGCTTTCCAACTTTTGCTTCTTCTCAGCATTTATTTCTCAGTTGGAACCTAAAAAAGTACCAAGAAGCCCTCAAAGATAACAATTCGGTGCATGCTATGCAAGATGAGTTGCTCCAATTCAAGAAGCAACAAGTCTGGGAAATCTATCCCTTACTACCAAACAAGCTACCATTTGGCACAAGATGGGTTTTCAGGAACAAACAAGATGAGGCTGGTATGATTATCAAGAACAAGGCAAGACTGGTGGTACAAGGTTATTCTCAAGAAGAAGGAATTGACTATGATGAAACCTTTGCTCTAGTTGCAAGACTTGAAGCTATCAAGTTATTTCTGGCTTATGCTATTTCCAATAAAATTAAAGTTTTTCAAATGGATGTTAAAAGTGCATTTTTGTATGGAAAGATCAAAGAGGAAGTGTATGTCTATCATCCACTTGTGTTTGAGGATCCTTCTTATCCTGAGTGGGTGTACAAACTTGACAAAGCTCTCTATGGGCTAAAACAGGCTCCTAGAGCCTGGTATGAAACACTTTCCAACCTTTTGCTCAAAAATAACTTTACAAGAGGCTCCATTGATAAAACTCTTTTCATAAAACATGTTGAAAATCATGTCTTACTTGTTCAAATTTATGTTGATGATATCATATTTGGTTCAACAAACACCAAACTGTGTGATGAATTTAAGAAACTCATGCAATCAAAATTTGAGATGAGTACAATGGGAGAGTTGCAGTACTTTTTAGGACTGCAGATTAAACAACAAACAAATGGAACTTTTATACATCAATCTAAATATGTTAAAGAATTATTGAACAAATTTTCTTTACAAGACTGTAAATCATGTTCCACTCCCATGACACCAACTGTCACACCCTCAAATTTCCACTGCGGGGTTTATACTGCGAGGCGCATGACAAACCAGGATCCCATAGCCATAAGTCACATGAACGACTCTAAATGCCCAACCATTTAGTTCGTTATTGTAAAAACCAAGTTTAAAGTTTTAACCAAACCAATAATTGTATAGCGGAAGCGAATGGAAAATAGTTACATAAAGTCTGCGCAAAACACCACGCCCAAAACCAAATAAATAGTAAATGTTAAAATTAGTTTAATGTTTGAGACCCATGATATGATGCATGTCCTAACTGTGCTCCGTTCCTAGTTACCTGCAAAAGCATGCTATCGTGTGTCAACATAAAGCTGGTGAGTTCACAAAGTAAAGTAATTTAGTATGCAAATGCGCTGGTTTCCAAACCACGTAAATAAGTAAAGTAAGTTGGTTCCTAGAACCGTGTAACCACTAGTTCATCGCATGTCAAGGGTAGCTAACCCATTCATGATAACTAACACCGAATATACCGAACTTCTATGTACGTGTTGCCACAAAAGTGCGCCGCATGCCTGACATCACTGTCTATCCACAATGATAAAGTTTCGTTAAGTTATAGTTCACGCCCGTGCTCCCCGAGCCGGTGTGAGGTTTGTAAGACCTAATAGCACTATCAACTAATAACCCGCTTGCCAATCCCGGCAACTCATTCGGTACGTGAGGACTTACAGATGATAGAGTTGGTTTAGTTCATCAAGGACACAGTTTGCGAACTAGCAAAGTAAACGACCCACACAGGGATCCATAGCATCCCAACCCGGGATGTGTAAGTAGTCCCAAACCGGACTAGAAAAATGTTAAGTAAGTTGTCTCATACCTGAGACGCATGCTTTTGAGAAAAAGAGTAGTGAAACTCACCTTAGTGTGCAAGCAAAAGAAATCCGACCCGCAAGTAAAGTATGCTACCAACACCCTAATACAAATGTCACTAGGTGAGTATATGTGCATAACCAACACACCATATAACTCGTTTATCCGAGACTTTTAAATGTTCAAAACCGTGTAGTGACACCTAATGACTGTACATGCTCAAGTATGTCCTACGTATCCCGTTGGTGATCATAGTGATTATTATCAGTTTAATACATCAAATACATCTCATACAAGTTTTCACACAAGTACATGTCAATTACATACCACATACAACTCCAAATAGTCACATAAAGACCCCGTACACAATCTGCGTTTTTAGGACAGATTGTGCGCTGTGAAAAACGAATTATTTAAAATACTTAACGAATGAATTAAAGTCCCAAATTTTTACTGAGTATTCATGGGGATTCGGTTGCAAACCCATATTTTGTTTTTGTCTTAAAACCAAATACAAAAATTATAAAAATTCGTACATCACAGCTATGTCCAGAAAATTTCCTCAACAGGTCAGTTTAGTAGAAAAATTCTCAAACATTGTGTATTCATCCAAACGGGATGAATCCACTTGGAAAAGCTCAATTTTTCCAATATTGACCTACTGTAAAAATTTCATAACTTAATTCCTTGTAAATCTCAAGTTATGACCATTTAAAGTTAACCCAATTCACAAATCCGAAAATCTGATATGACCCCTAATCAAATAAAATTCCAAAAACGACTCAAACGATGTCCAAATCTGATGGTTTTGCCCATTATGAAAAGCTAAGACCTTGTACATTACAATCATGCAATGAAATCATCAAAAAAATCAATTTACCAACCCGTTACCGCCCCTACAAAACGTTCAAACGAATCTGCCAGAATTTTAAACTTGCATTCCAAGTAATCTACAAACCCTAATTTTCCATGAACATCTCTAATACATGTATAACACATACAATACTGATTAAACACCATATTAACATAGCAAAACACATATATTATCATGTAAAAACCCTAATCATGGTTACTAACAACAATCATCATCATCAAATCATCAAGAACATTCAAGAATTCCTATACATACATACATGCGATTATATATATGTTGTTTTTAGAGTTTTTAAAGTTTTTCAAGTATCATAATTCATCAAAGAGCATATAAATGCATACCTTGCAATGCTAAAACTCCCTAGAGCCTTGAGATTAAACCCGAACTAGCTTGATTAAGTGAAAGATTGATTGATTGTTTGAAAAATTGAGAGGGATAGGGGAAGGGGAAGCTCACGGCGCAAGCTTGGGGAAAGGGTTAGGGTTTTATTATTATTTTTTTAACCTATAATTATAAGATGAGCTTGCTTGTTCCCCAAGTAGTTGGGTATTAGGGCCCCTTTTGCACAATATCTTGACCCATTAAACCTATTCTAGCCCAATACCGGACCCAATAATATTAATCACTCTAAATTGTATAAAAGCCATTGTTTTTTTTATTATCTCATAACATATTAATCATGTTGTGCACGTAATTTACATAATTTACGTATTATCTTTCAGTTAGGCGATAATTCACAAAAACATGTAATTCACATAAGCACGTACTTCACGTTCACCATAATTCAATTGTACGTATTATTGTTATGTATGCCACATAATTCACCAACGTTTGGGATACAGGACTCGTGTGTGTGTGTTTAACAAGGATTTTCCTAATTATAACATATGTTAACATCTTCTAACATATGTTAAACCTACTTAACTAACCCTAGTTAAGTATCTAGCCATGTATGAACATGTAAGTTAACTGGAGTTCAGTAAAAGTATTAACCTGAAAATGCGGGGTGTCACACCAACCACACAAGTTGAACTAGATGATCAAGGAAAACAGGTTGATCAAACCATGTATAAATGTATGATAGGTTCGCTTTTATATCTAACTGCTTCTAGACCAGATATTATGTTTTCAACGTGTGTCTGTGCTAGATATCAATCAGCTCCTAGGGAATCACACCTCATTGCAGTCAAAAGAATATTCAGATATCTGAAAAGAACTCCTACACTTGGAATTTGGTATCCTGCTTCTAGCAATACCAAGTTATCAGCTTTTTTAGATAGTGACTATGCAGTGTGCAAAATGTCAAGAAAATCAACATCTGGTGGTTGTCAATTCTTAGGAAACTGTCTAGTGTCCTGGCAATCAAAGAAACAAACATATGTTGCAACTTCAACTGCTGAAGCTGAATACATTGCATCTGCAAGTTGTACATCACAGATACAATGGCTCTAATATCAACTTCTTGATTATGGAATCAAAGAGATCAAGACACCATTGCTTGTAGACAGTAAATCTGCCATTAGCATCATTCAAAATCCTGTTCAGTTCTCAAAGACTAAACATATTGAAATCAGGTATCATTTCATAAGGGATTGCTATGAAAAAGGCAAGATTGAAGTGAAGCATGTGACAACAGCTAATCAAATAGCTGACATTTTCACTAAACCCCTTGACACATCAACATTTCAGAAGTTAGTATCCATGCTTGGGATGCTAAATTTGTAAGTGTTTCTTTTATTTTTCTGCACATATTTTATTTTTCACTTACATCTGTTTTGTTTTAAAACTTCTGAAAAGCAAAAAGAGAGAAACTACTGATGTACAAAACATCAATATGGGACTATTTTCTAAAAAAATGATTAACTTCTGATAAAATAAACTTCAGAAGTTATGAATAAAGTGTTTATAAACATTCTCATTAGCTGTTAACAAACTACTGAAGAGAAAATGGGAACTACTGATGAAAATTGTTCTTCATCAGCAGTTTTGTCATTAAGGGTAAATCAGACATTTCCCACTTCAGAAGTTTAACCTAGGGCGGTTATAAACTTCTGATAAACACCTTTTCCAACACTTATCCTTTCAAAAAGCAAAATTCCCTCCTTCTCTCTCAAAAACACTCTTAAACCCTTAACCTGCAAACAAAAACACTGTTCGATCCACCCACACACACAAACCACATGGCTCTTACACTGAAACAGGGACACAATCAAAGTGGCTACTTTGAGAAACATGAAGCCTGGTCCCAATACGACGAAATCATTGATTTAGTCATTAAATCCCAATACTTCACTGCCCTCACCATTGATCCTCCAATCCATACTGAAACTCTTAATGAGTTCTGGTCGAACGCAGAGATGGTGATAGTGAATGATCAAGTGATTTCCCTCAAATCAACTATCCAAGGGAAGGTAAGGGCAATCACACCAGCAACTTTGGGAATTAGACTGGGTCTGGATGATGTGGATGCACCAGATCAATTTCCAAACTCTGAAATTCATTTAACCATGACAGAGTGTGGTTACCAAGGTACTCTCTCACATGCAACCATTTTTAAGAAATATTTTGAACCAAAATACAAAATTTTGTTTCATTACATAATCATGTGCCTGAGTCCAAAAACTAGATCTTATGATCAGATGCCCTCTACTTTTCAACCAATTTTTCATTCCATAGTGAACTTTTCTTTAATGAGTTGGTGTTACATCACCTAAATTCTAAAAAGAAGTTTTTGTTGTATCCAAGATTCATAATGCATTGCATAATTAAAGAACTTGGAGATGGGGTGCTTGTGGGAAAAACAACTGTTTTAAACCCATTAACCTCACAAGCATACTCAAGGCATAACAAACTGGCTGCCTGGCGAGAAGATGACCAAGGGGAACAAGAAACAGTCCCCATGGAACCATCATCTTCCAAACCCTCACCCAAAAAGGCCAAGAAAACCAAACAACAAAAACCAAAACCCACCAACCTTAAAAGAAAGGCAGTTCAGGAAGTTAAGATGCCTGAAACTGCTCAAACGTTACGCCAAACTACTGAACCTGAACCATCAACCATAGAAATAGCCAAACTTCTCTCTGGGCTAAAAGAGACTATCCCATTAGAACATGTCAGTCCCCAACAACCACATCAAACAGGGGACATACCATCAGACTTGTACATGAATGTGGATATCTTTAGCCCTAACCCAAGAGATGAGGATGAATTAGGGTTTCTAAGCCCAAACTTAGAGACCTTAGGTACATTTGAGGCTGCTACTACTCATTTACCACCCAGTGGTGGATCTGAGGAAAGAAGTAACATAGCTAAGACCTCACTTGTGGCAACTACTGATGAAGGATTTATGCCTGAGGTAGGAAATCCTCAAAACCAAGAAAAAGAGGTTCATGAGACAACTGGGTTGGGCCCCGCTCATGATACAACTGATAATGTCCTCATTGAGGATATCATCAGGGATTCAGATGATTCCATTAATTTGGATGATGATTCACAGTCCACAAAACATGAATTAACGGCTGCTAGTGAAGGTCCTGCACATGGTGTCTCTAAGCTCAAAGAGCTGGTCGCACCAGATCAGGTTAGAGTCCACTTAATCCTTGATTCCCCTAAAGTGGCATCTTCAGTACATCCTGAAGATCACCCAAAACACACCCCTCACTAAAAATGCTTACCCAATTCCCTGGGTCATCAAGCATAGACCTGAACCACCTATGCAGCCCAGATGGTGCCCTATACCAGATGATGAATACCCTAATTGCCAATCACCTCAAATCTTTCACAACTTCTTGGGAGTTGAAAACCACAACTCAATTTGAGGTGATAAACAAGAAACTAGGTGAGCTGTCCAACAAAATTGACAACAATTCAAGACATCTTGCTGAGTTATCTAGTAGAACTTCTCAACCTGGCAGGCTTCCAGAAGTGGATGAAGCCAAAAAGGGGGAGAAGATTAAGGAACCAAAGCAGTCACTGGAAGCCAGGATAAAGGCAAGAGTGGCTCTACAACAACAACTGCTAGAAAAAGCCTAAAAACAAAAAGAAGATCAAGATAGGCTTGTTTCTACAACTGAAGTTGAAGCTAAACCTTCCAAAGCCATAATGAAGAAACTTCTGAAGACACATAAAGTACTGAAGACAATCCTTCAGTAGTTGATACTTCTATCAACACTTTAGTAGTTAACACTTCCAACATACAAACAACTGAAGAGCCTTCCAAACCAACTGAACAACAACCAACTCCTATTCCAAGGCCTACAACAACTCAAATGACTGTACTGAGCCCTTCTCCAATTTCAATGTCCAAAGAACTACTAGAGAAGAGTTTACTTGCAACCCAAAGAAAGGCTAAGGAAGATGAGATCTGGAACAGTCTGGAAGCAAGGGAAGACATGAGCTACTCTGAAAAGCTTGAAGCTTATGAAGCAGAGTTGAATAGACAAGCTAAGACTGAAAAAGTTGCTGAAGAAGACAAGAGACAACAACTGGTGTCTTTTATTACAAAGAACAGCAAGACAAAAGGCTATTCACTCAAAGGGCTCTCAATGGATGAGCTAACTAAAAGAGCTCAAATTATTGCTGGCAAGATTGCCACAGAGAAAGATAGAAAGGCAAAGAGAGCTGAGATAATAGAAGAATTGGTAGCCAATGACTATGGTTCAAAAGCCTCAGTGTCAAAGTGGAGAGAAGACAAACTACTGGACACATATAAAAGATTCAAGGCTGACAAGGCTGCAAATCCATAGAAGTACAAAACTTCTGAAGTATCAACTTCAGTAGTTAGAACTTCTGGTGTTAAAAAATCAAGATATGCTACCAAAAGAAAGCCAGAGGACAATACAAAGACTGACTTCAAGATGGTGTTGATGGAAGGTAACACAGTTATACAAGGAGACTTTGATATTGAAGAAAAGCCTCTGATAAAATAGTTAAGGGATCCTTCAACATTTGCTTATCAAATCCAGAAGACTGTAACTGATAGACTGCACACAAAGGTAATTACTGAACATCACTTACCTGCATTTAAAATAACTGATGTAGTGCAAACAGAAGACAGAATTGAATCCATCTGAGAGTCACTGAAGTAGAAAACATCTAACACTCAGGAACATCCCAGGCATCCAACATGGTCCCTTATACCTCAGATTTTGACAGATCTAAAGTTTTGATCATAAAATGGTCATTTACTGATTCCAACTCAGTATTGGTGATAAGAAGAGATCGTTCAAGCAAGGCCTTCAAATCCATGAATGAACTAAAAAATCTATCAACACAAGACTTGCTTACAATTCAACATCTTGAACCTGAACAAGGATCTCTCACAGATGAACAGCTGAATCAACTAAAGAATTCCATGTTCAAAGAAATATGGAAGATAATTGAAGACAGAAGAAGAAAACAATAAGGAATTAGATAAGGTTTTGGCTTCATCAATCCAGGGGGAGATTGTAAGGACAGAAAGGATTGAAGAAACCACTTTTGCAAACCTTAGTCTAATTCATATATCTGCCAAATTATTCTAAGTATAGAACCACTGAAGAAAGAAGACACAAGTACTGAAGAAGGATTCAACAAGTACTGAAGAAGATAGATCAGAAGTTCTGAAGTCAAACCAGACAAGTCTGCTGAAAAACTACTAAAGACAAACTACTCATCAGTAGTTTGTCATTCATCAACACTTGTAATAGAATCCTTCCACCGCCTTATGTTTCAGTAGTTTAATAGTTTATTATTACTTTATCATTTTGTACAAGTTCCAAGACTACAGCCTGTTGTAGTGTTGCTTTTGTGTAAAGTTATGAACAAGTTGTATGTATCTGCTGGTCTATAAATAGATGGGTTCATCCCACTATTTTACATATTGATTTTAATTGAAAACTGAAATCCTTCAAAACTCTTCCTTGTTATTTCCATTTCATTAACTGAGAATCTATCTCCTTATTTATTGTCATTTACATTCAATACTTAGAGTTTCATTAAACTTGTCTTTAGTTTGCAAACATCCAAGGGGAGTAATAAATCCTGTTGATAGTGAAACGTTATATACTTATTCCGTTGTGCAAAACTGATCAAACTTGCAAAACACATAAGTGTTCATATGCAAGTAAACTGTTAAAGAGCATAACTGATCCAACAGTTTTTATATTATCATAACATTTAGAGGCTAAACCTTGATGCTACCTACGTTAAAGATGATTGCACTTGTTTGATTTATTTTCTTTTGGTTCTTGGAATTTTTGGTTGTGGGTGAATTTTAAAGTAAAGAACTTTTTATTTTCTGGTTTGATGTATATGCATATTTAGTTTTGTCTAATTAATTTTTCTAAACTCCACTTGCGTTTTTGTGAATGTCTTTCATGTATGAATGCGGGTTAGGTTGCGGACTGGGTGTTAGCAACTAGTTTATGGTTAATTGCCTAGGATTATCCATAGGAGTTGTAATTGTTAGTTAGATGATTCTAAGTTTCTACCAATTCTTAATAGCTGTAAGGTGCGAGATTGTTGGTCTGTCTAGGGTGTTAAATTACTAGTTCTAGAGGCTTTGTGAGAAGATCTTCCCTGTTTCCCAAGCATTCCTTGTAGGCCAAGTCTTATAAAAAATATTGTAGTTACCCCTTGCACTTTTGGGTGTATTGTGACTTTCGCGCTGTGAGGTAGACTGTCTAGCGGGTACTTTAGAATTCAAGTAGGTAAGCCTGTAAGGGTAACCTCTCAACCGGTGGTTTAACAACTTTTAGGAATTCTGCGGGTTATATCTTGAGAAGGGTTAGGGTTCCCGTAGTTGACTTTAAGTTTAGTATTTTAAGATCTCGGTTCCACACCAGTTCCATAACTATTAGAAACTTCGCATTCAAGTGTAGGATTCTAGCCTAGGTAGTGTCTTCCCATCACTAGATCCGAATTCTAGTTCCCAGTCCATGTTTTTAGTTATTTTAGTTTTATTTTATTTATTTGCATTAGTTTGTTAGAAACTCCCCTTTTTAACCATTAAAACAACTTAAGTCAGTATTTAGGATAAGTAATCGAGTCTAGTTTACATTTTTCAGTAGAGTCTCGTGGGTTCGATACTCGGATTACTTTAGCTGTACTGCACTGACCGGTACACTTGCCGGTTGTGTGGTTTAGGTTTAGAGAGTCTTAGTTTATAAATTTAAAACTTAGAGTGTCTAGTTTAGGTTAATTTAGTTAGTTTTTTTTTTTAAACGACTTTGAGCACATCAATGCATCTCACCAAGGTCTCGGTTGTGTCCTAATGCAAAGAAATAAAGTTATTGCCTATGCCTCACGCCAACTCAAAGTGCATGAACGGAACTGCACAACCCATGATTTGGAATTGGGTGTAGTAGTGTTCGCGCTCAAGATTTGGAGACACTACCTCTATCGGACTAAGTGTACTGTCTTTACTGACCATAAGAGTTTACAACATATCTTTGACCAGAAGGACCTGAACATGTGTCAAAGACGTGGGTTGAGCTACTCAATGATTATGACTGTGAGATTAAGTATCATCCAGGAAAGGTAAATTCCATAGCAAACGCATTAAGACAAAAGGAACATGCCAGAACATTGTGCATCCGTGCTTTGGGCATGCCCATTCATTCCGAACTCACAGCCCATATTTTTCAGGCTCAGCAAGAAGCTCTCAAAGGAAGTAATATTGGGCATGAATCTCTATACAGTCAGGTTGATTAGGTAGAGACAAAACCTGATGGGACAAAATATTTTCTAAACAGAATATGGGTTCCATTGTATGGAGGATTGCGTGATATAGTTCAGGATGAAGCACACAAGTCCAAGTACTCGATACACCCCGGTGTAGATAAGATGTACAAGAACCTCAAAGAATTCTATTGGTGGCCTAACCTCAAGGGTTGCGTTGCAACCTGTGTCAAACATTGTTTAACATGTTCAAAGGTCAAGGCCGAATACTAAAAGCCTTCAAGTATGCTTCACCAACCAGAGATCCCTGTCTGGAAATGGGAGCAAATTTCCATGGACTTCGTCACTAAATTGCCAAATACACCTCGTGGTCATGATGCAATCTGGGTAATTGTCGATCGTCTGACAAAGTCTGCGCATTTCCTACCCATCAAGGAAACAGACAAGACGGAAAAATTATCCAGGATATATATCAACGAAGTCGTGTCCAGGCACGGTGTGCCTATCTCTATAATCTCTTATCGGGATAGTCATTTTACTTCAAGGTTTTGGCAATCGTTGCAATAAGCCCTTGGTTCCCGTCTGGATTTGAGCACCGCTTACCATCCTCAGACCGATGGACAAAGCGAAAGGACCATTCAGACACTGGAAGATATACTTTGTGCATGTGTAATTGATTTTGGAGGAAATTGGGATACGCATTTGCCATTAATCGAATTCTCTTACAATAACAGTTACCACACCAGCATCAAAGCAGCACCTTTCGAAGCGTTGTATGGGCGCAAGTGTCGATCCCCAGTATGTTGGGCAGAAATATGGGACAAGCAGATGACAGGTCCTGAACTCATTCAGTAGACGACTGACAAGATTTTTCAGATTAGAGACAAACTAAAAGCTGCCAGGAACAGGCAGAAAAGCTATGCTGACCAGAGGCGTAAACCCTTAGAGATTCAAGCTGGTGACAGAGTTTTTCTCAAAGTATCTCCGTGGAAAGGAGTACCCAGGTTTGGGAAACGTGGGAAACTCAATCCCAGGTACATAGGTCCATTCGAAATCCTTGCACGAATTGGACCAATTGCATACAAACTCAAATTACCGCAAGAACTCAGTGGCGTTCACGACACGTTTCACGTCTCGAATCTCAAGAAGTGTTTTGTTGATGAATCAATGATTATCCCTCCAGATGAAATCCACATCGACGAAAAACTTCATTTCATAGAGAAACCACTCGAGATAACAGACTGGAAGATTCGGAAACTTCCTCGTAGTCAGGTCAAGCTAGTCAAGTTACATTGGGATTATAAGCGCGGACGCGAGATAACATGGGAGCGTGAAGACCAGATGGGTCTCAATCATAGGTCATATCCGTACACTAGCTACATGTACACATTGTGCATGACATTTCATTTTATATGATTCATTACAATTGAGCCATACAGGGTCTCAACAAGCCAATTTCAATGCTTACAGTTTAGCATTAGGCACGCTAGTGAATACAATTTCATAACTAGTTGAATAGTTATCATGAGCTATAGAGAGATCATACCACAAACCCTAATTTGGGAACTTATACAATTGAACATAGCATTTTAATTGTGATCCAATCAAGAACAAAAACAAACAATGTCCATATACAAGGAATTGTTCAGACACAATGTCCATAAATGACTAGTAATACAACTAGTTAAAATTATATATTGAGCACACATTTATATATGGTTTTGTATCACATAAACTTGTACAAAGATCACACTTAACATCTAATTATAATATGTGAGCTTATTCAATCCATGGAAGTTGACTTGCCAAAAATACATAACCTCCACATACATACATATATACACGACACACATGTACATATGTGTGTAGTGTTTGTGTCTTCCACTCTTACACAAGTCCCTTCACCACATTCTTCCACCAAGATACACCCAACAACATGTCTTAGTCACCTCCATCACATTCCTAGATGTTACACTAATAAGGAAAGCATCTTATGACACTTAGGAAAGCTTAGTGTTAACTTACCACAATTGTCATTCCACACTTTCCAAGCAAGATCCTACCATATCCAACATAAGACACCTCTAATCACCCAAAACATCGTGATTATAATGCATCAAATCTTAGTGAAGTTGACTAAACCATAACCTCCCAACACCTTCAAATTTTTGGCCCCCATATACCAAGAAAGACATGCATCCATCTTGTCCATAATCCCTTCATAATCTACCCAATATCATCTTTATTAGATCTTAAACCACAAATTGAAAGATTCTTTCTTTCACCTTTCCTAAGCCATTATGACTTGCCATCCATACTTAGTATATATAGGGCCAAGGTTGAGAGAGTTTAGTGCACCAAACAACTAACACAACCCCTCCACCTCTCCCTCTCTTCCTCTCGGCCGCTGCACCACCGCTGAACACCCCCACCTTCGGCCACATCACCACCGAATACCACCACCCACACCCTAGTCACTAACAATAACCATTAACTTTTAAGGGATCATTAGGGGTACAAGGAGCATAATCAAGGTTGTACAAGGCCCCTAACTCCCTCATATCTTAGACATTAGGAGGTATAACATTTATTTTCCTAAACTTGTGTTTTTATTTTTGCATAGTCTTTCATACACCATGTTGTTCATTTATATGTTTACTCTTGTAACTAAACCCGGTAAATAAACAAACACATGATCTAAAATACATTATGTTAATTGGTAAATTTATGTATTTACACACACTATAGGCCGAAATATATATGTATATACTAGACCATGATGGCTGAAAGTTTTGTAAGAAAAACTATGTATTTTCCAAAGCTCATTAACACAAGACATAATATGGTTAGTTAAAAATCATGTATGACATGTTAGATCCATAACAAGGCCTACAAGGTATATATGTTTTCAAGAAAAGTGATGTTTAACATGAGATATTGTTATCTTTTTCACAAAAGTTAAGCTAAAGACACTTAAATATTATGGATCTATGGACATGTCAAGTTCAAGGTTGTAAGACCTATGACACATGAACACTTACACCATTCAAAATGTAAAAAAAAAATACATATTTTTACAAGTAAAAGTGGTGTTTTCACAAAAGGTGATGTATTCTTTTAACCCAAGTCACTAGTGTACATAAAGGTGGTGAACCTTGCAGCACAAAGCCATGAGGTTCATATTTTGGGAAATATTACGCTAGAAACCGTAATATGGAACACTTAAAAGATAAACATCGTATATCTTAGAAATTAAGTCATCAAATACGCAAATATTTACACCAAAGACACATTTAACTTAAAGAGTTAAGTTACAAGGACAATCATAATAAGAGAACAACTTGTAAACAGTACAAGTAACATAGACCTAACATGTCTCTTTTCACATAGGACACGTAGGTTGATCTCTCTAGCTCAGACTCATTTGCTCATTCCCAAACACACTACAAGGTGAGTTTCACAGCCCCTTTTCACTGTTTGACATTTTTCAGGGGGAAAAACATGCGTGCAGTTTTCAGTTTTCAGTTTTCAGTTAAATACATGACTATTATGTGAACTTGAGACGATAAGGTTCAGGATCCATTAAGCCTTCGTGTCATACATTTCACCATAACCATTAGCGATGGACTTAGCCATGAAACACCAGAATAGATCTATTGGGTTGACACCCCCACTCTTTGTCAGTTGCTCTGACCGGATGACAGATATCAAAAGAGTGCTTGTATTTCACATTATTTCATTGTCTTTAGTGTACAATGGGTGAGGCACAACATGTCAAGGTTTGGTTATGGGCTCATGTCAGATCACATGATAATTATTGCCCTAGCTAGGCAGTAATTTAGTCGGTTTTGGATAACATGTCCATTCGTACGAACCTGTGTACTCACCAACTTTATGTTGACCCATATATTTTTCATGCATATTTTCAGAAAATTAGCATGAAGTATGGATCTTGGGAAGGTCGCGTGCTAGTATTTAAGGGATACAGTCTTTTGAACTATTGTTGTTACGTTTTGACCTAAACATTTTACACAATGGTTTTTAATTCAAACAATTAATGTTATGTTTTTGTAAGTATTGATTGTTAAATGGTAATTCCTGTTTTATTTAAATAATGCTCGTGTGACTTTTGTGCTTGGAAATCATTCAAAGTCACACCTCGCGTTTCCGCCTTGGCGGGGTGTGGCAAGCTGCCCCAGTAGCTCACACTCCGTAACGTCTGGCACCATCCGAGATGCAGGAATTATCTAACCAGCTTCAGGAATTGTTAGAAAAAGGTTTCATCTGCCCGAGTTTCTCTCCGTGGGGAGTGCCAGTGTTGTTCGTGAAGAAGAAAGACGAAAGTTTTCGCATGTGCATCGACTACCGGGAGATTAACAAGCTGACCATCAAGAACAAGTATCCACTACCGAGGATCGACGATCTGTTTGACCAATTGCAAGGTTCCAGCTACCACTCGAAGATCAACCCGTGTTTGGGATATCACCAGTTGCGGATCCAGGAGGATGACATACCGAAGACTGCGTTCCGGACTCGTTATGGGCATTATGAGTTTTTGGTTATGCCATTCGGCTTCACGAATGCTCCTGCTGTTTTTGTGGACCTCATGAATGGAGTCTGCAAACCCTAATTAGACAAATTCGTGATTGTCTTTATTGATGACATCTTGATCTACTCGCGAACCAAAGATGAGCTTGAACATCATCTTCGACTAATTTTGGAGTTGCTAAAAAATGAGAAGTTGTTTGCCAAGTTCTCTAAATGCGAGTTTTTGATTCGAGAAGTCCATTTTCTTGATCACGTTGTGAATGGGAAGGGTATACAAGTTGACCCTACAAAAATTGAAGCCATCAAAAGTTGGGATGTGCCCAAAACTCCAACTGAAGTGCGACAATTTTTGGGATTAGATGGATAGTACCGATGGTTCATTGAAAAATTCTCTAAGATTGCCCAGGCACTAACTGTCTTGACACAGAAAGACAAGAAGTTCGATTGGGGAATCAAGCAAGAGGAAGCATTTCAGGTCTTGAAGAACCATTTATGCAGTGCTCCGTTTCTCTCTTCCTGAAGGTACCGATGATTTCGTGATTTATTGCGATGCTTCTCATCAAGGTCTTGGATGTGTACTCATGCAGAGGAATAAGGTCATCGCCTATGCATCTGGTCAACTCAAAGTCCATGAGAAGAATTACACCACTCATGATCTAGAGTTAGGTGCAGTGATCTTTGCCCTAAAGATTTAGAGGCACTATCTTTATGGTACTAAGTTCACTATTTTCACCGATCAGAAGAGCTTACAACACATCTTCAATCAAAAGGATCTGAACATGCGACAACATAGATGGGTTGAGTTACTAAATGACTATGACTGTGAGATTAGATACCATCCGGAAAAGGCCAATGTCGTGGCTGACGCCTTGAGCCAGAAGGAGGAGTCAAGACCATGCACGTACGTGAGCTAGGTTTGACCATCCATACGAATCTCACTACCTGTATTCGTGAAGCTCAACAAGAAGCTCTGAAAGGTGAGAACCTGAAGAATGAGTCATTATTCAAGATGGTAAGGTCTGACAGCACGGTTTATTTCGCCAATCGGATCTGGGTGCCATGTTTTGGTGGTTTACGAGATTTAATTCTTGAGGAGGCTCACAGGTCTAAGTACTCGGTTCATCCTGGAAACGACAAAATGTACAAAGATATGAAGGAATTCTACTAGTGGCCCAACCTTAAAGGTGAAATTGCAACATACGTCAGCCGATGCCTTACCTGTTCAAAGGTCAAAGCTGAGTATCAGAAACCATCCGATCTGATACAGCAACCTGAGATTCCCATTTGGAAATGGGAGCAAATCTCTATGGATTTCATCACCAAGCTACCAAAGACGTCCAATGGTCACGACACGATCTGGGTAATTGTTGACAGGTTGACTAAGTCTGCGCATTTCTTGCCGATCAAGGAAACCGACAAGCTAGAGAAACTCGCCAAACTGTATATCAAGGAGATTGTAACTAGGCATGGAGTGCCTATTTCCGTCATTTCCAACCAAGACAGTTGATTCTCTTCCCGATTCTGGCAGTCACTTATGGATGCATTAAGCTCTCGCTTAGACATGAGCACAGCCTATCACCCACAAACCGGTGGCCAGAGCGAACGTATGATCCAGACATTGGAAGACATGCTCCGAGCTTGTGTAATTGATTTCAGTGGAAACTAGGATTCTCATTTACCGTTGGTTGAGATCTCTTACAATAACAGCTACCACACCAGTATCAAGGCTGCCCCATTTGAAGCCTTATATGGACGTAAGTGTAGATCTCCTTTGTGTTGGGCGGAAGTTGGAGGAAAAATATTTGACTGGCCCCGAGCTTATTCAAGAAACAACCAATAAGATCTTTCAGATTCGTGATCGCTTGAAAGCCGCTCGTGTGACACCCGCCACTTTACCAGGTCAAAATCTGTACACTTTCTAGTCAACATTTAATTTTCTATGCATAATTCATATCATTTTATATGCATAAGTCCTCCGAGAAAGTCTAGCAAGGTACCGAACGAGTATAATTCCACCCATATCAATGAACATTGGTGACACAAGTGTAAACAGCCATGAACTATTTTCCTAAAACATGTGTAAATGTTCATAGAATCCTTGTACAAAAACAAGTATTTTTTTTATTCACACATCTACATATATATTTATATATATACACGGCCACACATACATATATATATATATATATATGTGTGTGTGTGTGTATGAAATTGAAAGACAAATTTAATATATGAGTTATATGCATTTTGTCCCATATTTAATGAACTATTCCATCCTACCTTTGTGACTAACCAAAAATGGCTAAACCACTAATCAACACAAGGATTTATAAAGTATTCTAACCCCATATAACTACCACCATATCACCTTCCAAATCTTTTCTTTCTCTTTTTCTTTTTTTCGGCCGCCAACCCCCCCCCCCCCCCATACCTATACTAATATTTTTTTTATCAAGTCAAACCTTATTAATTCACATGTTGAATTGAAATCCTAGAATGGTCTTATGTGTTGTCAAATTGTAGAATATTATGTTCCAACATAATCCATGACTAGTCATCCTCACTTGATTTGTTTAACTTGACAAAGAGGCATGATTATGTTCCCCTAATCCCATGAAAATCTAGTCAATCTTTCAAGACTTTACCTAAGTATAGTAATGTTCCTTAATCCCTTAGAAACATAAGAGATACCTTTTCAAAACAAGTAAGATCCTTCCCTTGTTGAAACTAGTGAGCTGCCCCCCTTGTCCCATATAGGAGCAAATTACCATTCAACTATCTAAGAAACATCATGATGACTTAAACCTAGTGTTATGTCAAGATAAACCTAAGAGATTTAGCACCAAAATAGATAGATTTCCTAAACATCACAAAAATATGCCAAGATACTTATCAAAACTAACATGTTGACTCCCCTTTGGGAGCCTCCAAACTGTCGCCCCCCCCCCCCCTATAACCCCCTAAATTCTTTTTTTATCCTAACACCTAGTAAATCAACCCCTAATTAAGCACATGTTGGATGGAATCCAAGACTTATCTCATGTGTTGTCACATATACTTGATCCTCATCCAACATCATCATGGGATTAGTCAACTTCTAAGACATGATTTAGACATAAGATTTGTTGGTTAGATTTGAAACAAAGTAAGATTTTATCCAAACATGGTAAGATTCTTAATCTCCCATTAATAAACTTATGATATTTAAATTAAATGATTTTCTGAAAGTTATGATATTTGATCAAATAAGTTGTTTATGTAATGGCACATGACTACCAATACTATCACTTCATAAACGTTTTTAGAAGCTACAATTATATATTAAGATAATATTGACACTTGAACTTTCTTTCCAAGAATTAGTATGATAACTTCAGATAAAATAATTCCTTTCAAGTTTCAGAGAAGACAATTTCCACTGTCAATATGTCTGGAAACGACTATTAATAGAAATTAGGGACAGACGTATCTAAAGTTAGCTTGTTATGAAAGATCCAGTTTTCACACATGAACAATGGCATGTGGTAGAGACAAAGTTATGGCCTGTTTGTTAGTCTCTTAATGAATCTCTAATGCAATTTTATGTTTTTTATTTAATATTCAATGTAGTTTTATTCATAATATTAATTTAAAAAAGAAATATTAGTTCAGTTCGTGTATCACACAAATAATTTTTTTTTTTTTGAAAGGTTAATTTCTTTTTAATCCTGTGATCTTTGAGACTTGAACCAAAAACCTCCCACAACCAAGGTGTTTTAAAGGCTTTGCCTTTGACAATGGACCACCACCCATTGGTGTATCACACAAATAACTAACCTACTATAAAATTTATGACATGGGTCCTAAAACAACCACGTTTAGTCCCTTGTCAAAAAATAAAGTAACGTAAAGCGTTAAGGTTTGCCTGACTTAATGGAGCTGAACAGCTAATGTAGGGCAGCGTGGCTGCCATACGGTAACTATGCAGCAGAAAGTAAACAGTAAAACTCATTGGAAACATAAAAAGGTATTTTGGCTTCTTACTATGGTCAAGACAAAACCATCACACAGCTCCAAGCAAGACCTAGGAAATAGTAAAAGCTAAAAACATACCAAATGGGCAAAGTCTCACTACAGGGAGCATAAAGAGAGTCAATCCTTACCAGGTATAGTAGGAAGGCTACCATAAGGGAGCTCCCGGGCAGAATTCCATTACCTATATAAGGAGACCCTTGGGTTGTCATTCTACACATTCACTCCACACTTCTTCTCTTTACTCTTACACTCTCTAATTCATTATTTCCCAACTCCAATCGAATATATGCTTATTCTCACGCCGGAGTCCAAACGCAGGAGACCCCCTCCTGCGTTAAGGCTAACGGTGTTTGTTACCTTGTGCAGGTCCCTTTCAGGAGCTCCAGGACCCTCTAAACCTAATACACTCATAACCAATAACATCTCTTAACCTAATCCCGGTCATTTTCCTTGTTGTAGCAACAAATGGCGCCCATCGTGGGGCTGTCGCTACTTTGAACAAATCTGTTGGAAGTTTCTACAGTCCCGTTTGTTCCTAAGTAACCATTTTTTATGATAACTGGTGGAGATAACCACCCAAACGAGGGTCCTCGGAAACTCCGGCCAGCAGTCACACTTCCGGTGATGTCACGGGCCAAGAGACAACTGGAACAGACGGACCACATGTCGAACCATCTCTGGGGGACATGCCTGACTTCCGGACTCCACAGTCCTCATGGGCTTTTAACTCGTCCCCTGGAGATAACATGCTATTGCCCATAGAACGTATGGATATCACCCCAAAGGGAGTACGAAGAAATTTCTTGCAACTCCAAGACCTCCTGAATGGCTATGTACGGGAGGAAAGGTCCCGAGGCGTAAGAGTCATGTTGTCTTGTGACGAAGAACCAACCATTACCCTCTCACCTGAACCTCCAATAGTCAGAACTACTACCTCGCCAGTCACCAGATGCCTCAACACAAACCCTCACCCTTACCTAAACGATCAGGGAGGAATCCTTTCTGGAGGAGGCCCTAGCCATTCCGTACTCACCCCCAGGGCCCAAGAGTACACAGTTGAACAACTATTGGAAGCTACGCAGACTCTTCAACCTTCTTCAACACCCCTCTCCTACGGGGAAGCCTTGAGATCTTTACCCCTAGCCAGAAGTACAGTCGCCACTTCCCTGATGGGAGTCAGCTGTCCTACTGGAGGACCTGTCTTCTCTACGGGAATGGTGTACCCAAACTATCTACACACATAGTACTCACCATACATGCCGCCGTACTTCCCCAGTTGGCCAGGAGGTCAGCCATGGCAGGTTCCACCTCCCCTAAATCAAGTAACAGGAATGTCTCTTCCTGAGAGCCTAGGTCCAGGAACCTCCCAACCTCCTGTCATCCCCCATGTGACAGAACCAAGAGCAGGAGCTACCCTTTCGGAGCCTTACCGTCCCAAATTTCGAGAATGTTTTGCTGAACACATAGCCCATTTTGACTTCCCCAATAAGATCAAGATCCCGGCTAATGTAAAAACGTACGATGGGACTGAAGATCCAGATGACCACCTGAATGTATTCTCTGGGGCAGCAACCATAGAAAAATGAAACAATGTTGAGTGCTGCCACATGTTCATGAAAACTCTAGTAGGACTAGCTCGCCTATGGTTCTATGGCCTCCATCCTCGGAGCAATACGTCTTTCGATGACCTGAGGAGAACTTTCATGTCAAACTTCAACCCCCTGAAAAAATGTACTAAAGATGCTGCAATCCTGCACCAGATCCAGCAGGGGGAACATGAGGATCTTCGAACCTTCATCGAAATATACAAAAGGGAAGGTTTGCAATACAGTGGAGCCACAGAGAAAATCAGAGTGTCAGGTTTCATGGGTGCCATACGGCCCAAAAAGCTTTTAAGTAGATTTCATGAAGATGTTCCTCAAACCATCGAGGAAGCCTTTGAAAGAGCAGAAGCCTACCTCAGGGGAGAAGAATCTCTCACTAGGCAGGACTCCAAGAAACGAGATAGGGAAGCTGGAGAGACAGCCCATCCAGCTCTCGAAGACCAGGTTTCCAGCTTTACAATGAGAGGCGATCCGGTAGGTCATATGAGCCCCGAAGGAATGAGGAACGGAGAAGGTCTCCCAGACCAGGGAGGTACCATGATAAAGAAAAACAAGTGTTCACTTCTTTACTAAGACGCCTCAAGAAATACGCTCAACTGAGGAGGTCAAGTACACCTTCCGCCCTCCAAGACCTTTATCCAAACCAGCTAACAAGAGAGATGCTAGTAAGCACTATGCCTTCCACAATGATACTGGGCACCACACCAACGATTGCTACCAGCTAAAAAAGAGGATAGAGGAGGCCGTAAAGTTCGGTGAGCTGGCTCACCTAATCAAGGACATCAAAGGAAGGAAAGAAGACGGAATGAGAGATAAAGAGGTCAATATGATCAGGCAGGAAGTGAGTCCACAGATCAAGAGGCCACGTACTGAGCCTTGGAACAAACAATACATCTGTCTCCCCCCTGCCCCGGACGAGTTGATTGTCACCCCGGTGATAGTTGAAGCAGAATTGGATGGTTTCCCAGTGGATAGGGTGTACATGGACTGTGGTGCCTCATCAGACGTAATGTACGAAAGATGCTTCGAATCATTGAGTCCAGAAATCAAAGCCAAACTCAAGAGATCAGATGCTTCCCTGGTAGGTTTTTCTGGGGAGCGTGTGCATCCCTTTAGGAAGCTTACTCCGAGTGTCTGTTTCAGAGATGGAGACTTGGAAAGAACAGAAGAACTGACGTTCTCAGTAATTAGGTACCCGTCCAGTTACAACGTCCTCATCGGAAAAATGGGCATCTCTACTTTTGGTGCTGTAGTCTCAACAACACATGGCCTGATGAAGCTCCCCACCCCAAATGGGATCGCCATGCTCAAACCCTCAGCTGAAGCCTTGCTTATAGCCACTGTGGAAGAAGCTCAAGACCTCAGGGAGGCAGAAACACCAACTCGTGACCCTGTTCGGGAACTCAACATAAACCCTGCCTACCCGGAGCAGACCATTAAAGTCAACAACCAGCTACCCGAAAGGGTAATATCTAAACTAACTGATCTTTTGCACGAAAGTAGAGACGTATTTGCTTGGTGCTCAGGAGACATGAACGGGATCCAAAGAAGTATGGCCGAACATGCCTTGAACATCGCTCCCTCCTATAAGCCGGTCGTTCAGAAGAAGAGAAGCTTGGCCCCGGTTAGGAGCCAGACAGCATGTCAAGAGGTTGCAAAGTTAGTAAAAGCTGGCATCTTAAGGGGGTCCAATACCACACTTGGGTTTCCAATCCAGTTATGGTTTCAAAGCAAGAAGGAACTTGGAGGATGTGTGTGGATTTCAAAGATCTTAACAAGGCCTGCCCTAAAGCCTACTACCCCCTGCCCGAAATTGATTGGAAGGTAGATTCCCTCACAGGTTTTCAATACAAGTGCTTCTTGGACGCCTACAAGGGGTATCATCAAATACAAATGAAACCGAAAGACGAAGAAAAGACATCCTTTCACACCGACAAGGGGATCTTTTGCTACAAAAAAGATGACTTTTGGCTTGAAAAATGCGGGGGAAACTTACCAACGTCTGGTAGATCAAGCTTTCTCAAAACAGATTGGGAAAAATATGGAAGCCTACGTAGACGACTTGGTCATCAAAAGCAAGTCCGGGGAGGCCATGATTCAAGACATCCGGGAAACCTTCAATAACCTCCGAGGAATAAACATGAAGCTTAATCCAGTGAAATGTTCGTTTGGTTTGAAGAGGGAAAATTCCTTGGCCATATAGTGGGAAAGCAAAGTATCAAGGCTAATCCAAGCAAAGTTCAGGCTGTCTTAGACATGAAGTCGCCTGCCACAAAGAAGGAAGTGCAGAGCCTCAACGGTAAAATTGCTGCTTTGAAACGTTTCTTACCCAAGTCCGCGGAAAAATCCTTACCTTTCTTTAGAACACTAAAAAACTGTGTTGATAAGAAGGATTTCCGTTGGACGGTAGAGGTAGAAGCTGCTTTGCTAGAGGTTAAAAAACACATAGCTTCCTTTCCAGAAATGGACGAACCTGAAAAGGGGAAAGTAATAACAGTTTACTTGTCTGCAGGATCAGAAGCGGTCAGCTCAGTCCTCATGGTTGACCGAGGGAAAGAGCAAATACCCGTATACTTTGTCAGCTGGGCCCTCAAAGATACCGAAATCAATTATGCTCCCATAGAGAAGCTGGTGCTAGCACTTGTGCACACTACCAAGAGGCTGAGACGATATTTCCAGGCTCACCCAATGAAAGTTGTCACCGGCCAACCTATACGCTCTGTCCTAGAAAAACCTGAAGATTCGGGGAGGTTAGCAAAATGGGCCATTGGCTTGGGGGAGCACAAGATAGAATATGTACCAAGGAGGGCCTACAAAGGGCAAGTATTTGCTGACTTCCTCACTGAGTTACCCATCCAGCAGACGGAAGAAGAAATGAATGAGGTCGAGGAAGAATGGTCTGACCTCAAAGGGAAGTGGTGTCTTTTTACTGATGGAGCCTCAAGTGTAGAAAGTTCTGGGTCTGGTCTTGTCATCAGGGACCCCCACGGAACTGAATAGACTTATGCACTCCGTCTTGACTATCCCTACACTAACAACGTTGCTGAATACGACGCCTTGTTGGTCGGCTTAAGATTGGCAAAAAGTATGAAGGTTTGAGAACTGAATGTGTTCGTTGATTCCAACCTGGTCGTCAAACAAGTAAATGGAGGGTACACAGCTAAGGAGCCTTCAATGATCAAGTACAAAGATAAGGTTAAAGAGCTCATCAAGGACCAAGAATAAACAGGCTGATGCCTTGAGCAAATTGGCTTCTCTAACGTTTGCTCACTTAACTAAAAAGGTCCTGGTTGAGGTGCTCCGAGAACCATCCATTAATGACAAAGAAGTCCAAGATGTTGTCACCGAAACAGAATCCACATGGATGACTCCCATTGTGTCTTACCTTAAGGAAGGGAAGCTGCCAGATGATGAGAAAGAAGCAAAGAGGTTGGTCATCAAAGCAAGGCAATATGTGATTGAAGACGATAAGCTCTACAAGAAGGCCTATTTGGCGCCCCTACTCAGGTGTGTGGGCCCCAATCAAAGAAATTATCTCATCAGGGAGATACATGAAAGGATATGTGGCATGCATACCGGACCTCGTGCTGTTGTGTCGAAGCTAGTGAATCTTGGCTATTATTGGCCAACTATGCACAAAGATGCATTCGAAACAATTCGCAAGTGTGAAGCATGCCAATTGCAAACACCGGTGAAGACCAACCCAAAGCATGATCTTGTACCCATCATCTCTGCATGACCCTTCTACAAGTGGGGGATGGACATAGTGGGTCCCTTCCCACAAGCCCCGAGAAAGCTGAAGTTCCTTCTGGTAGCTGTTGATTATTTCACCAAGTGGCCAGAGGTCAAGCCATTGGCTACCATATCCGGGAAACATGTGATGAACTTCGTGTGGGAACAAATAATTTGCAGATATGGGCTGCTAGGAGAGATCGTCACGGACAACGGAAAGCAATTTGCCCACAAGCCGTTCAGCAGCTGGTGCTCCGAGCTAGGCATCAAGCAAGTATTCAGCTCGGTAGCCTACCCCCAGTGCAATGGGCAGGTTGAACGCATGAATAGAAGCATCGTCGAAGGAATCAAAACAAGGCTGTGAAGATATGGTAAAAAATGGGTCGATGGGCTCCCAAGTGTTTTATGGGCTATAAGAACTATGGAGAAGACCAACCACCAAAGGACACCCTACATCCTTGTCTTCGGATGTGAAGTTGTCATACCTGCAGAAATTGGGGTAAGCTCAAGGAGAAGTGCTTGCAAACGCTCACAAGGAAATGACGAAGAGGTGCTGCTCAACCCGGACCTCTTGGAAGAAACAAGGGACCAAGACTTCATCAGGGAGGCAAGATACAAAAAGAAGCTGGAAGCCTACTACAACACAAGGGTACGGAAGGAGGTCTTCAGACCATGGGACCTTGTGTTAAGGTGCAATAAAGCCAGCAAACAACAAAGTTTGGGGAAGCTAGGTCCTCGATGGGAGGGCCCCTATGTCATCAAGGAGGCTCATAAAGGGGGGTCCTACAAGCTAGCTGACCCCAACGGCAAGATAGTCCCAAGACAGTGGAGTGACAAGCACTTGAAACGATTTTATGTTTAAATGCTTGCAATACTACTATGTACTCCAAATGTTATGACTAATGAAAGAACTTTGTTTTAAGAGCGATTCACTTGTCACTTATCTTATCAAAGGGTGAGCCCCTCCTAACAAGGCTCCATGGGATCCGACGCTATACCTGCCCATGAAACGGGGATGAGCTCCCAGGCCACAACTGCTCAACAGGAAACAAGGCTAATAACCTTCCTGTATACAGGGTAAGTTCCTAATACAATCCACAACTCCATGGGACAAGTCCTAAAAGGAAAACCTAAACCCATAAAAGAGGGTGCGCTCCTCACACCAAGGCAGCTCATACATGTTCACATAAAAATATAAAAGACGAACATTTAATATAACTACCATTGAATAAGGTTCCAAATGAACAAACAAGTTGATAAGGTAAGTATTGCATCGGCTCCCTGACTAAGTAACTTGGGCTGGATGACTGTATCATTCAACTCTATGTGAAAGGTTAAGGACATTGCAAACACAACTCATGACAAGTAACACATTCAAAACAACCAAACATTAAACATAAAAAGAGCATCACCCCTAAAGGGGGAGAATTTCCATTAGTAAATCCTAAAAAGCCCCTAGGGCTGACAACCAAAAGTTCATAAAAATAGAAAGCTTAACCATAACAAGTTCAGGGGATAGCAGAGTCTTTAGCTTCATTGGTGGCATCGCCTTCACCGGTGGAAGCTAGGGTCTTGTTACCAATGTCTTTATACAGGCCATCAGTATCCAGGCCAACAAACGGATCATCTTCAGCAGAGGGAGGAGTAGAATCAACCTCGAAGGCTTGAAGTGGGGTGGGACTCTCAAATACCTGATCCAAGTGTGGAACCCCGGACGTACCAGCAGGCTTAAAACGTTTTGAACTACCTTCCCCACCACTACCTCCCTCAAGTATGATCTTGAGAGGCCTCTTGGACACATAAGACTGGAAAACCTCATTGGCCACTTCCTTCTTCAAACCCTCCGGCTCCAAGTCTTGCAAGAAAGTAAGAGGCTGCTGAGAAGCCTTGTTGATGGTAGAGATATAAGGATAAGTGGAGATCTCCATCGCCTTCACTGCGTCAACAAACTCGGTCCCAGAGGAAGGCTTAAAGGATGGAAGATCCTCGGGCTTCTGACCCTCCTCTGCCGCTTTGAAGCCAACCGGGATTCCCCCGTGACGGCCAAAGGCTATAGCCTTTGCATAGATATCAGCAAGATGAGCGTTAAACTCCTTGGAATGCAGAAGGTTGGTGACAAAACGGGCCACGCCTCTAGATATCAACCACTCCTTCTCCTCAGTCAGACGGTCAACCTGAGCCCGAAGCTCCAAACCAACCTTTTCTATCGCCACTTGCTCCTGCTTGACAGCTTCACGAGCCCGAGCCAAACCCTGCCTCTCCTCAACAACTTTCTCTTTCTCCTCATTCAACCCTTTAAACATCTTATCAAACTTCTCTATCTCCAAACCCAGTTGAGTCCTGGAAACAGCCAACTCATGCACCAAATCCTTCTCTCTGGCAACATAATGTGCCAATTCCTCTGTCACCTTCACCAGCTCAGCTTCATGCTCCTCATGAAAACCCCCAACCTGTTCCCGGCGAAACATCAACTCGCCCCATCTGGCCATCCCATCCGGGAACATAGACAAGAACTGCCCAAAGTGATAATACATCTTTTTCATGACATCACGATCCAACCACTCTTTGTGTATTGCCCTTTCAGCATCAGGAATGCAATTATCGATCAGATCACGACAAACGAAAGCTTTCTTCAGAACATCACTACTCTTCACATCCCACTTTGGCACAAAAATCCCCTCACCATGACCCTGTTGTGCAGATGGGTCACCAACAACATCGGTAGCTGCCTTAGAGCTCTCACCTCCCTCACCTTGCAAAAATAAAAGCTCCTGGTTCCACCCTCAACTACAACATCCTTCGGCTTCTTAAACACAGCATCATCCTTTTTGGGAGAGGACAGAGTAAGTTTACCTTTCCCTGAAGCAGGTGAATAACCCATAGCAGACGCTATTATTGAAGAATCTTCATCCGCATCCTCGAGAACCAAGGGAATGGCAGTTGTGTTCCCTTGAGAGGAAGAAACAGTCTGCGGTCGCTTGCTGGAGCGACGAACAGTGACTGCCTTCTGTCCAGAAGGCTCTGCAACAGTCGAGGTGGACGAGATGATGCTAGTATACTCCCCTTGAAAACGAACATGCTCTGTCCTCACTACCACGTTCTTCCCTTCACTCAAAGCACCCACCTTGAACTTGACATCAGAAATATCATCCAACGCGAGAAAATCCAGGGTACTCATCTCTGCAAAAAGAAAAGAAAATCAGGTAAGAAACAAGCAAAGAAAGATGGGTAGGGAAAGCAAGCCACAACAACACATACCCTCCCCACCATGACATATCACCGGTTCGGTCTCCGGATCGTCCCAATTGGTACTCAAACCCATAATGACTAACAATCCTCGGGAAAAGTAAGGAGTCGAGTGGGAAAAGCACGAAGTTTCTCCAATAGTTCCTGATCAAGGGTGTTAGGATCAGGCTCCTTATCGTTCAGTGGAGCATCCGAAACTCTCCTAGGAGCATTAAAAGGCAGGAAATCAGAGTTAAGAAAGAAGAACTTGTCTTTCCACGTAGAGACAAGCCCTATGACACTGGATATTAGGGCTGGTTCACATTGGGTCTTTTCAATGGTGAACCAATTCCTATTCTTGGCTAGCCGGAAGAAACGACGATACATGGCCAAGGGAGGCTCATATCCTAGGCAGCGGCATACAATCTTGAAGTGTAAAATTCGAGCAACGCTGGAGGGGCATAACTGGTCAAGAGACAGTTGAAGATACTCAAGGACATTAAGAAAGAACTTAGAAAAAGGGTACCGAAGGTTACCCTGATCGAACTGACGAGTATACACGGCTATCTTCCCTACCGGAACAGTGCTCACTGGATTTTTCCCCTTGGAAACTGTGACAACCGGTAAAATTCGGTCAATCGTTGACTGGATCTTGATCATGATCCCTATATGCTTCGCATATACTAAGGTTGATTTTGGTTAAGTTGAGTTGTTACAAGTCCAACAAATGTCTTTCGTGAAGTTCGTGAACGTCTAGATGTTCTAAAGAAAGATTGCACATCTTAACGTTAACGAACCGATATCGATGAGAATTCGTCAGAATGGACAAACTTAGAGTTATTGCGTATAAATACGGCACGTATTTGTTGTTGAAGCGATCGGATGTGAAATCGGCTTGAAGTATGGATTAAAATGAAGCGTTTGGAGAACGCGGAGAGTAACCGATATGAGAACCGGACATCAAAATGTGTGGTTTTAACTGCATTTACGCTTTCGAAATAATTATTTATTTTAAATAATGTTATTTATTTAATATCGAAAGCTATCGGGTTGTTTAAATGGAGGAAACGGTAACCGGTTAGGATAACGCGATTCTAACGGACGCTCTGAAGGAACGTGTAGGATACCGATATTAATTATATTTTCGCTTGGTTTAACGTTATTTAAGATTACGAATAAAACTGACTAATTCTTATAATTAATTATTGAGCCTAGATATGAACCGAGACGTTTCGCGAGATTACGGGTTCAAAACGCGGTATCTACCTACCTAACCCTTAACCCTACTATATAATGGGCTCAATCCCTTCTTCTTCTTCATTCCTAACCTACACCAAAGATGAAACCCTCTCAAATCCTCTCAACTCTCTCTAGATCTCTCTCTCTCTCTACACTCACTCTCTCTCTCCCGTCTCTCCCTCGTCTCTCTCTCTGCTGAACAACCGGCCGCCCACCATCCCCATGGTGGCGGCGGCGTGATGGTCTGAAAGCCCAAAAATGGGCAGAGGTAGGTGGAGAGTGGTGGTTTGGGGCTGCATGTTTGGATCGAGTGGCGCGGAGGCTTGATTTGGCTCGGGTTTGGCCCGATTGGGGCTGACCGGGTTGTTGTTTGGTAAGTGCAGGTGGTGTCCGGCCATGGTGGTGGTTGTGGCTAAGAAGGATGGTGGCTGTGGTGGTTGAATGGCGGCGCACGGTGGTGGTTCGGGCCGGACAGACCAGATCGAGTCTGGTTCTGGTCTGAACAGGTTCGTTAAGACTGGTTCGGGCTGGTTTGCGGCCTGCATGTTGGGTTTCAGTTCAGCTTCGGGTCTGGTAGGGCTCGGGTTCAGGTCAGTTGTGGTTGTTGTTGGCCGATAAGGATGGCGAAGGTGATTTTTGGTGGTTTCGTGGTGGTCCACGATCCGTTCGGGTGTAATTGTTTGGAGATGGTTTAAGTTGTGGTTTGAAGCCGGTTAGAAGCGAGTTCGGTCAGATCTAGTCAACGAGCGTTGCATGCGTATATAAATGGTATAATATCTTGATTTGTTATTATTATTTTCATTATTTTATATATATAAGTGTGTATATATATATTATAGATACGAAACTAATGTGACCCACGAAACGAACCAACATTGATTATATAATAAGCTATATTGTATATTAAAGACGGATTTGATAATATTGTATATTGGACTGGACCGTTGGACTATATTATATAATTATATCTATATATACTTATATATATAAATTATGATGTACATAATTATACGAGTATAACTTATATAAAATGGCGAAATGTATAAAGTCTCGTTCGATGGAAATACGGATAAATATATTGAATGATATGTATTTGTAATTGGTTTTTGAGTAAATTATGGACAACTTGTGTTGTCTGGATGGTATAAAAACAGAGGAAACTCTGCCGAAATTTTATAAGATCCAGAGCATAACAAGTGTAATATACTTTCCTAAAAACAATGTACAAAACAAATATATTTATCCGATTCTATAATTAAATATGAGCTATACGTTTCGTAGCACTAAGTCCAACGTAGGTTACACACGAGTGGTAACAGGTGCGCAACTTGAGTACTACGTCGTATGTTAACCCCTAATTAAGTCGTAATTGGTTCGTGGAGTCACACCACTTTCAAGACTCAGATTCGTACATACGAATCTAGATAGCTGGATAATATGCTTTTCGTGTTAGATCTTAAGGTGTCTTTGTTGGTAATTAGGACACAAAGATGTGAATAATGGTTCAAGCGTTGATTGCTAACTTAGCAGGAATGTTCAGGTGAGTTCATGCCCCCACTTTTTACTGTTTTATAACTGTTTTCGGGGTGGAAGACATACTTGTTCTATGAAAATAATATTTGTTTTGAGGAAACAATACTGGTTTTATGAAAACTTGTTTACTATAAACGTAACAAAGATTTGATTGTACAGATTGGTACAAAAAGGGATAATTTGTACGGGAAGGTACAAATTGGTATTAAATTGATAATTTGTACGGGAAGGTACAAATTGGTATTAAATGGATAATTTGTACGGGAAGGTACAAATTGGTATTAAATGGATAATTTGTACGGGAAGATACAAATTGGTATTAAATGGATAAATGGTATTATATGTTTTTCTCGACCCTTTTCATTTAAATGTTTTTCGAACATCTTAACAATCAGGGGGATTAACATGCGGGTATGATGAATAAACTGGAAATATAGAATATATGATGCCCTCTGGTTTGTGCACCGGTGGCTATGATTCTTTCGTGACACCAATGACGACCGACGGGTTGACACCCTCTCCCAGCACACCTTAATCATTAGCCTTCAGAAAAGGCCGTTGTTTATGTTATAGTACTATTGGGTTGACTCCCCCGTTTTCATGATTTGTTTGAGTCGAAATCTGCTTGAAAAATGAACATAAACATCAGCAAGTCCCTCTTGGATAAGAACGGCACCTCGGGAAACAAAGTTATGGATTGATTAAGAGCCTTAGGATACATCATATGCTTGTAAGACCTAGCTAGTCTACATAATTCTAATCTAGTAATATGGAAATCATACGCCTTTTGTTTTAAAAGCTAAAGAAATATGAGTAGTTGCCTTAAAACCTGTAAATGCGACAATCGCTTTTTACTTTATAAAACATGTTGGCATCGAACGTTTTGTTTTACTACTTCTGCTTTTAAATACATTTTAAACTATGGGAAGAAATCACGTCATTGAATATGGGTTTACAAAGTACAAATATAAAACCATGAACTCACCAACTTTATGTTGACGTCTTTTAGTATGTCTTTCAGGTTTAGATTTTGGCAATGGCATGGTTGGAATAGGCAAACACCTTGGAACTGGAAACCTTAGAGTTTAGAAATGGCGTTTGGAGTTCAACGAGTCTTAGAAGTATATATTCCGCCGCGTAGTATTAAAGAGTTCAACCCACAAGGATTTTCGGGGTGTGACAGAAACCACAGGCTCGAATGACAGGGGAATACCAATCTCGGTGCAAAACCGTTCAGCATCAGATTTAAATAAACGAGTGAACTGGGAGGCAAGATCATTTTTAGACATAATGAAAGCAAGTATGAAAATGAAGGAGGTTACTTACCAAATATAAAGGAGGAAAATAGGAACGCCGGCGAGTAAAGATCGTAGGAGAGAGAGAAGGGTTTTTATTAAAGAGGGAAGAAAATGAGGGATTAATGAAGAGTTGCAAGCTTTATAAAAATTTAAAATTCGAATTAATGGCTAAGGACGGTTACCGAGGGAGTAACCGCCTCACAGCTGTCCCACTTGCATGATGTCAGCCTAGGCACCCATCAAATCAAGGGTAGTCTGCAACAGCTGATGGGACACGAAGCTTCTCCCGAGAAACAAATATGACCATTTATATTATTTAAAAAAGACGCCATGATTAGATGCAAAAGGCCAGACACTTACATTAAATTGTTGAGGACACACGATAAGTACCATGCTCCCAGGGGGGAGCCTAGAATTTAATAGCTCCTCGATACCAAAGTAAGAATGGCTAACATTGTCACCAAGGAGCCGGATAATTTGCAAGTCACAAGCACTTATAACTTCTTTACAAATGCTTATGACGGGGAGCTGATGACGTGGGTCCTAAAACGACCACGTTTAGTCCCTTGTCAAAAAATAAAGTAACGTAAAGCGTTAAGCTTTACCTGACTTAATGGAGCTGAACAGCTAATGTAGGGCAGCGTGGCTACCATACGGTAAATATGCAGCAGAAAGTAAACAGTAAAACCCATTGGAAACATTAAAAGGTATTTTGGCTTCTTATTATGGTCAAGACAAAATCATCACAAAGCTCCAAGCAAGACCTAGGAAATAGTAAAAGCTGAAAACATACCAAATGGGCAAAGTCTCACTGCAGGGAGCATATAGAGAGTCAATCCTTACTAGGTATAGTAGGAAGGCTACCATAAGGGAGCTCCAGGGCAGAATTCCATTGCCTATATAAGGAGACCCTTGGGTTGTCATTCTACACATTCACTCCACACTTCTTCTCTTTACTCTTACACTCTCTAATTCATTATTTCCCAACTCCAATCGAATATATACTTATTCTCATGCCGGATTCCAAACACAAGAGACCCCCTCCTGCGTTAAGGCTAACGGTGTTTGTTACCTTGTGCAGGTCCCTTCCAGGAACTCCAGGACCCTCTAAACCTAATACACTCATAACCAATAACATCTCTTAATCTAATCTCGGTCATTTTTCTTGTTGTAGCACAAAAATAAATTACTATTATTGTAAATGTGACAGTGGGTCAAAGGGTGTTGGGCTGGGGCTGGAAGCAAGAACCGTTGGGGACTAATGAATTGCAGGAACTGCAACAATGTGCAGCGTTGATACGTGAGGTTCGCTGCTCGGCACGTGCAGGATAAATGGCTCTGGCCGAGTTGCAGCGATGGCCTGTTCTCAGTTAGCGGCTGCAGAAAATTATTGTCATCACATGCTGTCCCGTATTATCCGTTTGAGTGGATTAAGGAGGTGCCGAAAAAGATTTCGGTGTTTGGGTGGAGAGTAATTCAGGATCGGATTCCAACGATGGTGGGGCTGAAAAAAAGAAACATTATTCACGGGTCGGTCGCTTGTAGGTTGTGTGGCGAAGGTGACGAGGACGCAGATCATCTTTTTTCGGCTTGCTATGTCGCTTCGGTAATATGGCAGAAGATCAGCACATGGGTTGACATTGCTCCAATATTTGCCTTCAATGCTAAAGAGATTCTTGAGATGTACAGGAATGTAAACATTGCACAGGAGAAGAGAAAGTGGATCCGAGTCATTATTTTGGCGGCTTGTTGGGCAATTTGGAGGGCGCGTAACGACTTAGTGTTTAGTGGCAAAAGAGTAAACATCAATGCTATTTTTGGCGACGCCCAAGTTACGGCTTACACATGGGTGAAACATAAAGGGAAACAAGCGAATTGGTCGTGGGAGAATTGGCTAGCTTTCAACACTCCTATAACTTAAGTGAGGTTTGTTTATGTTGGGCCACGATTGGGTGATATGTGCGGTGATTGTAATTAGTACCTTGCTTGTTACAACCATGTACTCATGTAAATATTTTGGTGATGAATAAAGTTTGAAGTTTGCCGATCAAAAAAAAAAAAAAATTATTTTCTACGCGTTTGTTAAGATTTGGTAAAATATTTTGACATTAAATGTGAGGATGTTCTAACTAATTCCTTTTCTTTTATTCTGGCGGAGAGAAAGACTTGTGGTTCTTATCTTGCGGTAGTATTAAAATTAGAAAACTTGTCAAAGCTACAAATCTTATAAGGAAATTTTATTTTTATGTGACGAGGGGACATGATAAAACTTGAGGATCTATCACGTACCATCAAATGATTTGATTATATTTTTAAAGTCACAGAACGTAGATATTTAGTTTTACCAAATTCGGAAGATTAATATTTAAAATATCTAGAATTACAAGTTTAGAATTTGATAAATTGAGAGACAAAAGTAATATTTAATTTTTATAAATTTTTGTTATAAAACAATAGAGTTACATACCAACATAATGCAACTGGAATACAACGGATATCAATTAAGTTTGTTAGGGTTTTGATACACCACTAGCATTCGGTATAGTAATGGAAAGAGAAACCTAAATTGTTTGAAAAACTAAAAAGTATGTCTTAGCTTCAATAACCACACACTTTTTGCAAGAATTTAAAAACATTGAAATGATCACAACCTTTTTCTTCAATATATGAAATATAACATTTTTTAATTACACTTTAAATAAAATAAAATGCTCTTTAATTTGTTGTGTTTTTTTTTTAAATTAACATCTTATGATAAAGTTAAACATGTAGAAAAAAAATGTGGGAAAAAAAAAAAGAAAAATACTACACAATTTATTCCTCATTCTGTTTTGGAACCTAGACAAATAAAATGAGACATGTGGCAGATGGAGGCTACACAATCTCCACTTGATTAAAACGTCTAAACGCTTGCCTCTTCCTTTGAAAGGGCTATGGAAGAGTAAAAGGTCGTGTAGCATTTTCCTTTTTCTTTTTCTTTTCTTTACAATTTTTGAATAACGTTTTCGACAATATTTAACAAATGTTATACCAAATTAAAATCATTTTATTCTTGTTAATTTGGTATATTTTTTTAAATATTTTCTTAAAAAAAAGCTATACCCATTTAAAAATTGTGGGGAAAAGAAAATTTAAAAGGCAACAGGAGGAAAACAATGCGTAGCTTTTCTGATGTTTATTTTTTATTTTTATTATTTAAAAAGTGTGTGGTCAATGTATGCACCTATAATTTTCCTACAATAAAGAGGGATTGTTTTGTTTAAGGGTGATACTATTTGGACACCCAAAAATTTATTTGGACACCCTAGGTATGCCTCGTATAGCTCTATATGAGGCATATTTAGGTCAAAAAGCTGCACACAAACTTAAAGGGAATCTCAGACCTAAAACTTCGTGCCAATATTTCTCATATTGGTCAATATGAGGTATATCATAGCCAAGTATGCCTCATATAGATCAATATGAGGTATATTATGGTCTTTTTATTATCTTTTTGTATTTTTATTTTTATTGTTTTAAATAACTAAAAATACTAAATTAACTTTAAAAAAATTCAAAAATTAACAAAAAGTTAGTTATATTCATTCCAATATTATTTTAACAAAATTACAACTTTTTGTTACCAGTATTATTTTATAAAAATTATTTCATTTGTTTGGGTATGGATGGTTTGAATTAGGATAGGTTCACATTAAAATTGATTAAAATTTAAAAAAAATTAAAATAACAATAAAAAAATTAAAAAGTAAATAAAAATTAAAAAATTAAAATTAAAAAAAAACAAAAATAAACTTAAAAATAAAATTATAAGGGATCTGAAAATTTTCATTTTGAACCGGACCGGTTCGACCCTATCAGGCTAGATAACAACCCGGACTGTTACGACCCAGCCGGGCCGGGTAGCGACCATAACTGTTTCGACATGACCCGCCCCGTACCTTTTCGACCTGACCCGTCCCGTAGCGACCCGGCTGGTCCCGGTAGTGACCCGGACCATTTCGACCCGGTCGGGCCTGGTAACGACCGGACCGTTTCGACCCGACGGGACCGGTAGCGGCCCGGATCATTTCGACCCGACCGGGCCCGGTAACGACCCAGACCGTTTTGACATGACCTGGACCGCTTCGAACTAGCAGGGCCCGGTAGCGACCCGGACCGTTTCGACCTGGTCGGGCCCGGTAACAACCCGGACCGTTGCAACAATAAAAATGAAAATAAAAAAAATAAAAAAAGACCCTGATATGCCTCGTATTAGTTAATATGAGGCATATCAAAGCCACCATATCAGTTTTCAAGCCAAGTATTGGTACCAATACTAGGCTTGATATGCCACGTATTGGCCAATACTAGTTGAAATTTTTTTTACACTATTTAAAATAATGTTGGTAACAAAAAGTTGATTTTTTTTTAAATAATATTGGACAGAATATAACTAATTTTTTGTTAATTTTTGGATTTTTTTTAAGTTAATTTAGTATTTTTAGCTATTTAAAAACAATAAAAATAAAAATATATAAAGAAAATAAAAAAAAAGATCCTGATCTGCCTCGTATTGGTCAATATGGGGCATATCAAAGCCACCACGTATTGGGTTTGATACTAGGCTGAGAAGAAGTGATATGAGGACTAATATGCCTCATATAGACCTATATGAGGCATACTGATGTATTAATATGGATCGTATTGCCCAATATGATCCATATCAAGTCACCCTCTTATCACTTTTCAAGCCTAGTATTGGTACCAATACTAGGCTTGATATGCCACGTATTGCCCAATACTAGGCTTATCAGTGTTTAATACTACTCATATTGCCCAATACTAGGTATATCAAGGCTATTTTTATTTTTTTAAAATACAATATTATTGTAATAATATTGTTTAAAAATACTAAAATAACTTTTAAAAATCCAAAAAAAAAAAATTTAAGTTTTATTGATTTGAACACTATTTAAAATAAAGGGAAATATCCGGTACAAAGTGTTTTTTCGGTAACAACTGTGAGAATCAAAGGAGGGTATTTTTTTATTTTTTTTTCAAATTTTTTTCCCATATTGTTAAACATGTATTATAATATTGAAAACTAAAAAAAAAAATTGGGAAAAAAATAATTTTTTTTACTCTCTTTGATTTTCACAGTTTTACCGAAAAACACTTTGTATTTGATCTTTACTCTTAAAATAATGTTGGTAACAAAAAGTTGATTTTTTTTTAAAATAATATTGAACAGAATATAACTAATTTTTTTGTTAATTTTTGGAATTTTTAAAGTTAATTTAGTATTTTTAGTTATTTAAAAACAATAAAAATAAAAATATATAAAAAATAAAAATAGACCATAATATGCCTCATATTGATCTATATGAGGCATATTATTTTATTGTTTTCTGTGTAGGTCAACATCAATTAGCTAAAAGACAAAAATTGTACTTCAATATGCCTCCTATAGGTCTATACGAGAAGTATAAACTTTATTGTTTTCTGTGTAGGTCAACATCAGATAGCTAAAAGACAAAATTTGTATTTTAATATACCCTATATAGGTCTATACGAGGCATGACCAGGGTGTCCAAATAGATTTCAAGGGTGTCCAAATAGCCTGAGCCTTTGTTTAATGTTATCTACTAGGGATGAAAACTAAACATGATGGGTAAAGTTGAAACCCAACAGACACTTTGAGGTTTGGTAATCAGGTATACGATCAGGATTCAGGAATAAGATTCTTATATTTTTTGTTCGGGTTTCAGATGGGTTTTGGATCTATACATACAATAAAGTAATTAGGGTGGGGACACATGACATTTTTTTTTTGCACGGTCAACGAATCAATTTTTGAGAACTCTCAAGCACCCTTTTGGCGAATCAGGTATTCGAGAGTACCCGGGCCACCAATTACCACCAATTCCCGGGAAAACCCGACCACTCACCCGCCCGAAGGCACGACAGTGAAATAATCGGTAAAACCGGTCGGGTTTAGAACTCGAACCCTTCAACCAACTGGGCTACAAGTGTTGGGCGGAGACACATGACACTTAATAAGACTATCCTCACCCTTGAATTCTCTCAAAAACTATTAAGGTTGTCTTTTTCTCTCTCATGTACATAGCATATGCATTTAACCCCACAATTTTTAGACGTTGATAACCTTTTTATATGATATTTTCTTTTTTAAAAAAAGTTACACCATATTAACGAACGTTTTATTATCTTTCCAACGACTACCATAATGCAATAAAAGCGAAAAAATACGGTTTTTTAATGGGTTTTTGTTCATATAGGAAAAAACACAATGCACAATACAGTAAAAAACAAATCTGCAGTAGAATAAAATACAATGTGTTATTTCGTCTGTCCGTTGTGTTTTTTCGTCTGTTCACTATGTTTTTTTTTGTCCCGTTCATTGTATTTTTTTTAGTTCTGATTATTGTGTTTTTCTTAGCTGCAGATTGTGTTTTTTATCCGAATACGGTGTTTTTTGTACTGGCATTATGTTTTTTTATGTCTATTGTGTTTTTTTGAGCTGTCATTTGTGTGTTTTTATGTTAAAATCATATTTTGAACTCAATAGTCAATTAAGTTTTGATTGTTCATATGTTTTATATTATTTATATATTTAGAGAATTAAAAAAATACCAAAGTGCAGCTTTTTTATATATCCTAATATTATGCTTTGACTAAATTTATCGAAATTCGGACATATTTAAGTTGGTTTTTGAATTATTGCTTCCATATATTTGTCACTTTTTCATACAACTTTACTTTGGCTAATATTTCCTTCATATTTACGCTATGCTCCCGAGTTTATTTAATGAGAGAAGACAAAAGAAAGGAAAATAAAACCCTCCCCTCACTTTCTTTTCTTTTCCTATTTTTTTTCCTCATCTTTTTCTTTCTCTCCAAATCTCTTCAATTTGGGAGAATGAAAATTATCCTATTTTTCTCTCTATTTCCCTTCATTTCCTCTTCTTTAAAAAAACTCTGGAACACACATCCTCTCATTTCTTTTCTTTTCCCTCCATAAAAAAACTCTGGAACATGAATCATTTTCATTTTCCTTTCTTTTCTCTTCTTTTCCTTCCTTAAAATGAGACTCGGGAACACAACGTTAAAGTTCAGGTTGTGGCCATAAATGGCTTTGTACATGTATTCACTAGAGATAACTAAATGGATAGTCCTTATGGTTTACAGAAAGTAATATCTTAGGGTATTAACTTATTTTTTTTTAACATTTTAAGGGTTTATGGTTTCAGTTTTGTAACATGTTGCGGTACTAAGACTAACTCCGTTAATTTTTGTAGTTAAGTGTTGGCAAAATGGCTAAAATGTCCTATGGCTATAATAGTTAGATGTTCTTCTAATTAACTCTATTTGATTACAAGGATAATTATGCAATTTATTAAAACATAAAAAAACCTTAACTTTTAAAAATATATTAAATTAAATACTTATACCTTATTCAATTTAGTATGTATGTTTATAGAAAAAATACTTTTATCCATACAAACTACCGTCGATAAGCCTAATTCGTATGTGCCATAAAGCACCACTTCAACTCTTATCTCCGTTGCCATTGTTGCCATGAGTTAACTATATCTAAAACACATAAAGTTGATACGATGCTTGATGAAGAATTATTTATTAATATTATTAAATTGCATAGAGTATAATTATTTAATTTAATATATTTGTATAATTTAAAGTGTTTAAATAAAATTAATAAATAATTCTATGTATTAAAAATATGAATGATCTTGTCAAATATAGATAATGCGTAGCAGCAATGACGGTGAAGATAAGAGTTGATTTGGTGCATGATAACAGATAAGAATTAAAGCGTATTAATGGTGGTTTGTATATGAAAAAAAAAGTATTGTTTTATAATAAAATATATATTAAAATGTATAGAGTATAATTATTTAATTTAGTATATTTTTACAATTTTAAATATTAAGTTTTAATAATATTAATAGATAATTCTATATATTAAAAATATTGAAGACCTTGTCAAATATAGTTAACTCATGCCAGCAATGTCGGTGGAGATGAGAGTTGATGTGGTGCTTGATGGCATATACAAATTAGGCTTATTGACAGTGGTTTATATCGATAAAGTATTGTTTTATAAAAATATATATTAAAACATATATAGTATAATTATTTAATTTAGTATATTTTTATAATTTATAAATTTTATGTATTAATAATATTAATAGATAATTTTAGTTTCAATAGCTTACAAAAAATATCGTTGTAATCAGATAGAGTTAATTATACGAATATCTAGTTATTATAGGGCATTTTAGTCATTTTATCAAAACTTAACTAGAAAAACTAACGAGGTTGGCCTTAGTACCCTGATATGTTACAAAATTGAAACCATAAATCCTTAACATGTTAAAAAAATAAGTTAGTACTCTAATATGTTACATTATATATACAATAAGGACTATCTGTGTAGTTATCTCTATTCACTATGTTTGTGTTTAGGTAAGGGTGGTGATATTAACCCCCCCCCCCAAGAGCCTCGCTTTGGCCAAAGTGAGGCGCTTTGGTTACTTTTTTAACTACCTCGGTCCGAGGTAAGTTATTATGATTTGACCCCAGGCGCCTCGCTTAGACCTAAGCGAGGCGCTTGGAATCCAGATTTTATTTTTGTGGTAAATTTTGTGTTTTGGTGGTTTGAATTGGTTTTTTATTTTATTTTTTTAAATTTTTTAATATAATTATTGTAAAAAAAATTATAAAAATTAACAATCTTCTAACCTTCATAACTTACTCAAATATTAACTATGGTGATTCATAAGCTGGGATTATAAGAAACAAGTGTGGTGATAACACACTTCGATTGGATGAGATATTGAGTTTCTAAAGCATTGTTTATGATACTATAGGAAAATGGTACAATCTGATGATTAACCATGTGGACTTACCTGAAGAAGGACTTGTGTTATTTCTTTTCAAACCCTTCCATCTTATGGAAGTTTCTAAAATTAGTTAAAAAAATGTATTTGTGAATAATACATTCATCAAAAAGACCACCTCTTTGTCAATCACCCTCATAGGAAAATCGACTCTCACAATTTGAGAATCCGGTTAAATACAGAATTCATGGATCGAATAAACGAAAAACAACTCGGTTTTAGACGGGAGATTCGAGACGAGACAGAAACAAACGATAACAAAGTCATCACAGATTCGTATTAATTCAGAAACGGTTACAGACACTATCATCAGTAGGATAAACATCTATCTCGGGGCCGGGGGAGGTCGGGCATGACCTCCCCTTTGAGAGCATTCAAAGCACAAACTCAAATCTACAAATGAAAACCAACACATGAGATTGCTATTTATAGTCCAAAGTCATAAGCCACCTTCGCCCATTTAAGGAAGTCGAACCTGCAGATTCTGCAGGTTCGCCCCTTTCAAATGGTCGAATCTAGACTTTAGGTTTTGGTCTATATTTACAAAAGCATCAGATCCATAAAATGCCCTTATGGACCACCACAATCTCATGTAACACAATACACGACTCAACCCTAGTCTATTCGACAGTGACGTCCACAAAATAGTGCATCAACAATCTCCCCCTTGGACGTTGCTGGCGAATCCACAAATCTCTTGCACATCAACAATCAAAATCACAGGTCTCCCCCTCAATACATGCACCATTGCATTGAGTTAGAAATACAATATCCTTCGTGAACTGACCAAGTACTGCACTTACGGATCCTCAGCATCAATACGCAGGAAGTCAGCTAGACCACGTATATCATTTGCGAAATCAGCAAGCCGCTGAATTACAACCAGATCACCTAGTTACGCCAATGTGAAGTTGACAATGTAATGCACTGCAGTCTCGTAGCATCAGTACCCAGGAATGTCATCTTGACCAAGTACATCATGCGCAATCCAACTAGCCTAATAAAACCTCTGCTAGAAGGATTCCATACTGACCGATCAAATATTCAACGTAACACATAGGTACTACCACTAATTCACGTCTCATATCTGCACTTAACCTTTGCATCACCCTTCACACCAACTGGAGAAATCTAACTGTCAGTACCCAATTAAAGATCTTAAATGTGACTATGTGCAAAACAATCCACTCGGACACTTGTACTTCTATGAAATTCTTCATCTGTGCTGACAGTGATTGCATTAACACATTCTTCTCTTTAAATGTTCTTGAGTAACTTCATCTGTTTGACAGAATACTAGCCGTAGACGAGTGAATCAAGCAATCAGAAGATTTCAGCAGGAACTACCGGTACAATTGTGGACTTAAAATGCTTCAGAAACTGAAGTTTTCTATAGGGCCAACAATAACTACCAACAGCTCTTGAAATTCTTCAGGACTGTAACCTTGAAACTTTCGTTGAACATACATGCCACATGACTCCTACTGGGATCCCTCATTACTTTCGGAACATTGAGATCTCAATCTTGATATGCTTGTACATAACAACTTTGTTTAAACAAGTTCCTTCAATCACACTGGAACTGGGTTGACTGTTCTTCATCTTGCGGAATAAAATCTGTCTATTTTCTGGCCCATAATAGTCATTTGAATCTGATTATCATACTATTGATTCTCATGACTACCCCACAATAAAACGTTTCATCATCATCATTTCTTCAACAATTTATGTAGACATCATCACCATTCTCCCAAAAATCTTCAAAAATTACCATACCTAAATTTTCGATAGAAAATTATCGAAATTTTTTACCCCTTAAAATACCAATTTTTCAATCTCTATGTCGAAGGGGCGAAAGTGGAAAGAAAACTACATTCGACCCCTGTGTATGGTCGAATGTAGCATGATTGGGTCGAACCAAGTTCATTTAAACCTGACTAAAATTAAGATTCCACATTCGACCAGTCGTGAGGTCGAATGTGGAAAACTTCCAGGTTCGACCTTTCTTATCAAATCAAATTAACAGATTCGACCTCCGAAACTTACGTTCGACCGTTTACAAGCCACGTTCGACCACCCGTAAGTTCCAATCTACTGCACATTCGATCGTTTGCAGAAAAACGTGTTCTTCTTCAATATTTTCTGCAAATCAGCCCATAAACACTCTGATTGTTCGAATTTGATGATGAAACTTGTACAGAAAGGTGCGGAAATGAAAACCTAACCCTCGAATTCACAAAAACATGGTGAAATCACATGATTTTGGGTTTAATTATGAATCTAGGGTTTCAACCTTTCAATCAAAAACTGAATTTTAACGTCTGAAATCATGAAAACGAGTTGTGATTGATTCAAACGACTGTTAGATTGTTCAAATCGGTACCATAGCTCTGATACCAGTGGAGAATCCGGTTAAAAATAGAATTCATTGATCGAATAAACGAAAACCAACTCGGTTTCGGACAGGAGATTCGAGACGAGACAGAAACATACGATAACAAAGTCATCACAGATTCGTATTAATTCAGAAACGGTTACAGACACTGTCATCAGTAGGATAAACATCTATCTCGGGGCCGGGGGAGGTCGGGCATGACCTCCCCTTTGAGAGCATTCAAAGCACAAACTCAAATCTACAAATGAAAACCAACACATGAGATTGCTATTTATAGTCCAAAGTCATAAGCCACCTTCGCCCATTTAAGGAGGTCGAACCTGCAGATTCTGCAGGTTCGCCCCTTTCAAATGGTCGAATCTAGACTTTAGGTTTTCGTCTATATTCACAAAAGCATCAGATCCATAAAATGCCCTTATGGACCATCACAATCTCATGTAACACAATACACGACTCAACCCTAGTCTATTCGACAGTGACGTCCACAAAATAGTGCATCAACACAATTATTCACAATTTTATACATACAACACACCTTCATCGTTGACCGTACTGTTCTTCTTGATCTTGATCTTCCCACTTGCTTTTGACAAACGTCTGGCTGACCGGAAGTTCCTTTGCAACCAGGTAGAAAGGAACTAGGTTGCAAATATAAAAATCAATCACATCACGATTTGCATCCCGGCGGAGTTCGTTGTACTGGCTGTAATGATCAGAAACATTCCAAATAACTGTAATGATCGCTATGGTTGCCTTCATCGTTGACCGATATCTCTCCGATAACAACCCTTGTTTGATTATACTCTTTATGTATGAATAGTGACCCTCTGGCAAACCTACCTCTGATTTGAATTTGTTGCTTCCATAGAGAAGTTATCAATCTCACTGTAATGATCAGGAACATTCCAAATAACTGTATAATTTCAGCTTTTGTTTAACTATTTTAGCAACTTCTAGAGTTTCCAACCCCTAATACATTCATCAAAGGATATTCATGTGAGAATGATTTCGTACAAGATTCCTATGCAAGCAAGTCAAATTCAGTTGTTGGACCAACTTGAGATATGAGTTTGATTAGCTTGAATCTCTCTGATCCATGGTATCCACTAACCGTAGCGATTATCGTGTGTCATGGATCCTTTGAAAATGGATACCATGGATCAGAGAGATTTAAGCTAATCAAACTCATATCTCAAGCCGGTGCATGTTATGAAATGACACATCCAGAATGTAATGTCATGCACAATGTGTACTCACAGTGACATCGAACACTTTATATGAGTAAAACGATCGCTTTACAGTGCCGAAAACGACTATCGTCACTCTGTATGGGTGGCTTCTTAGCGCCGATCCTACTGTCGATTTCTTTCCACAACCATTGCTCCAACATAACTTATTAGTTTCAGGTTTATAACAATCTCACTCTCCATCCAACACAGGGTTCACTAACGGTGGTGTGGTCTACCTTTTTGCTTACGATCTAACACCAAATCTCATTATCTGTCAACGACGAAGGCAACCTGAAAACAACCAGATGGTTGGTAGCTATAGGTAAGAACATTGTGGATGAGGATTGTTTATCTTCCCATTGATTTCAAGTATGTTGCCTTCATCGTTGACAGATATCTCTCTGACAACAACTGAAGGCAACCTGCAACTAGGTGATGGTCATACCAACATGAGGGTAGTCCATTGGTATTAATGGCAAAGTGATTTGTAAGGGAAGAAGAAGAGAATGTTATATATGTTTACCTTCCCATGGAAACTCTGAAGACCTTAACGGAGGTTTGCCAGAGGGGCATTGGTCTTCAGAGTTTCCAACCCCTAATACATTCGTCAAAGGATATTCATGTGAGAATGATTTCGTACAAGATTCCTATGCAAGCAAGTCAAATTCAGTTGTTGGACCAACTTGAGATATGAGTTTGATTAGCTTGAATCTCTCTGATCCATGGTATCCACTAACCGTAGCGATTATCGCTAATCAAACTCATATCTCAAGCCGGTGCAAGTTATGAAATGACACATGCAGAATGTAATGTCATGCACAATGTGTACTCACAGTGACATCGAACACTTTATATGAGTAAAATGATCGCTTTACAGTTCCGAAAATGACTATCGTCACTCTGTATGGGTGGCTTCTTAGCGCCGATCCTACTGTCGATTTCTTTCCACAACCATTGCTCCAACATAGTATCTTCTTCCCGAACTTCAACACCATGAATCCTAATCTTCTAACCTTCATAACTTACTCAAATATTAACTATGGTGATTCATAAGCTGGCATTATGAGAAACAAGTGTGAGGGTTTACCTGAAGAAGGACTTGTGCTATTTCTGCAGGAAAATGGTACAATCGGATGATTAACCATGTGGACTTACCTGAAGAAGGACTTGTGCTATTTCTGTTCAAATCCATCCATCGTATACCTAACACACTACAATTATTCACAATTTTATACATACAACACACCTTCATCGTTGACCGATATCTCTCCGATAACAACCCTTGTTTGATTATACTCTTTATATATGAATAGTGACCCTCTGGTAAACCTACCTCTATTTTGAATTTTTTGCTTCCATAGAGAAGTTATCAATCTCATTATAATGATCAGGAACATTCCAAATAACTGTATAATTTCAGCTTTTGTTTAATTATTTTAGCAACTTCCATAGAGAAGTTATCAATCTCACTGTCCAACTGAATTCATCTTCCTTGTCTTAAAACCCTTGACATCGCTGTTTGATTATACTCGTGTTCAACCTTTATCAGGTTGCCTCATCGTTGACCGATTTCTCTCCGATAACAACTGAATTCATCTTCCTTGTCTTAAAACCCTTGACATCGCTGTTTGATTATACTTGTGTTCAGCCTTTATTAGCTTTCCTTCATCGTTGACCTATATCTCTCCGATAACAACTGAATTCATCTTCCTTGTCTTAAAACCCTTGACATCGTTGTTTGATTATACTCGTGTTCAGCCTTTATCAGGTTGCCTTCATCGTTGACCGATATCTCTCCGATAACAACCCTTGTTTGATTATACTCTTTATGTATGAATAGTGACCCTCTAACAAATCGCGTAATGATAGTTGTTTTCGGCGTCGTAAAGCGATCGTTACTGTAATGATCAGAAACATTCCAAATAACTGTAATGATCGCTACGGTTAGTGGATACCATGGATCAGAGAGATTCAAGCTAATCAAACTCAGGGCAACCTTTGTTTGATTATACTCATGTACAGCCTTTATCAGGTTCTTTTGGCCACAGGTACAGAAAGGTTATAAATGTTCATGTCGTTTCAGGTTGCCTTCATCGTTGACCGATATCTCTTCGATAACAACTGAATTTTACTTGCTTGCCTGAAAAGTTGTACCGGTTATAAAGAGAAATCAACAGTCGGATCGACTGTTAATTGGTATACAGAGAGCAAACCGACGATCATTCAAAATTTAAAGTTACCGCTAACCTCTGCACCATCATCGACTACAGCAAACCAACGATCTTCCTCTACGGCACTCCTAATGGGCCTCTCGTTATTTCACGGTACGATTTGTGTTTTTGTTGCTTTTTAAATAATAAGTTTTGTGTTTATCAAACCCTAACGTCTTTAACTTATTTATTGTTATTTTATTTCTGTTTTGAGGGTGTAATGATGATGATTGTTATGATTTGATAAACGATTTTTGAAAAGTATCAACATTCGGAAATTAGTAACCAATTACGAAACGCGTCAAAGAGAGACCGGAAGTCCAGCATGTCGATTAGACATGCAAAAATCGTGTTTTGAAAAAATATGGGTATCGACTGTATAGTCGGAGCACCAAGTAGAATGATTCATGAAAATTGAACAAACTTGGATATTTCAACCAAAACATACAAACGAGCAATAAACGACCCGTAACGCCTCAAACAAATTTTGTTATATTGGGAACAACTAAAAACAATTTAAAATGAATTAAAATTAATTTTTAATCAATAACAACTATTTGAAATGAATTAACACAAGTTAATTTTTTTTTTAAAAAAAGGCCAAAGCGCCTAGCTTTGGCCAAAGCTAGGCGCCTGCTGGTCTTGATTAGACCACAGGCGCCTAGGTTTGGCCAAAGCTAGGCGCTTTGGGCTTTTTTTGAAAAATTAACTTGTTTTAATTCATTTTAAATAGTTGTTATTGATTAAAAATTAATTTTAAATTGTTTTTAGTTGTTCCCAATACAACAAAATTCGTTTGAGGCGTTACGGGTCGTTTATTACTCGTTTGTATGTTTTGGTTGAAACATCCAAGTTTGTTAAACTTTCATGAATCATTCTACTTGGTGCTCCGACTATACAGTCGATACCCATATTTTTACAAAACACGATTTTTGCATGTCTAATCGATATGATGGACTTCAGGTCTCTCTTTGACGCGTTTCGTAATGTTTAATTGATCGTTTGTGGTTTTCAGAAGTCACATTCGATCATTTTACGAATTCCCGATTCTTGATGCTTTCATAAATCGTTTTACTAATTTCCGATTCTTGATAATAATAAATTATTATAATAATAAAACAAAGGAACTAAATTACAAATATAATAAAAAATTATAATAATAATAATAATAATAATAATAATAATAATAATGTAATATAGTCATGGTTAATGCTAAAAAAAAGTCAACCTTTGTTGACTCATAGGAGTCTTGAAGACGAAATGAATTTTACAAGATACTTGAAACAAGGTATGGATATGGAGAATATGCAATGAGATGATTTCGTACAAGATTTCAATGCAAGCAAGTCAAATCCAGTTGTTGGACCAACTTGAGATATGAGTTTGATTAGCTTGAATCTCTCTGATCCATGGTATCCACTAACCGTAGCGATTATCGTGTGTCGTGGATCCTTTGAAAGTGGATACCATGGATCAGAGATATTTAAGCTAATCAAACTCATATCTCAAGCCGTTGCAAGTTATGTTAGTGATATCTGTCATCTTCTTCTTCTTTAACCGGATGGTTGGTAGCTCTAGGCAAGAACATTGTGGATGATGATGATGATAATAACTTCTCTTCAGCTATTAGCTCACTTAAATCAGGAGTTATGGCTCAGTTCAAAAGCAGCTTTGTTGCTGCCTCATCAAATTCTCAAAACCAGGCTTTAATCAACAGTAACAAGAAAATGGTTTTGCCTAGTTTTGTTTCTGGCGGTTCCATAGGTGGAGATGTACGAACTCCCTCTGCCACCATAGTCGAATGCGGTATCCGGTGGAATTGGAATTGGAATTTGAATTAATGTTAGGAATTGGAATGGACAAACCGAGGCCTAAGGTGAATCCGTTTGGTGATGGTAAACCTAGAGAGGTTTTGCTTCAGGAGAAAGGTGTGGATTATCGGAATTGAATACTTTGAGATGACACGCGAAGCTTTAGACTCCAAGCGGATCCCTTAATCATTCACTTATTTAATTAAATTTAGGGAATATTTTATAGAATGGTAATCAAGTATTAATAGTGTTTCAATTAGATCACTCATAAAAATATTTGTTCTAATTAGGTCATTAAAGTTTATTTTATGTTCTAATCCTATATAGTTTACCTGAATAACAGGTATAATATCTATGATTGGAACATTTAAGTAAACTTTAGTGACCTAATTAGAACATCAAATAAAGTTGACTTATCTAATTGGGAAAAAAAATGTTTCATAAAAATTGTGAAAATTTTAAAAAATGCGAAAATTTTAAAAATGTTTAAATTTTTAATTTTTAAAATTTTTTTAATTATAGCAATTGAGAAAAATTAATATTTTTTTGCCATTTTTAAAAAAGTTGGCAATTTGTTTTTACTTTTTCCGTTAGTTTTTTACTTTTTTTTTTAATTTTACATAATTTTTTATAATTATTTAAATTTTTCTTCGTAATTTTTTTGTAATTTTCATATTTTTTCGTAATTTATTTTTCTTAAATTTTTCAAAATGTTAAAAATATATTTTCGAATTTTTTAATCCATGATGTTATTGATAATCCAAGTCAACATTTAAAAAAATAACCAAATAAAAGTCATATGGATTGATGACCTTCTTAATAGGTAAATTATCTATGATTAGAACATTAAAATAACTTTAGTTACCTAATTGGAACAAAGTTTTTTATAAGTGACTTGATTAGAACACTCCTAAATCTAGGTTACTATTTAGCAAAGTTACCCCTTAAATTTAACGCGCATACCGCATTCGACCATATGGGGTTTTTTATTTTTTCTAAAAGTAGAAAAAACTATAAAAACATTTAACAACTAACAAAAAATATTGTACAACAAAAGAAGAAAGTGTTCCTCTCTGTTACCAAGCATGTCAAGAAATGATAATTTTCAAATATTGCAGATCAAGGTCTGCGTTAGTTTTTAACTTAATATATTTGTTAAAATTTTTGACTATACGTGGTTGATGATGTCAAGCTTAAGTCGTTGATTCATTTGGAAATCAAAAACGCCTATATAGACGTTTGATTAGAGTTAAGACCTTTGTTTGTGGTTGATAATGTAAAGTTTAAGTCGTTGATTCATTTGGAAATCGAAAGCGCCTATATAGACGTTTGATTAGAGTTAAGACCATTGTTTGTGGTTGATAATGTAAAGTTTAAGTCGTTGATTCATTTGGAAATCGAAAACGCCTAAATAGACGTTTGATTAGAGTTAAGACATTTGTTTTATATTTTATTTTAACTTTTTAAAATAATTATATTAAAAAAAATAAAAAAACCAATTCAAAACACAAAAAAAATAATACCCAAAATTAAAACTCTAATCCAAAGCGTCTCGCTTTGGCCTAAGCTAGGCGCTTTGGATCAGCTTTTTCTGCCCCCCCTGCCACCTCGTACGATTTGACCCCAGGCGCCTCGCTTTGGCCTAAGCGAGGCGCTTTAGGGGGGTTTAAATAGAAGTGGGGGGTGTGGATAGCCGTGGCCTTAGGTAATTCATTAATCATGTTTAGGTAAGTCACTAATCATATTATGATAGTATATGTGTTTTTGAATCTACTATTACATATAAGAACCAGATAACTACATATATATTCACAGATATAGTCAGTTTGATAAGAGTCTAATTTTGTGTATTATGACTGGTGTTGCTAGGAAAAGTAATTACAAATGTTGCTAAGCCGATTAGATGCAGCTTATGATTCTTTGACACTAGGTAAGTCTCTAGCTTTTAAGTGATAATTTATTACCCCCACAGTGCATGACTCTTAAATCCTTTTTAATGTATGTACTTTGATAATGTTAAATGTAATTGGTTAGTAGTTAACGGATAGATTCCCGATAGGTTTTGGGTCGGATATACCTAACGGGTATACCCGATAGAAATCCGGCGGTTTTGAGACAAGTTTGAGACAAGCATATCTAATCAAGTTTAGGGTTGAAATTACCTAAACTCGTTTAGTTACTTTTGTTTCTGCAGTGCGTGCGCCGATATCATATAATTTCCATTGCAACGCCATCCCCACCGAATTCCCGTCGATTTCCTATCGCAGCTTGCAGGTTGGACCACTTGTGTGTTTCATAACAAACCAAGAGACTACTTTGTCTTGGTCATTAGCAAACATTTAGTATATTTTATTTTTTCTCCACAAAATATGAAAATCTAGAAAAACGTGGTGTTATGTCAAACAAGTGAGTTTATCTCTAATAGTACGTCTACTGCTTCCATGGTAAACAAAGGCAAAAATGGCGTATTTTTTTGTTTTTTATAAGTAGTATATTCGTATATTAACAAAAATAAACTCTTATCTCTAGGCTTTGTTTTTGAAATAAGAGTGAAGGTAAACGTATGTTGTGTTCCTGTGTTCACTTAACGAAAGAAAAGAAATGAAATTGAAGGAAACAAAATCGTCTTTGTGTTCTAGAGTTATTTATTTTATAGGAAATGAAAAGAAATGAACGGATTTTTAGGCCAAGTTTCTTTCTTTAGATTTAGAAGAAAATATAAGGAAAGAAAAGAAAGAATTATTTTCTTAATTTCTTTCGTTAAGTAGAGTCAGGAACTTAGTTGTCAAAATCAAAGCTATTTATTCTTAACATATTTTACTTCAAATAAGCTTGTGTCGCCTCAAACCTTTTTTCACCCTGTACATAAAACCAAAAGAAAATCAGTCATTCATTTCACGTTCGCCCAGCAATACACCCACCTCATACTCCACAAAAAAAAAAAAAACATTCTCTAGGATGAGGTCCAACGATCGGCCGTCATCAGAAACTTGGCAGCAAGTTCCCATAAGGAATAGGGGAGATCGTTCGTCTGCTAATGCTTCTAATAACAAAAGGATTGTCACGAAGTTTTTGGTGGCAAACATACCAGAAAAGTGTTATGTGGATGATTTGAAGAGGTTTTTAGTTGATTATGGGGAGATAGAGAAGATCTATGTGGCTCGTAAACTTAACAAGTTTGGCTAGAGATTTGCGTTTGTGAGTTTTCTGGATGTAAAAAATGTTACAGAACTTGAAGATAACATGAAGAATGTGAAGATCGGAGATAACAAGTTATTTATTAGCATGGCAAAGTTTGTGGATGGTCATTATGTAGGTAAGCAATTTCAACCGAAGACGAGGGAAAACAAAAGAGAAGGTAGTCGAGAAGATTCTTCATCTGACGAAAGATATCAGCCTATAGATACGAAGTTTAGAGATCGGTTATTGAATCATGTGTCTCCGAATAATCAGAAGATTATTGATGTGGCTCCAAATGTGTGTGCTTTCTTGGATTGGTTTGATGTGGCCATTGTTACTAAGGTTAAAGAGTTTGTCCATTTGATAGACTTGAGAAAGATCTTGGATGGAATAGGTTTGTATGGAGTGGAGATCAGGTATGTTGGAGGTTTTTTTGTTTTGTTAAAGTTTCATCATCATGAAGAAGCAAATAATTTCATGTTCAATAAAGAAGTGTGGGAAAGTTGGTTTGTTAAGATGGAGATATGGCGAGGACAATCGTTTCCATACGAGCGAATGGATTGGCTGAAAGTATATGGGGTTCCACTAAATTTGTCTCTGTCTCCAATGTTCAATGCCATTGAGAATTTATTTGGTTACGTGGTAAAGTTGGCTGTCCCTTTGGTTGAGGAGGCTGACCTTTCTTATGCTTGTGTTGGTGTATTAGTAAAAAGTACGAAAAAAACTAGATGAATCAGTTGCTATATAGATGGCAGGGAAAGTTAATTCAGGTTTGGGTTGAGGAGGAACGTAGAGATTGGGTTCCAGATTGTTTGATTAACGAGCTAGATGATGTAGAGATCGAAGAAGGCTCGGAAAATTTGGAAGTTGATGAGCCTAATACCCATTGTGATGGGATGATTTGGTGGATGATCAGGTTATTGCCAATGAGTTACAACCAAAGGTACCAGAGAATATGCCGGAGGATGTTCATCCGAAAAATGATCAATCGGAAGAGATAAATTTGGAAAGAATGGATCCCAAGGAAAATAATAATCATGGTGAGAATTATAGGCTTCTAATTTGGAAAGGCGTAATTTCTTTCCTTTCTCTTTTGTTAATAAAGAAAGGGAGGGAAAGTTGAAAAAAATTAAAAGGTTGAAAACGAGACAATGGAAATTATCCAAGTCCCCTGAAGCCCAAAATAAAAAAGCTAAAAGGCCCAGAAAATCTGGCCCATTTGAATTGAATGCTCTTTTGGGCCTGAGTGAGGATTCGAGTAGCACGGCCCAGTCTTTTAATTGTTCGAAGGAGTTCAAGACTCCAAATCTAAACAAACCTAGGGAGGATGAGAGATCAGAGGAAGAGTTGACCCATAAGGAAACCGTTTTGATCGAAGAAGAGAGTGTTTCATTGGGCTCGAAGGAGGATGTTGAGAATGGCCAGAACTCGAATGAGGTAAGTAATGGTGGTACTCGGATTGATGCCTATGTAACTGTTGATCAGGAAACAATGGAGACAATAACTCTAGGCAAGCAATTGGGTGCTGAAAATTTGGATGGTTTTCACGATCAGTTGAAACAAATTGTTGATAAAGAATGTTGTCAAGAGGTGATCCAATGAATTTTCTTTCTTTAAGCATTAGAGGTTTGGGGGTCAAAGGTAAGCCGAAATGGGTTCGGGATATGTGAAAAGAACAAGAAGCATCGTTTGTGTTGCTTCAGGAATCTCAGTTCTCGTCGTTGGAGAGAATTGACTTATCGGGTTATTGGGGAAATGGTGGCTATGGGTTTGAAGCTGTTGAATCCGTAGGAAGATTGGGTGGTTTGATTTCCTTATGGGATCCGGGTTTTTTAAGATGAGTAAGGTAGAGAAAGATCGGTCATTTTGTCGATTGAAGGTCATATAAAAGGGAGTAATGGCCGTCCACAGAATATAGGGCGCTTCCAAGATTATATTCTGATCATTGCCCTTTGATTCTCAAAACGGAATCTAGGAATTTCGGTCCTAAACCATTCCGTGTTTTTAATTCTTGGATGGATAGATCCGATTTTGACGTAGTGGTGAAGAAGGCGATTGAAGATTATATGAATGTGGAGCCGGCCGATGTGAACTTAATGTTAAAGTTTCGCTTCATTCGTAACAAGATTACGGCTTGGAAATCTAAAGTTTATTTTGATGAGAATAAGGAGATTATGGGGTTATAGAATGAGTTAGCTGAGTTGGAAGAGATTTCTAATTCTAGGGACCTTGGGGAATCGAAAGCTTGGGTTTTGCAGGAGATTAAGAAATGCATCTATGAGATAGAGGAGCATAAATTTAGTGATCTTAAGCAAAAGGCGCGAAATAATTGGGCTAAATTGGGCGACGATAACACAAGATTTTTCCATGGTTCTATCTACAAGAGAAGGGAATTGAACAACATTTCAGGGCTGTTGGTTTGTGATGATTGGATAACTAAGCCAAAGTTGATCAAAAAAAGACGTTTATGGTTTTATTAGAAGTAAATTCACTGAACATATGAAAGTTAAGCCTACGCTTTCATGTTACCAGTTGAAGCGACTTTCTGACGTGGAAGCAACGTCTTTGATTGATTAGTTTTCACAGGAGGAAATAAAGAGGGCAGTGTTTTCGTGTGGCGATGATAAGGCCCCGGGGCCGGATGGATTTAATTTTAAATTCATCAAGCGGTATTGGAGTTTATTTTCAGAAGATTTTGTGCGCTTAATTGATGAATTCGCACAGAACAGTAAGATTAGTAGAGGTGTTAGTTCCTCGTTTATTACTCTCGTTCCTAAAGTGGTGGATCCATCAGGATTGGGAGATTATCGTCCTATTAATTTGATAGGGGTGGTAAGTAAAGTTATCTACAAGCTATTGGCGAATAGGTTACGTGTGGTGATTAACGGTGTGATTTCAGAGTCACAATCTACTTTTATTAGTGGTCGTTTTATTCTAGATGGCCCGTTAATAATTAATGAGATCATAGCTTGGGCGCGTGTTTCGAATAAGAGCTTGTTCCTTTTCAAAATTGATTTTGAAAAGGTGTATGATAACGTGAATTGGGATTTTCTAATTAGTATAATGAGACAGATGGGGTTCCTCGAGAAATGGTGTATGTGGATCTACGGTATTATAGAGTCAGCACGTTCCTCAATTTTAGTCAATGGATCGTCTACATTTGAGTTCGATTGTATGAAAAGCATTCGCCAAGGAGATCTGCTTTCTCCATTTTTATTCGTCATAGTAATGGAAGATCTTTCAAGCCTATTTCGGAAAGCGTCGGATCTTGGCGTTTTTAAGGTATTAATCTCCCTAATGGGAGTCCTATGTTAACCCATTTGCTTTATGCGGATGATGTTATGGTCATGGGTGAGTGGAGTAACAAAAATTTCAATAGTGTGATGCGTATGTTGAGGATTTTCCATTTATGTTCCGATCTCAAAATTAATATCCATAAATCATCCTTGTATGGTTGTGGAGTCAAGCTTGATTTGGTTAAAGAGCACGCGACTTTTATGAGGTGCAAGTATGGTGTGTTACCGTTTGTGTAATTGGGAGTGAAAGTAGGGGCAAACATGAATCACATTTTGAATTGGGAACCGATTAAAGAGGTACTTCGTTCTCGATTAGCTAGATGGAAGTTGAAAGTGATGTCTATTGGTGGAGGGTCACATTGATTAAGTTGGTCTTGGAGAGTTTACCAATGTATTATTTGTCGATTTACAAAGCTCCGGAGAGGGTTATCCATGATTTAGAAGTTATGATCAAAAAGTTTTTATGGGGGGACATCTTGAGGAACAGAAGCTATATTGGGTATCTTGGGACTTAATCACGAAACCTAAATCGAAAGGAGGTTTGGGGCTGAAAAGATTGGATTCGAGTAATAGCCCTCTTCTATTGAAATGGATTTGGAGGTTTATGGTATAGCTGAGAGCTTTATGGAAGAGAATGGTGGAGAGTGTTCATGTTTCTAAAAGTAAGTGGGGGAATTCGCCGATTAATAACTGGATCACAGGTACGTGAAAAAATATTGCCAAACATGGGTTCAATACTAAAGTTGAAGGCTGTTCTATGTTCAACTTATTGAAGGGCAAGTTGGGAAACGGGGAATATATAAGATTTTGGATAGACTTATGGTGTGGTCAAGTAGCGTTTAAAGATAGATTCCCTAGCTTGTTTAAGCTTGAGAAAAATAAGTTAGAATTGGTGGCAAATCGGCTCAATGAGGTTAGGGAAGGTACTTGCATTTGCAAACAAAAGGAAGAGTTGATGGCTACAGAAGTGAGGAGGGAATTAGCTGAATGTAGACTGATGATTAATGAGTAATAACATGTGTTATATATAGTAAATTATCATTGTATTTATTTGTAATTATCTCTCCATAATTAGTGGAGATCTCCTTTGTATTATTTAAAGATGTTACATCAATGAGAATTATCAAGTTGAATTATTCTCTCACATGGTATCACACTAGGTTTTCCTAACCCTTTCGCCGCCCCTCTGCTTTTTCCGATCTGCTGCATCTTTGTCCCTTGACAGCAGCCCTCCCTTCTTCTCTTATCCCACCCGATCACCTCTATTCTACCTTCTCATGGATTCCAAAAGTATCCACCCTGCCCTCACAGTTACCAATATCAAGTCCCATATTCCTATAATATTAGAGAAAGATTCAACCCATTACACGACATGGACAACCTTATTCAAGGTTCATTGTCAAGCCTATGAGGTGCAGCATCACCTTGCTCCCAAACCGGCCATCACCACTCCCCCTGCAGCTTCTGACGCTGCTTCTGCCGCTGCTGCAGAGGCTGCTGCCATGGCAGCCGAGTCTCTGTGGTTGCGTTTGGATGCAATCGTCTTACAGTGGATTTACGCCACTATTTCCCAGCCCCTTCTTCACATAATCCTTAAGCCCGGACAGACGGCTTATGAAGCATGGAATGCGGTTGAGAGCGAGTTTACAGATAATGAAAACACTAGGGCTGTGTTTCTTAGCCAAGAGTTCGCCAACCTATACCTTGAGAACTTCTCCTCCATGGACGAATACTGTCAACAGGCCAAACACCTTGCTGATCAACTCGGAAGTGTAGGCTCTCCGGTTGACAACCGAATGCTCGTGCTTAAAGTGCTCACGGGTCTCACCGAGTCCTATGATAGTATATCCACCGTCCTCCAAAACCAAAACCCATTGCCCGATTTTCGTGACGTTCGCTCTAGGTTGAAGCAAGAAGAAACCAAAAAGAAACGCCACACCACCCATGCATCCCAGTCCGCGGCCACTGCCCTACACACCACCACCACATCCGCACCCCAAAACTCATCCCAGTCCCAAACCTACAACCGCACATCATCCGCTAACAGGCCTGGCCGGGGCAGACGTCAAACCCGACCCAATCAAACTCGTGGCAGAAACCCAACCCAACAGCCCAATACGCCGACCCATCCTTACATTGTTTTTCCTAACAATTGGACTGCCGCACAGTGGGCTACGGCCTTAAATCAAACCAGATCGGCCCAATCCCAACCCCCATGTCCCTACCCATCTCAGCCCAATAACACTAGTTCTCAAGGTATCCTTGGCCCACGTCCTGATCAAGCCCATGTTGCTGAATATTCTCCAACCGACATTGCTCAAGCACTTTATTCTCTTGCTCTCAACCCGCCGGATAATGGTGTGATGGACACCGGAGCATCTTCTCATTCCGCCAATGCCCAAGGTATATACTCCCCGTCTACTTTTAATAAATGCACTAATAAATTTATCGTAGTTGGTAATGGCATGACCATCCCCGTATTGGCCCAAGGCAACCAAGTCCTACCACCCCCCTACCCACCCCTTAAACTTAACAATGTCCTTTTTGCCCCTAATATAATCAAAAACCTTATCTCTGTCCATCGACTTACATCTAATAATTTAGTGTCTATTGAATTTGACCCTTTTGGCTTTCTTGTGAAAGATCTCAAAACTCGGGCTCCTATCCTACGATGCAATAGCACGGGCGATCTTTATCCACTGACTGAACCACTTCCACTCAAGTCCACTCCTCCAACCACCTTCATTGTTGTTTCCCAAGATCGCTGGCATCAACGATTGGATCACCCTGGCACTACTTTATTACAGTCTTTAAAACTTTCTTCCTTAATTGATTATGGCAAATTGAATAATAAACATTGTGAACCTTGCATTTTTGGTAAAAGTGTTAAACTGCCATTTTATGATTCTGTTAATGTTACTCATTCCGCATTTGACATCTTCCATAGTGATTTATGGACCTCTCCTGTACTTAGTACAGGTGGCCACAAATATTACATCTTATTTGTTGATGACTTCACCAATTTTTTGTGGACTTTTCCACTCTCCAATAAGTCCCAAGTCTTTGCCACCTTTACAAACCTTCACAATTTAATTAATACCCAGTTTAAATGCAAAATCAAACAATTTCAGTGTGACAACGGGAAAGAGTATGCGAACCAAAATTTTTATAATTTTTGTCATCACAACGGGATGCAATTCCGCTTCTCTTGTCCCTATACCTCCTCCCAAAATGGCAAAGCGGAACGCAAAATCCGCACCATCAACAACATGATCCGCACCCTCCTTGCCCAAGCCTCCTTACCCCCCAACATGTGGCATCATGCCCTCGAGACCGCCACCTACCTTCTAAACATCATACCTAGTAAACTCCTCAACTTTAAATCCCCTACATCCCTCCTTTACAATTGTATACCCGAATACGATCATCTTCGTGTCTTCGGGTGCCTTTGTTATCCCCTACACCCTTCCACTACAAGTAACAAACTTCACAACCGTTCTCACCCTTGTGTCTTCCTTGGCTATCCCGCCAATCATCGTGGGTACAAGTGTCTTGATCTCACCACACATCAATTAACCATCTCTAGACACGTCCACTTTGAAGAAAGTATTTTTCCCTACACTATCCAAACCCCTACCAAACCACCATCCTATGACTTTCTCAACCCCACAATTAACCCCCTAGTTTGGGACTACCTACGAAACAACCCCCCTCCACCAAACCCGCCCACTGACCAACAACCTTCAAATATTTCACCTTCCAATCCCTCTCCCACTCCTACGAACAACACTGTTTCTCCCACCACATTCTCTATTCCATTACAAAATCAATCTGGCCCAATACCCTCTCCGACCCAACACCCACTATCTCCTTCCAGCCCACTGCCCTCCTTGGCCAACACTCCTCCCTCACCTACTGTTGCCCAAACAGCCCAAATCCCCACTCACTCACCGGCCCAATCACCCCCTGCTGCCTCGGCCCATGTACCCACACCACCATCAGCCCAAAACGCCCCCTCCCACCCGCCCGCACACTAGATCCATGAGTGGCATTGTAAAACCCAAACACCCATTCAACCTACACACATCCACCATCGTTCCCATTCCGAAAAACCCTCAGGTTGCCTTGACTTCTCCGGAATGGTACGATGCCATGTCCAACGAATTTAGTGCACTAATTAAAAACAAGACCTGGGAGCTTGTACCTAGCACCCCGGACATGAATATTATTCGTAGCTTGTGGTTGTTTAAACATAAATACAGGTCGGAAGGTACTTTGGAGCGTTATGAGGAACGACTGGTCTGTGATGGTCGTAAGCAGCAGACGGGAATCGACTGTGGTGAAACTTTTAGCCCAGTTGTAAAACCGTCAACTATACGGTTGGTTCTTTCCTTTGCTCTTTCCAAGTCTTGGCCGATTCACCAATTGGACGTCACCAATGCATTTCTTCACGGTAACTTGGAGGAAACTGTTTATATGCATCAACCAATGGGTTTTCGCCACAGAGATTTTCCGGATCACGTTTGCCGTCTCCAAAAATCCCTTTACGGGTTAAAACAGGCACCACGGGCATGGTACCAGCGATTCACAGATTTTGTCACATCACATGGGTTTCGTCAAAGCAAGTCTGACAATTCATTATTCATTTATCATAACGGGTCAGACACCGCGTATCTACTTATATACGTGGACGATATTATCCTTACCACGTCCAACGAGCCTCTTCGGAAACGGTTACTACATGATTTGTCTAGTGAATTCGCAATGAAAGATTTGAGGCCACTCTCATATTTTATGGGTATTCAGGTAACCAGGGATGGTGACACTATGTTTTTGTCACAACAAGCATACATTAATGACATTATACACCGGGCCTCCATGGATTCGTGCAACCCAGTTGCCACGCCGGTTGACACGCAATCCAAACTCTCTTCTGACTCAGGCCCACTGCATGATGACCCCACTACTTATCGCAGTCTTGCAAGAGCTCTCCAGTATCTTACTTTCACTAGGCCTGACATCTCTTATGCCGTGCAGCAGATATGCATGCACATGCATGCTCCTCGTCTAGACCACTGGAACGCCCTAAAGCGGATTATCCGCTACCTTCGGGGGACTGCGACCCATGGTCTTCATTTGGGTCCTGTTCCCAAACTTTCTCTGCGAGCCTATACTGATGTTGATTGGGCTGGATGCCCAGACACCCGTCGCTCCACGTCGGGTTATTGTGTTTATTTAGGGGAGAATCTTATTTCTTGGTCGTCTAAACGACAGTCCACCATCTCCAGATCCAGTGCTGAAGTGGAATACCGTGGAGTGGCAAATGTCGTTGCTGACATCTGTTGGATCCGCAATCTTCTTCTTGAACTACATCATCCTCTCTCTCAAGCCACCCTGGTCTACTGTGACAACGTCAGTGCTGTTTACCTCTCAGGCAACCCGGTGCAACATCAACGCACTAAGCACATTGAGATTGACATCCATTTTGTTCGTGAACAGGTTCAACGTGGTCATATTCGTGTTTTACACGTTCCATCTCGTCACCAGATTGCTGATATCTTCACCAAGGGTCTTCCTCGTGTCCTGTTTGACGACTTTCGTACTAGTCTCAACATCGGTCCTCCCGACGTTTCAACTGCGAGGGTGTAATAACATGTGTTATATATAGTAAATTATCATTGTATTTATTTGTAATTATCTCTCCATAATTAGTGGAGATCTCCTTTGTATTATTTAAGGATGTTACATCAATGAGAATTATCAAGTTGAATTATTCTCTCACAATGAGGTTAGTTTGGGGAATTCTTGTGACAAGTGGGAGTGGACAGCGGCCAATTCACGGAGATTTTCGGTGCAAGAAGCCAAGCGATGGCTTCTGAAAAGTGTGAATCATAGTGCAGCGTTTGTGTTGGATTGGTGTAAGTGGACTCCGGTGAAGGTTAACATCTTCATTTGGAGGGCGGAGATGGATAGGATTGCGACCGGTGCAGCCTTGCAGAGACAGAATATTGTAATCCCATCGAACAGCTGTGTCTTTTGTGATCATAGTCCGGAAACTTCAGAACACCTTTTCTCCTTATGTGTATTTTTTAATGGTATATGGATGGCTATAGCAAATTGGTGCAAGCTTCCGTTCATGATTTTTTCAACTCGGGATCTTGTACAACTGCACAAGTCCGTGGGATTCAAAGGCTGCAAAAGAGAGGTGTTCCAAGGAATACTTTTCATAGCTATGTGGAGCATTTGGCGAGCGCGTAATGATCGAATCTTTTCGGACAAAAAGCTCAAGGTAATGGAGGTGGTCGCAGAGATAAAATAGCTTAGTTTTCTTTGGTTGCGATGTAGATATAATAAGGTTTCTATAGAATGGGTCGATTGGTGTAATTTTAATTTGATGTAATTGGTGTTCCGTTTCTCTATGTCTCTTACTTGGAGACATAGGGGCGGTTTGGTGTTTTAATAAAAGTTTACCTTTCAAAAAAAAAAAAAAAAACAAAGACTATTAATTTTTTTTTATAATTGTTGATCTTGTTGTTTCTACTTTCTACTACTATTATAACATTATTATATATTTTAATCTATATAAATATGTCTGTAATATCAATTTTAAAGTGACACTAAAAATATATAAACATCAATAATAAAAACGATAAATATTCATTTTTTAATAAATGTTTTACATGTTAATAATGAAATTAAGAAATATGTTGATTAAATTGACTATACTTTTTTAGGTACAGCATACGCATAATAAAACCACTACTCCTGCCTCTCTGACATACCCGCCTGACTGTTGGACGGCGCATCCCGACCGATAGGAGGTGGCTCACGAGGCGGCAAACCCGTTGTTGCTCGCCTATCGACCTCAGTGTCTATCATGCACCACACACCATCCTCCACCTGATCGATCTGTCGGACCTGCTCGTCCATCCGCCACCCTTGCCCGTCCGTCACGTGGATAGACACTGGCAGTGGTGAAGCTTAGTTCTCGAATCGATGGGAGTCGGACTCAAATTTTTTTTGATCGGTAATGACCGGAAGATCAAATCGGTGGAGGCCGAACTCAACCTGGACTCAATTTACCAATGAAAATCGCAAAATTTCATTACTGCGTCGAAAAACGGTGGGGGCCGGGGGCCCCTCGAGCCCTCAAGAAGCTTCGTCCCTGGACACTAGAGTAGTATAGTATAGTATAGTATAGTATAGTATAGTATAGTATAGTATAGTATAGTATAGTATAGTATAGTATAGTATAGTATAGTATAGTATAGTATAGTATAGTATAGTATAGTATAGTATAGTATAGTATAGTATAGTATTGGTCCCGTATGGAACTATAAGCATAGTATAGGTATCATATAGTATATTATAGTATCGTATTGTATTGTACTGTAATGTATCGTATAGTATAGTGTAGGTATAAACATTTATGTAATAAACCAAACAAGCCACAAGATACAAACAATAAAACCAAATGATAAAGATAATAACCACAAGATACAAACAACAATCAAACCAAATGAACCATAAGATACAAATGTTTATATAATTAAGATGTTCATACAATAATAATAATAATAATAATAATAATAATAATAATAATAATAATAATTAAAACATACATATAGTAAAACCACTACTCTTTCCTCTCCGATATACCCGCCTAATTGCTGGACGGCGCATCCTGATCGATAGGCGGTGGCTCACGAGGCGGAAAACCCATTGTCGCTCGCATCTCAACCTTAGTGTCTATCATCCACCACACACCGTCCTCCACCCGATCGATCTTTCGGCCCTGCTCGTCCATCCGCCACCCTTGCCCGTCTGTCACGCGGATAGACACTAAGTGGCGAAGCTTAGTTCTCGAATCGGTGGTGCCGAACTCAACCCAGACTCAATTTTCCAATGAAAATCACAAAATTTCATTAATGCGCCAAAAAACGATGGGGCCAGGGGCCTCAAGAAGCTTCGTCCCTGGATACTGGAGTAGTATAGTATAGTATAGTACAGTATAGTATAGTTTAGTATAGTATAGGTCCCGTATGGACCTATAAGCATAGTATGGGTATCATATAGTATATTATAGTATCGTATTTTATTATATCGTATAGGTATACTATATGCCATGTACAGGATTACTGGTGTATTATAGGACCCTATTGGCCCATAGGTGTAGTTTAGGTATCATATTGAATATTATCGTATAGTCTAGTATAGCTGTAGTATAGGTTTCGTATTGGCCTATGGGTGTAGTATTGGTCCCGTATTACCCTCGTATAGGTCTATAAATTTTGAATAGGTCATATATAGACCTATAGACATTGTATAGGTATCGTATATTATGCTATAATATCGTCTCGTATCGTATAGTCTAGTATAGGTGTAGTATATGTTGCGCATAAGCCTTGTATAGAGCTATGGGTGAACTATACGTTCGGTATAGGTCTATGAATATAGAATAGGTCTCGTATTGAACTATATGAATAGGGATGGCAATAGGTCGGGTTTAGGTAATACCAACCCCATACTCGATTAGGTATGATTGTCCCAAACCCGTCGAGTTTGTTTCGGGTAATTACTCATTAGGTATCGGGTATACCCGCGGGTTTTGGATAAACTTGTTAATTTTTCAAATTTACCCATTGGGTATATCCGACTAAAAACCCGTCGGGTATCTATTAGGTAACTACTAACTAAATAAATTTAACATTATTAAATATATGTGTAAATGATTACGATGTATAAATATAAAATACTTAAACCATATGAAAACACTTAAAGACATAGATAATAGATAGTATACACTAATTTTTGGTGTTTTTTAGCACAAGATAACAATCTAAATGGACAATTAGATATATTATGCATACATATTTAATAGTTGTATAAGATATTATATCGGGTATCTAATATGGTAAACGAACATACTTTATCGGGTAAAAGGGTATAACATCAAATCCCAAACCTGCGAAAAAAAATAAAAACTAATCCCATACCTGGACCCATACCTGATTATCCGACCCCAAACTCGTCCCAAATATGTCAGGTTTCGGGTTTACCTATCGGGTTCGGGTTTGATTCTCATCCCTATATAGGAATATTATACTATACTATACAAACTACATTGTACTATAGGGCCTAGTATAGTGTTATACTACATATAAACGAGGCCGTGCTATACTAGACTAGACTGTACAATACAGTACAATATGATTTGAATTTATATATAACTAGTTTATTCTTTGGGAGTGTCCCGTGATAGTTAAATCTAATATGAAGTGAAAAATGTGTGTACCATAAAAGGAATAGACCATTTTTTGTATAAAGGATCAACACTCGATAACTCATAAAACCTATTTTTAATGTTACGTGTGCACCACTTTCTTGAGTGAAGTCTCTGTGCCTAGACATGATTAGTGAATTACCTGAATATGTTGTGTTTCTTTTTCCTGTATGAACAAAAACCCACTAAAAATCATTTTTTTTATTTTTGTTTTTTGTATAACACTATAGTACTCGTTGGAAAGATAATAAAACGCTCGTTAATATGGTGTAATTTTTTTTATATATCTCATATATAAAAGTTATTAACGTTACAAAATTGTGGGGAAAACATGATAGATAAATTACGTTTGAAGGGAAATAAGGGGAAGGTGTCGTGTGTCACTCAAGATTTTTTTTTAATAATCATACAGAGTGTCACGTGACACACCTAAGAGGAAGATGGCCTAATTGAACGTTACGTCTGCAAAAGAGTCTTTCTTTTATTGTATATAGATAGATGTTCTTATATAAAGTTTTTATTTAAGAATGCTTTTTTTATAGCATATACTAAAATTTATGTAAAATTTTATAAAACAATAAAGTTTATGTAAGAAAAATGCCATGTCAGCATGCCATGTAGGCAAAAAATGTCACGTCATCAAATAAACTAACCGACTTAGTGTTTGGTTAGTTGGGGGTGACATAACAAGCAAAGTGTAAAGTTTGGAGTATTGATAGTCTAAGTGATAGTTGGGAGTGATATCGACTAACGAGCAATCGTTTATAGTATTTAAATCCAATTTCTCTATAAAAAAAAAAACCCTTCTACACACCCCATATAGGGCTATACAAGGCCTATACGAGATAGGCTATAATATCTCTATAAAACTATGCGAGGCGTGTAGGCTAAAATATGATATGACCTTTAGAATTTCTTTCCATGAAGTTTTTTTTTTCATCAGAAGTTTATTCATAAATGCGTTATACATCATTTCAAATCATTTGATGAAATAAATCCAAACAAATGGAATCAGATACAAACTATTCTATTAACCAAACTAACCTTAGATTTAAATACTAATACATTAGTACATAGACAAAAGTCGAACCAAGTTAGTGAGTTACAATCAAAATGTAATACGATACATTTACACGATATAATATGCTTCCTAAAATTCTCTCCAACTTCTTTTGTCCCATATCGAGCATAAGCGGGAAGTGAAGCGAGCGAGATCTCCTGAACGAAAACGACGTCGTTGAGAGATCATCGTCTCGAGGCGGCTGTGATGATGAAGATGGCTATAACATCCGGAAAAAACTCCGACTGTCGAAAGATCAGTCGCCAGTTCTAGAAGAAAGTTTTAGGAACATAATACTCTTAATCCTGTAGGTATGTTTTTGAAGTTGTATGGTAAAAGTTAAAAAAAAAAAAAAAAAAGTTTGGTATAAGTTTAGATTGGTCATAATTTGTTGGTCTCATTTGTGACAGAAGCAAAAGCTGGCTTTGGCTAAGCAGCTTGGATTGGCTATGCATGTAGAAGTTTGGTTCCAGATCGAAGGGCAATGTTATTTTTTTATTTTTTTTATTTTTTATTTTTTAATGTTTGGAAGGGTATTAGTGTAATTTGGTGGTTTTAGGAATATCTAAAATAAAGTGATGAAAGGGATAGAGAGTACTTACAGATATTCCTTGACTATATTAGACATCGGGAGCGTCCCGGGTTGAGAAATTTAATATGATACATTAATTTTACATATGAAATAGACTGATGTATAACTCTAATATTAATATCTAACCTAAAACAATGTACAACTCCAATGCTAACACTTAACCTAAAAGAATGTAGAACTTTAATGTAACTCTAATATTAACACATATCTTAAAGACTAAACAAATGTACAACTCTAACATACTAATATTGATACCTAACTTAAAACAACGTATAACTCTATTAACCTATTCGGCTCTGGTTGAAAAAAAATCATATTTACTGATTTGAACATAATTAGTGACTTGCCTATACATGATTAATGATTTACTTGAACACTTTGTTTTTTTTTTCTGTATGAACAAAACCCTATAAAAAAAATTTCTTTGTTTTTTATATAGCACTATGGTACTCGTTGGAAAGATAATAAAACGCTCATTAATTTGGTGTAATTTTTTTCTTTAAAAAATCTCGTATATTAAAGATATTAACGTTTAAAAATTATGGGAGGAAACATGAGGGTGAAAAATCCAATTTTGTTTTTAAATTCTTTTTTTTCCTAAAATATCTCAATGCCACATGGGATGACACATGGCACACTCAAGAAAGAGAATGCCTCTTTGAGTGTCATGTCATTAAAATGGCTTTGGTTTATTATATGTATAGATAGATATTATGAAGACGATTGGATTATTATATGTATATCGTCAAGAGATACACAAACTGAAATCATGTATCTACGTATATTCATGTACTTAAAGTTAAAACTGACAAAATTAAGTTATGAAATGCTCAATCCTATTTCATGTGTCAGGCTATACAGAATGATTTTGATAAAATTAGTTTGCTTAATTGCTTTGTTAGTACTCTGCGTATGAAAATTATGTTCATAAATGTGAAGCTAAATATATTTGATATTCCGAAAGGTTGTATTATAATATTTTGCATGAGATGAAAAGGTTGATACGCGAAATAAGTTAATGTGTATATAGAGTATATATAGTGGTGGGGGGTTTTTATTGCAATTTTGTGTCACACGACTATGTGATTAGATATGAATTAACCATGGATTTCAATATTATCATGACATAGATTCAATTGGTGTGAATGGAACAGTCGTCTATGAATTCATTGTTTATCTGAGACCATTGAAGGTAATATAGAAGTCAAAGTCAAATACGCTAATCTTGATTGTTTGTAAGATCTATTGACTAAATTCAATCACTTTCAGACTACTGCTGAAAAAGAAAATGAAGATATTGCTAAACGTTTTATAAATTACAGGTTTCATGGCCCAACAATGTCATGGTCAGTTCCAGAAACACTCATGATTGAGCCAACTGAAAGTGAAAGCAATGTATACTGGAGGGTAAAGTCTTTATTTTTAGATTGAGAAAGGAACAATTGATCTCAACAACATTGTCGTCAAGGTATTTTAGCACTCAGATTATGATTGTTTTGAAGTAATTTATTCTCGAATATTATTAGTGATATTAGAAAATTATTATGTTTGCAGGGTGCTCCTCACCCGCTACAACTCCTCATGGCTGATAAGTGGACCAAACCGTATTCTAGATAATACGCAGCGTACTCTGCTCCATGGCTTCGTGCTGCTAAGTTCTGGCCCACCACATGTTCGTCTCTCGCTCCCACCTTCAAAACACCTATTCCAAACAATTTTTTTCCTTATATTCTGATGCGTCTTTATGTAACAGGCTATGTAGACAATGTGTATGAAGACCGCAACCTCATCTGTACTCTTCTGCCACCAAAGGAGTATGAAGAGAAAGCCGAAACAACTACTTAAGTGAGCTATCAATCGCCACATTTGCTTCAAGGTTCAGGTCAGTGAACGCAAATGGGAATTAATGATCCATATAACTGAGTTTATGATTTGTATGTTTTCTACTTTTATCATTTTTATTAAGTCATATTAGATTTTTCAACACCGGGACAGTCCCAGGGTAATTAGCTCAAAAAAATGAAACCACAAGGACTAAATTGACCAAATAAAAAGATTTGGATGAAAGTGGCAATTTTTGACAAACGTCAGGGACTAAATTGGCAATTAACTCTAGTATAGATTTATAAACCTCGGGATGCTACCAGGGTATAATCTAGTTTAGATATATATGTGGTTGTTATTGCAAATGTGTCCAAGTATACTCTAGAAACACTAAAACCTCCAAATAGGGATGGCAACGGGTCGGGTATGGGTCGGGTTTGGCTAATACCATACCCATACCCGGTTATAAAATCTCATCCCATACCCGTCCCATTACCCGTCGGGTTTTTGGCGGGTATTACCCGTCGGGTATAGAGCATACCCGCGGGTTTCGGGTATGCCCGTTGGGATTTTCATGTATATATATTTTTACTTTTTTTTGGTGTTTTATGTTTTAGAAATTATAATATATTAAATTGTAATAAATAACATACGTATGATCATCACCATACTAATATTTGAAATATTTAGAATAAAAATATATATTATAATATGTATCTCAAGAAATATTTTTATATTTTGTAGCATATAAATATAAATAATAATGTCATTAAACTATAAAATTTTCAATAATGAATCTATTAAAATGAACATTAAGTGAAGAAAAATATATATAAAACTTAAAAATTAGCGGGTATATGTTTCGGGTAAACGGGTATTTAGTTTCGGGTAATCGGGTCGGGTATCGCCTAATACCATACCCGTCCCATACCCGCGAAATATTTTTTTTCAATACCAAACCCGTCCCATACCCGTTGGGTATCGGGTATACCCGTCCCAAATGCTTCGGGTTTCGGGTATACCCGTCAGGCTCGGGTTTTTTTGCCATCCCTACCTCCAAAACATGAGCCTTCGATAGAACATCTCTCCATCGTTGCTAAAAACCACACAACATCGACTTTAAAATTGTCCACTCGATAATTGTCAATTGAATATTAAACGAAAAAAATTAAAGCAATGCATTATATAACATGTGTAAAGATCAAATACAAAGTGTTTTTTTAAGAACCGTGAGAATCAAAGGATGGAAATTTTTTTATTTTTTTTTAGAATCTTTTTCTCATGTACTTAAACATATTTTCTAGATTAATAATACAAAAAAATTAAATTTTTTTAGTGTAATTACATCATTAAAGTAAATACATTAGTTTACACTAGAGTAATAATTACTCTACAACGGTAATTACGTAATTACTCTACACTCAAATTTATTTAATTTTTTTTTTTAGATTTCAATACTATAATACATGTTTAACAATATGAGAAAAAAATTAAAAAAATACTCTCCTTTAATTCTCACAGTTCCCACAAAAAAACCACTTTATACAGGATCTTTACTCTATATAACATAGCCAACAATGGTAACAATTTTATTGTTACATATAAAGACATCATAAACAAAGACATATTTCCCTAGTTCTCATATTAAACCCAAACCCAATAAGAGCTTCCACAATGGTAGGGGCAATTTGAAATTTCAAACAGACATCTGATTATGTCATATCATTACAAACGGTTGTAAAAATTGTTGGTTGTTTAATACACTATTAGAAAAGTGATAATTTGCTACATAAGTTTCCTACAAAAAAAAAAAAAAAAAAAAAAACGTCACAAATTTTGACAAAGTTGCTACACATTTGTGACGACAAAAAACCTCTAATTTTTTTAAACAAATTTGCAACACAACAATAACAAATACTTAGAAAAATGCGTAGGAAATGCATCGCAAATTTCCCACACAATATTTTCGTAGGAAATACGTTGAAAACTGTGTAATAAATGTATAGTAATTGGTTTCCGACGAGGGTTTTTCTAACATCAAGGTTTCATTGCAAATGCGTAGCAAATTTCACCTTCTGGTGCACCAACCTGACTCGAACCGATTTGTAACCCAACCTAACCTGACTTACCCGATCAAGTAACCTAGGACGCAATTAACCGTTAGAAAACCATCATTTAACCGTTGGAGGCTTCATTCTAGCCGTTTTTTGCCACCCAAATAACCATTTTCCCATCCCACTTCATTATAAATAGCCACCAGGTTAAAAAAAAAAAAAAAAAAAAAAAAAAACTTATGAGGTTGTGGTATGACACCATCCGGCCTTACAGCAATCAAAAGAGAGCCAATGTCGGAGAGACGAGTAGGATGACACCTCCGTCCTTATTTATTTTCTCTATTTATTTATTCATTCATTTTTTTATTTATTTTTTTTTTTTTTTGTGAAATGATGATTTTTTTAATGGCTAGATTATGGAAGTACAACAATATTAAATGGAAAAAAAGAAGCGAAGTACTTTTGCATTCCTAGGGTAAATCGTATATATGTACTTTTGCATTCCTAGGGTAAGTCGTATAAATGAAAACGAACCTAAGATATAATAATTTTGTTTATCAAGCATCGGAAAACTAAATAACTTTAAATTTATTTACCAAAGCCTATGATAATTGCTCTCGCGACATATTCAAAAATTAAAATAAAATAATTCAGTACTGTATAAATTTTATAGATACATGTAGAATTCCCGGTGTGAAGCAACAACGGTTCGGAATATGCACAAAAGTACAAAATAAAATAATGTTTAAAATAGTATCATATCTAATTGAATAAAAATTACAACCATAAGTTCATGTGTAGTCGGACGTTTTAACCCCATAGCGTCGGGGAACACCGCCCTCGGGCGCTATGGGGGCGTTTTGGGGTGGCCGCTATGGATTCAGCGGGTGTTTTGAATTCTTGGTTTGGTCATTTGACCGTTGAACGGTCACTTTGTTTTATATATATATATATATATATATATATATTATAAAAAAAAAAGTGGTCCTTCTCCTTTCTCCTTCTATATACATAAATACATCAACACACACACACAACATTCATCCACAACCTCCTCCGCCCGGTCGACGGGCTGCTCGGGCAGCCCGGGCGAAGTCTTTGTCGGGGTAATCCCAAACCAGCGGCTTCAAGACATACGCGACATCGGGGCTCAGCGTATCCAAGAAAACCGAGAGGTGGTTGAACTTATGAAGGATCGACAATTTCAACGCGACTTTGACTTTTACACGAAGTCGCACGACCACCTAAGCGGCAACGCCTTGGAAATGTGTTTGAAACAAAAGGCTAAAATCGAGCAAAAATATAACCTATGAGTATTTATATTTTTTTTATTATTTGTATTTTTTTTAGTATTTTGTAATTTTTTTTAGTATTTGTAAATTTTTTTAGTATTTGTAATTTTTATTTATTTAATGAAATATTATTAACTATTTAATATTATTATTTAAATAAGAAAACAATATTACTCAATCATTTATAAAGCCCCATAACGCTCTTCCCACTACACCCTCGTTTTCCATAATGCCCCATAACCCCCCTTTCTATTACTTTTTAATATTTTAATCCTCATAACGCCCTATAACCCTCCCCCTCCACTACACATGACCTAATGTTGTGAGTTACAAAGTTAAGTTGTGGTACGATGCCGCTTTGGTACTAATAGCGAAAAAAGTTATAGAAACCAACTCATATTGACCACAAAAACAAATACCGAAAACTATATTGATCGGACTGTATCAGTAAGGTCAGTGGCGGATCTAGAATTTTTTTTCAGTGATGTCACTATTTTAGACATTCTAATTTTGTAGAACCGGGCATAAATATTTTCGGGTGGATCGGTTTGACGGTTCAAGTCAAGTAAGGTTGATCACATAATAAAAATATTATACAATAATAAAAAAAACATCGTCATTAAAAATTTAAAAAAAAACATAATATAAATTCGATGGTCTTATGAACCCCCTGAGCCCCTACGGGGTTGGCGTTGCAAGGATTGGTCGTTTTGTGCATCTTTAACGCACACGACTAGAGCCATTTCTTCATTTTCGGTCCAGCGAGTCATTTTGAAGGTGTGGGTTTTATTGATGTTGAACTGTGTTTTCACCACCGTGGTATAATGGTTTATATACAAAAAAATCTCAACCGTATTGCATCATTGCATGCAAAATTCAATATTTTCCGACGGTTAGATGAAACCGATTTTAATGCACATAATTATTTTTGACCGTGTTGATAGGACGGTTTATGAGAAATCTGACCATTTGCTGGTAAAACCGTGTGAACTAAAAAAAAAGATTAAGATTTGAATTTAAATAAAAATAAACAAAAGAATCAGTGGAGTGCTGCCTCCAAAAAAGTATATTAGTAAAGTGATGTGGCAGTGCATGATTGGTTGAAATCAGCTAACTGAAAAGTGAATCCTATAAGCGTCCATTCCCCCCTAATGGGCTAAATAGTGGAGTGGGCTTGTAAAATGTTATATTTTTATCTACTTAGAAATTAGAGTTGATCTCATTTAACTGGAATTGGGTTGGGTCTAATGTAGTCACCATAAAAAAACAATGATGTCACTCGAAAAACTATGCATACATGTATATATACAACTGAAAAAAGACTGCTGTCCCGGGACTACGTCCCAAACCACATGCCTCCGCCCTTGAGTAAGGTGTCTTATGTATTACAAAACACAAAAAATATATATATTTACAATAAATAACTAATATTGATACATTTCAGTTTTATCTCCGCTACCTCTCACAAAGCTCCAAGAACACCCTCTCTTTTCTCTCTTGTCTACATTGTTTGCTTGTCCAACATCTATTGTCATCTAGACAACGATGCTAGTGATCTACGCATGTTATATATAAGTTAATACTTAATACTTAATTTTTAACTCATATGTGTTTTTTAACAATAAATCGTATCTTATGCAATTATTTCAAATTAGTTGTGTTTAAACGTGCGGTTATTAAGTATGTATTAATTATTTGATTTTTTTTTTTTTGTAAGATTACTTTCATTCAACAAAAACGCCACAAGCGGTCCTCAAAGCAAGGACCCCCGGGCCAACAACGAGGTTACATCAAAGCCAAAGGAAAGTTACGCCAAACATTCCAATCTACAATGTTTAAACTAGATCTATGACGGACCCAAAAAAACGAGGTGGATTTAATACACTCCAACACTTCAACCGCTCTTCTAGACTTGTCTTTGAAGATTCGACTATTCCGTTCGTTCCATATCATCCACATAGAGTTATAGAAGATGCCTCTAAGAATATACTTATTATGCTTCGATAACGGTTGAGAATCCACTACCTTCAAGATATCCGACACATCAAAGGCAAAGAAAGGAGCCAAACGACACCAAGCGGAAACTCTATTCCAAATCTCCAAGGAGAAGACGCAACCAGTGAACACATGCATAGAAGATTCTTGACCCGTTTGACACAGAACCCAAGAGTCCCCTTGCAACGAAACACCTCTTTTTGCTAATTCCACTCGAGTAGGAAGACGGTCTTTGACGGCTCTCCACACCATAATCTTACACTTTAATGGGGCCCAACCCTTCCACTTTCTAGACTGAGAAGTGGTCGAGTTATATGCAGTAAGCAATAGCTTTTTAGCCGATTGAACTGAGAATTGACCTTCGTGGTCTGCTTTCCAGCTCCACAAATCGCTATCCCCTTTCCATTGAAACTCATGTATGTCTTCAAGAAGATGAAACAACTCCGTAACAGCCGCGTTTGTAGACGGAACGCACCTCCAGCCCCAACTGAGAACTTTAGACCCATCAACAATCCTCAAACGGTCGCTGACAACAGCCCATTTGTTGGTTTCTAAACTGAACAGATTGGGATATATCAAACGCAGCGGACGCTCACGAAGCCATGTATCTCCCCAAAACGTAATAGTCGTCCCATTACCCAAGGAGCCCACAAAATAACTATTAATCGCAGCCCCGTTTGATAAAAAAATTTCACCGATTTCTACTATGTTTTTCCAGCAGCCACTTACATAGCTCGAGCAAGGCATCATATTCCAGTTTTGGGCCGACCCGTTGCACTCCACAATGATTCCATAACGAGTTTTCATCTTTTTTGAATCGCCATGTCCACTTGAGAAGAAGAGCATCATTTACAACTTGAAGCTTTGAAATTCACAAACCACCTTCCTTTTTAGGGGAGGTAATGACGTTCCAAGCGACCCATGGAATCTTCTTATCAACACTTGACCCCGCCCAAAAAAGCGTCGCATTATTTGATTATGTGATTTATAAATCATTATTTTATTTACAATTCCCATATAGTTATAAATATTTTACAGCCGCGCATTATTTAGCTGATTGGAATGTTTTTTTTTCTCTAATAATCCAAAGCTTGCAGGTGTCAGGGTCAATCAACATAAGTTTTAACCAAGAAAACCAACCTATCATATCATATAATTTAAGTCGAATAATCATTTGTATTAGGGGGGACGGGGTGCTCCACCAAAACATTTTCAACTTCACTGATTTACACCAATCCTGCACTGTCACATCACATCACTGATTATATTTAAGGCCCCCCTTTTTGATTGGGTCATGTGGCAGCTGAATCAGCATGAGACGTTAAATTAAAATGGGGTGTAGTGGGAGGGGAAAAATGGGGCGCTAATTATATTTAAAAAAAAAAAAAAACTAACTGAATAACCTTCGTCTTCATCATCACTACCATCATTCACCTTCTTCCATTCTTCTTCAACCTCTCTCACACACCCACCACCACCACCTTCTTCCATTCTTCTTCATCATCTCTCGCACACCCACCACCACCACCACATAAAGTACACCATCACCACCACCACCACAGATCTAACCTTCTTCTTCCTTTTCCCTCTTCTTCTTTTTTCTCTCTACAGATCTGGCCTCCACACTCCACCTGCAATAATATTTAAACAAAAGGAACACGTGGATGAATTTTATTGGAGGGGAAGTTTCATTCGAGCGTTAGGGGTGTTCATCGGTTCGGTTTACGGTTTATTTGGTTTATTCGATTCGGTTTATTCGGTTTTCAAAATTTTGTACCTCAAACCAAAAACCAAACCAAACCAAATTAGGAATATGAAAACCAAATCAAATTCAACCAAATTGAATTCGGTTCGGTTTCAGTTTAAAACCAAACAAACCAAATTCAACCAAACAAACCAAATTGAAACGAAGTTTTGTTTCTCTAACTTATATACCTATATGTTACAAAATCCGAAAAGAAAGTTTGCAATAAATATAAACCAAAAAATCAAATCACGCAAACAGAATCACCATAAAAATTAGAAATAGTAAAATGAACCCTAGTTTACCAGTTTATACTCAGATTATTACCTCTATAAATTGGTGGGCTTTATTTATTTTGGGTTGGGTTTAATATTTTGGTTTGGGTTTAATATTTTGGGCTTATATATTATATATGAGTTATTAAATATTATTATTTTTATTTAATAATTAATTATTTTACCGGTTTATTCGGTTATTCAAATAAACCAAATAAACCAAATAAAAAACTGTAGAACCAAAAACCAAACCAAACACCGAATAAGCAATTCGGTTTCGGTTAAAACCAAACCAAACACCAAATTCGTTGTTTGGATTGGTTTTTTCGGTTACGGTTACGGTTACGGTTCGGTTTTCGGTTTTTATTTGGTTTGCGGTTTTTCTGAACACCCCTATCGAGCGTTATAAACATGGCGCCTGGGGAGGTTTTTGCAAGATGGCACCCCCATGTAATGGTGTTGGGGGCGCTATCTTTGTCTTCACGCTCCAATTCGCACTCCAGTACATATGGTCTTATACAACTACTTACCTAAACTTTTTTTGTTACTTTCATTCTATTTGTATATGTCAAACAGTAGGTACACATAAATTAGAGTAAAGTTCACGAATGGTCCCTATGGTTTGCCCAAATTTCACGTATGCCCCCATATATTTTCAATGGTCCCCAACGTTGACATTTTATAACATTTTGGTCCCTAACAGCTAACGTCGTTAAATTTTATCAGTTAAGTCATGTAAAATGACCAAAATACCCATAGGGACCATCCGAGCAGTTTAATCTTTTATATATATATGACCAGCACCACCACCACCTCCTCCTCCTCAAACAACCAACTTCACCCCCTCCTCCTCCAACCACCACCACCACCACCACCCCAACCTAACAAAGCTTAATAATAATAATAATAATAATAATAATAATAATAATAATAATAATAATAATAATAATAATAATAATAATAATAATTAACATACCCTTATCCCGCAACAGTCCTCCCAACGTTCTAATAATTAACATTTGCAAGCCCAAGCCGCACCCCTACCGCACTGATGGTAGGTGCCCATAATACCCTAGCTTTAAATAACCGATTATCTGATTCTGATTCTTCAAGTAGGAATGGTCAGTTCAGAAACACATATCCAAACACCCCAATGTCTGTGTATGTATTGTGTACTTGTCAATCTTCTGTGCATAATTGTTATATTCATGTTAAAATATAATAAGTTGAAGTTGCTAATAGGGCATTGCACAATCATTGCTGGCATCCCAATGTTTGAGGTACTTAATCTCTTAATCGAACATCTTGTGTCCTCCGGCAACGACGTTTCAGGCTGTGATGCTCTTAATCGAAGATCTGAGCGGTGTTTTCTAGCAAGATGGTAGCTTGAAATCGTCTGCTCCTCTGCTCCTCTTCTTTTCTGCGTTTAGTGGTACCAGCTTCTTCGATAATCTGCTCCTCTTCTCCTCTGCGTTTAGTGGTACCAGCTTCGTCTGCTCCTCTGCTCCTCTGGTCTTGGTTTGACGGTGGTTTTGGGGTCTTGGGTGGACGGTGGTGAGGACATGGTTCGGTGGTTGATAGTAGTGGTGATGGTTGTGGTTGGTGATGGTTGGGGAAAGATGTAGTGGTGATGGTTGAGAAGAGAAGATATAAAGAGGGGTTGAGAAGAGAAGGGAATATGGTGGTGGGTTTTTTTTTTATTTTTTTTAAAAAGGGGTAATTTAGTAATTTCACATTGACTTAACTGAAAAACTTAACCTTCTTCCAAGTCAGGGACCATCAATGAAACAAAATACAAACCACAGATCCCATACGTGTAATTTCGAAACGTTGAGGAGCATAGTTTTAATTTGGGCAAACCACAGGGACCATCCGTGCACTTTACTCCATAAATTATAAAGTTCTTATTATACTATATTTAAAAGTGGTGATATATCAGAGCATTCACATTCCATTCATCAATTTTTACTTTATAATTTAACTAAAAATCATACTTTTTAAAATTTATCTCTCATTTTTTTTAAAAAAACCCCTCACATCACATGCATCACATTTATCTTTATCTTACTCACAAACACTTATTTTATTATATTTCTCGTTAAAATACACTCACAATAATTTGATGTAGGATGTATAGTAGCTTTTCATATAGAATAACATTTTTTTTCGTAATATAGAGATGGGGTATACAATGATTGATGGGTTCTAGGGTGTTTTTAATAGGTTTTTTTTTTTTTTTTTTAATTTTAAAGATGGACAGAGTTTGGTGGGTGAGTTGTGAATGCTCTTAAACACACCAACTTTGCTCCTAAAACCATCACACATGTATTGTGCAAGACTTTCAACTCACAACCACTTACTTAGATCAATACCATTATAGTGTGATGGTACAGACATTGATGGACAATGATAAAAGACCCAGGGAATTCTGGGTTCGATTTTTTAGCCAGACATGTTTTAACGGTATTTTCACCGCCGTGCCTACGGGCGGGTGGGTTACTGGGTTTTTTCCAGAATTAGTGTTTAACAATTCGGGTTACTCTCGAAATACTCCATTTGTCTGATGGATACAATAAGAAATGCTTGGGTTGATTTGTTAGCCTTAAAAAAAAAGCACCTCACCTAACAAAAAAAAATGTCCGCAAATTACATAACTAAGATTTTTTTTTTTGAAAGGCGAATTTCTTGCTCCTTGTGAGACTTGAACTCAAGACCTCACACTTTTAGTGTATTAAAAGGCTTTGCCTTACCACTGGACCACCAACCCCAATGGCAATTACATAACTAAGATGTCACGTAAAATTAAAGCGATGAAAAAAGTATTTAAGTCATTTAATGCAATTATAGAATTAGTTATTTATAAACTTACCCTTAAAACTTTATAATTTACATGAGAAAACAAGATTTTACATTTTGACTGATCATCTACAGTCTAATATTTGTACACTCAAACCAAATCTCCTTGAAGACCTTGATGATCAAGTCATGATATTCATCAGAATTTAATGCAAGATAGCATGCAAGAAGTTCTTCCAAATCTTTTGAACTCTTGATATTATTTTCCACTATCATCTCAACCATTGATTCCTTAAAATCCCTCCCGGGATCGGCGGTTGTTTTCACAACCGCCAAACTCTCCGATAAACTGCGACGGTTCCCATGCCTCCTCCGACCGCAGTTTATCCCGTTTACCTTAACCCGGTTCCCTAACCGTGGCGAATAACCGTTCCCTTTCGGTTTCCTAACCGGACTACCGATAATGCCCTCCTTCACAACCCGAACCGGTAAACCCCGCCCCCCTTTGTCAACCACCCATTTACCCGACCTGAATTCGTCCTGTTTGACCTGTTTGGTTATAATCCTCGGAAGGTCAACTTTCGCATAAAATTCCTCGTTTAACAAACTTTGTTTGCACGGACAAACAAGTGGTGGTTGTTCGTGCAACAAAACCTGGTTATCCGAGAAAACTTCTCTAGAGTCCATCTCAACGGACTCTAGAGCAATCGTGCAGCTGTTGCATCGTACAACAGCCGCGGGATCAATCTCCGAAGAAACCAATTTCCTACGAATTGGTTTCTTTAGGGTAGTTGGTCTTTTTTTCTTCAATGACTTTCTTCGCGGGTCGGACTCGCGGCTCTCGGGTGGTAATGGATCCTGAACACGGGTCGTGTTCGGTTCGGGTATATTTAACTCTCTAGTGAAGTAGTATGATTTTCTTTGCTCAATAGTGGGATGTGATGATGGAACCGAAGATACAGATGATGAGGAAGATGAAGTTGTTATAGGTTGTGTTTTTGTAAGTTTATTCTTAACTTTGTTACCATTATTTGAGCTATAAAACCATGAGTTTGGTATGATGTTAGAGAGTCTAAACCTGTGACTACCCATATTAATGGTGTGGGAATTGAACAAAAGGGTTGCAGGAGAAATGATATTAATTGCAAGGAGGTTTGGTTCAGAGTTTGAGAGTGTGGAGTAATGAGGAAGATAAATAGATATGAAGAACACATGTGGGGACTATGAGGGTGAAAAAAGTCACACAAGAAAACAAAAGATGGTGGGGCCCATGGTGGGTGCTAATAAAGATGCTTTTAACGCTAAATTGTCATTAATAGTGATTGGTTGTGACGGAAGGTTTAACGGAATATTAAAAAGTGGTGAAAGATTTTGTGTGATATGTTGTTGAAAGGGCATTTTATTTTTATTCTTTTGAACTAGTAATTCAAAAATTAGTAAACTTTTTTTTATTGTTTCGGTAAGTGAAGAAACACTGGATTAATAAGTATAAAGACGATCACACTGAACAAATAATATTATTGATAGTAGCCGGGTGATATAAGTACTCGAATATAAATGTTACAGTATTTCGACTATAATCAAACTTTCTCAACTATTACAGAATTCTCTAAGTGTGTATTTGTGTGTGTAACAGAATGAATCTTCTCCCCAGGGGAGAAGGGGTATTTATAGGCCTATGTGCCGTCCTGTGATTTGCTAATTTGAGAATGACATATGTCCTGCGCGGGTCCCACACGTTCGTCAACCTTTGGAGCTTGGGCGCTGTCCTCCTGTGATAGGTCCACGTGTCTTGCAATCGTTCTTTTTGTCCTTTCTCTGTACCTCGTACCTGCAGGTGATCATGGAGCAGGGAATAATGGCCTCTGATTGGCTGCACGTCCCTTTTATTGTCGGATCACAGCTGGCACGTACTAGGTATCGTGCGCGGGCTTCTAGAAGCTTTAGTCAACGTTCCTGATGAGCCGGTCGTCACGGTTCATACAAAACCTAATTAACCTAAGTAGATAGGGTAAATAGGGTATCAATCCAAGGAGCGTGTGGTTAGTGAATATTATTTAGTTGATTAAACAATGGTGTTTATGAAGATGCTAAATTAATTTATGAAGATTGCAGTTTATCATTTAAGAGTTTGATTTGAAGAGATCTGGTTTGTTTTGATAAAACTTGTATTTAGATTGAGTAAAAAATAATATGAATTGTAAACAATTTAATTAAAAAGATCACACCTAGTTTTCAACAACTGAAGTCTAAGGTTTTCACAAATGGGTCAAACAAATGTAGTGCAAATGGTGTTAACGGGGTGATTGTTCTATAGGCTTAGGTGTCAAGTTTCATCAACATCAAAGACGGACTAAACTACACTTCTTTACCTAGAACATACAACCCTATGTTTGTATTAGAGAAAGAAAACATGTTCATGACATTAGAAATTGGCACAAGATCAATTAACTAAAATGACTTCAACATAAGATTAATCGCAATCTAATACAATAATTCAAACACACAAACACACAATCAAAAGTTTAAGAAAATACCCAAATGTTAAACCATAGAATATCAATTGTTTACTTCCTAGGCATGATACAAAGAGATTAGCCACTCATGGCCATGGAGCTTGATTCTTCAATGATCGGGTCTTGAATCTTGAAATCTTGAATAATAGAATGATTTGATGATCTTCAATTGTATGGAATGATTTGAATTGATAGGATGGATTGGTGGTGTAAGAGATGAAGTATGAGGGATGATGGGAGATTACTCTTAAGACTTCATTATATAGTCTCCATTGTCAAACTCCTCTTAATAACCATTTAGTTTAGTCAAAGTCTTGGTCAATAGTCTTGGTCAAAGTCTTTGGTCAAAGTCTCGGGTCAAAGTCTCTGGTTAAAGTCTCTGGTCAAAGTCCCATTAATTTTCCTAAAAATATTGATTTCTTTGACTTTGACTAACAGCGTCCGTCAGCGACAGGCCTTCACCAGTTTCTCCATCTTTCTTCTTCGTTTTCTTTCCTGAATCATCCTAGCTCCAATCCAAAGCTTCGTTTAGCTCCGAAATACACCTTAAACTTTGTTAAACCTGCAAAACGCAAACTTTATCAAAGTAGTGTGTCCAAAACCATAAAATTGCATAAAAATACAATCTTAAACACGAAACGACTAAGATTTTCCCCCGCGTATCACATCCCCACACTTATCTTTTTGCTTGTCCTCAAGCAAATTTATTACACTTTTACAATTCCAAACACAAAACGCATTCCCCATTATCAAAGAGTTAAGGTCTAATGTCATACCCAGTTCCTATGGCTTCTACAATCAAGACTACCCAACTTTCAATGAATATTTATTTTCAAAACTCAAGTGGTTACCTAAGATTAGCCTACCTTCTAAAGCCAATAAACCACACACATATCACTCGCAATATTCTCTCCACTCGGTTCAATTGACTAGTATTGATGTACTAGTATATATATGGTACTCTCAAAACCGATTATAATGCATATTGGTATATGCTTGCAACTTAATCGCACTTCACTAAATTACACAAAAGCGAACACAAGTCAAAAGGTCTTTAAAAGGGTTGTAATGTGGCTGGGCGAAGGGTGTGGAATAAGATATTTAAAGTGACTAAGGTGATGAAAATTCGACTTTTATTACATCAAACAAACTAACTCAACTATAAAGCAAGGATATGCCTTTTTATTCAACGACTAACTAGAGCATATTTTTTTTTTTGCTTTCTACAATGTTTTTTTTTTTTTTTTTACTTTGCTCTTTTTCAATGCTTTTGCAGTTTTTTTTTTTCAACAAACAACTAACAATAATAACTTTAAACTATTTACAACACAAAGGAACAACCTACAATCGAATTTTCATCACTCGGGTTTAAAGTGAAAAAGGCTTATGGTTCAACTGGGTTGATATGGGTGGTCAATTAAAAAATGTTTAAGGCTCAAGATTGGTTAACTAAGGGATATTGGAATGGGTCAGGGATGATAAAAATGGTTTAAAAATAAAAGGTTTAACCTAATGCCTTAATCATTCTTGTGTTCACAATCAGTCTAGGGCGGTAAACGTATTAAAGGTGCAAGTTCTACCGTATGCAACTATAATGGCACACTCAATTCAAAGGAACACAACATGCAAAATGGATAGAATTTTATAAAGTGTAACATGTTGTGGTGGCTCAAAATCTCACATAGAAAGATGGGTAGGTAATGACATGTGTGTAATAAATCGACCTTTCAAGCAAACTACTCCCAGATAACCACCCGTAATTCTTTTTACCAAAACTAGTTGAGAGTTATCATGCGAATTTTTCAGAACCTGACCATGACAAAAGACCAAAATTGTTCATACCATCCCGTGTTGACTTAGTTACTTGCGTTTTTTTAAAATGTTTAAACAAGGACAAGGACATTTTTGATAAATTTTCAAATTTTCTCCCCCATCCCCACACTTAGAGTCCAACATTGTCCTCAATGTGTAGTGTTTAAATGGTGGATTTTAAAATGTTTAAATTTTCTCCTCTCCCCACACTTAAAGTCCATATTGTCCTCAATGTGTAGGGAAAGTTTTAAATTGTTTACGGGAATGTGATAAAGCCAAACCAAAGAATTCACCCCAATCAACAATATACAGTTTACAATCCACTTATTAAATCTAAGTAAACGATCAAAATTAAAGAGATGGAAATAGATGCACCTGGTTGTTCTTCATTCTTCAATTCCATGTGTTCTTCAACAAAATAGTTCCACTTCCATCATAAATAAACCTGCAACTCGCAAGTGTGTAGAAGCAAGCTTCTCACAAAAACATTAAGAGTTATCGGTTTTAATTTTTGTTGAAAAGCATTACCAAGTAATCTTTTAGTTAATTTTGATCAGTGGACAAAATATACACTAACTAAGATAGATCCTTTAAACCTCCCGGTAGCCCGGTTATGAGGACGAGTGAGGTCTCGTGAGGGTTATATAGGAAACACACCCACAACGTTTATTTACCTACCAAACAAAATAAAAAAAAACGAACAAAAAGAAAAAAAAATACAAAAATATACAAAAACTAACAAGTACCTCTTACTCACGGTGGTCGAAGTGAACATTTTCCTACCGAGTTACCAAGATAAGCTCGGTAGTTTACTTTATGTTCCCCAATCTGTTCCTTCTCCTTCCACTTGTTCATCAAATATATGCATGAAAGTTTTATCCCACATTTTCCTACCGAGTTTCCAACATACACCCGGTAGTCTACATGCCAAATCCACAATCGATTCCCAATTATTGCCATGAGAATCTGGTGATTCTCGTTGCGGGGCCATTTTACAATAAATTGCCCAATATCCTCCCAACTCACCTTCCTCTTCTTCATCTTTGAACCTTCATCCTCCACTTTGTTGGGTGCTATAATCAACACGGGGTGAGATTCGTGAGGAACTTTCACCTCAGCCACCAGATCTTTATGAGATACTAAGTCTTCAGTTGGAGTTAACCATTCAGAAAGACTTGCAGTATCTTCATCTATATCAGCATAAACCACTACACCACTAGCCAGCTCATCACGCTCACGTTTAAGTTGGGAGATTTCCACAGCTAGTTGGTGAACCTGCATAACCAAAGCTTCATGAGTTTTGCCTCTCACTTCATTTTCCTGCTTTGCCTCTTTTATCACATCTATGATAGCATCGAACTTGGAATCTCGTGAGTTTTGAGGTTCTTCATATGTCGGTTGAGGATATTCATTGTGGTTCATATTGTATTCTTCTTGGTAACTTGAAAATGGCTCCTCTTCGAATTCATAACCTTCATAGCCCCAATTTGAGTTATAATTGTGGTTGGCTTTTGGTTGGTAATTTTCTTGATGTGGCTTTGCCCTATAAACAGCCCTGAATTTTTCTTTCCAATACTTTGGATTACTCCAAAATACTGGGCAATCTTCACTTATGTGAATTTTCCCGCAACAAAAACAAGAATGATCTTCCGGTGGTGGAGGTGGTTTAGAGTGTGGATGGCATAATGTGTATTGTACGGGTCGTTGGTTGGGATATTGTCGGTTTTGGTTTTGTGGATGTGGTGGAGTATTGGCACGGTTTTGGTTAATGAGAGTTGGTGGAAGGGGTGGTCGCCGGTTGTTACCTTCTCGATAAATTGTTTTGGTTTTGCATGATGGTGAAGAAGATAAATGTGAACCTCCAGGTTTTTCGAGCCCAAAAATAATACGATCTTCTCGTTCTTTAAATGCTTCCATTTTCCTACAGGCCACTGGACAATCTCGCCACAAATGATATGGGCTCCCACAACAAGGACAAGTATTATCATCATCTTCCCAATACATTGTGATGATGACGATCAAGTCTTGCTAATTTCCCAATCTTCAGATTTTACACAAGTGGCATGCATGCATTATCTGTCACCTGCACACTTAACACACCACGCGTAAAAACGAACAAAAAGAAATAACAAAGACAAATTAAACAGTTAATCACAATAATCAACTAAAAACTAAACACTAAGCGCACTAGCTCCCCGGCAACGGCGCCATTTGATGAGCCGGTCGTCACGGTTCATACAAAACCTAATTAACCTAAGTAGATAGGGTAAATAGGGTATCAATCCAAGGAGCGTGTGGTTAGTGAATATTATTTAGTTGATTAAACAATGGTGCTTATGAAGATGCTAAATTAATTTATGAAGATTGCAGTTTATCATTTAAGAGTTTGATTTGAAGAGATCTGGTTTGTTTTGATAAAACTTGTATTTAGATTGAGTAAAAAATAATATGAATTGTAAACAATTTAATTAAAAAGATCACACCTAGTTTTCAACAACTGAAGTCTAAGGTTTTCACAAATGGGTCAAACAAATGTAGTGCAAATGGTGTTAACGGGGTGATTGTTCAATAGGCTTAGGTGTCAAGTTTCATCAACATCAAAGACGGACTAAACTACACTTCTTTACCTAGAACATACAACCCTATGTTTGTATTAGAGAAAGAAAACATGTTCATGACATTAGAAATTGGCACAAGATCAATTAACTAAAATGACTTCAACATAAGATTAATCGCAATCTAATACAATAATTCAAACACACAAACACACAATCAAAAGTTTAAGAAAATACCCAAATGTTAAACCATAGAATATCAATTGTTTACTTCCTAGGCATGATACAAAGAGATTAGCCACTCATGGCCATGGAGCTTGATTCTTCAATGATCGGGTCTTGAATCTTGAAATCTTGAATAATAGAATGATTTGATGATCTTCAATTGTATGGAATGATTTGAATTGATAGGATGGATTGGTGGTGTAAGAGATGAAGTATGAGGGATGATGGGAGATTACTCTTAAGACTTCATTATATAGTCTCCATTGTCAAACTCCTCTTAATAACCATTTAGTTTAGTCAAAGTCTTGGTCAATAGTCTTGGTCAAAGTCTTTGGTCAAAGTCTCGGGTCAAAGTCTCTGGTCAAAGTCTCTAGTCAAAGTCCCATTAATTTTCCTAAAAATATTGATTTCTTTGACTTTGACTAACAGCGTCCGTTAGCGACAGGCCTTCACCAGTTTCTCCATCTTTCTTCTTCGTTTTCTTTCCTGAATCATCCTAGCTCCAATCCAAAGCTTCGTTTAGCTCCGAAATACACCTTAAACTTTGTTAAACCTGCAAAACGCAAACTTTATCAAAGTAGTGTGTCCAAAACCATAAAATTGCATAAAAATACAATCTTAAACACGAAACGACTAAGATTTTCCCCCGCGTATCAGTTCCTGCTGACGTATGTGGAGATGTGGGGCCGCGCGCACGCGCGGGTACATATCTCTTCAAGTCGCCCTAGTCTAGTGTTCTGTATGCCGAGCATGCGGGATACTAGACTCAGTGAGTTGATAATTATCAGTCTTCAACAGTCCTTGGAGAAATCAGGGTATACTTACATCCGCGACCAGCGCATGCTTAGAGAAAGGGGCAAGCAGGCAGAGGGCAGCGACGATGTCTAAGAGGAGCCGGACCCGAGTTAACAAGTTGATTTCTCGGGCTCAGATGATGATTTTGAAGAGTCCTCGCCCAAGGACAAGGCCGTGTGAGGACCCCAGCCATTGTTATTACTATTTGTTTTTTATTTCCATGTTTTGTAAACAATGTGCTAGTCTATTGGCTTTGGTATGAATGAACAACTTGAGTTTTTTGTTATGCGTATGAATGTCGTCCATGTTATGCCTTTCTCTTTGTAATGTTTTGTATATGTATGATGTTAACAGGTTAGAGCTTGAACGCGTATTTTGCCCTCAACACTTTGTCGTGCTGGTGCAAAGTGATGCAGCCCCGTTATTGCCTTAAGGCGCAAGCGCGAGGGCTGCATTGCGGCTGTTGTTTAAACTGCAGCATTAGGTTTAATTTTAATTGCGTCTTACCACACAGAATGATTTAGTGTTGTGACATTTGCAAATTTTTGTTGCATTTTACTCTGTGACTGTTTATTCGTATTCTATTTTACTGTGTAATGCCCAGTTTATGTTGTGCTTTACTGCACAACAATTTGTTTGTGTTGTATTTTACTATAGAATTAGTTTGTTTGTGTTGTATTTTACTATACAACTAGCTTGTTTGAGTTGTGTTTTACCATACAACATTTTGTTTGCGCTGTATTTTACTACACAACATTTTAAGTTCGTTGTATTTTGCTATACGACGTTTTAGGGTCGTTGTATTTTACTATACAACATTTTAGATTTGTTGTATTTTACTATACAATGGTTTGCGTTGGGCTGTATTTTACTATACAACAATTTGTTTGTCTTGCGGAGCTTTACTACGCGTTTACGGGTTAAGTCGTTGATTAGGGTGATAAAGGGAGACAACAATAAAATAAGTACAGGCGAAAGGTTAAGTATTTCACTCATACGTTTGGTGTCATTGCCTTCGATACAATAAAAGGAAATTACATATAACACTTTCGCAGCTGCGCCACATTTCATGTGTGCGGCACATCCTTATCTTCTAGGGTCACTAGCTTGTACGGCCCCTTTCCTAAGACTTTCGCCACGCGGTAGGGTCCCTCCCAGTTGGGTGTGACAAAATATCTAAGTAAGAATAAAGATCGACACCATCCACCTTATGGTGGAGTGGTATGGAGGTCTAATGATAGGTGACTTGGGGCCTAATGGTCACAAGTTCGAGCCTTGAAGGATACCAGGTTTTACCGATTATTTATTGTCATACCTTCGGACAGGTGGGTGGTTGGGTTTTCCCGGGATTGGTGGACCTGGAGGACCGGATGTCTCGTGAGTATCCTGAATTTGTCGTAAAGGGATTTCCATGAAAGCCCGTAACGACTTTGTTGGCTTTGAAAAAAATAAAGATCGACAACTAGTTCATGCTACATTATAATTAATTTATTATTACTATTGAATAAACACATTGTTTCATTTTCTGGAACTATCTATTTGTTTCATTCAACTTTTATTATTTGAGTAAGAAGCTACCCCAATTTCCTTTAGTCAACACATTATTATTATGGTATATAACTTTTCTGGCAAAAACATATACATTTTTGTCTCTTTAACCGCGTTAGAATTTAGAGCGGTGTATGTTGGCGAGTTCGATTAAATTGTTTTAATGGAACATGACTCATATTTTTTTTTTTTTTTTTTTTTTTTGGACCGGCTAAACTCCCACAATCCGAGCCCCCTCGCAGTACTTGGGCAAATTCCTGCACAAAGCAGGACTCGAACTTGCAACCCCAGGGTAGGAAACAGGCAAAACCTTAAAACCTCCCACCTCCACCACTCCACATGACTCATATTTTATTCGTGTCACAGTCATCAACCCAAATCCACACACAATTAACTAAAATGATGTGACCCGGACACTTAAAGTTATAAACGTGTTAATTGGGTTTTAAAAGTTTTGTTAATGGGTTAACAAAAAAAAAAAAAAAAAAAAAAAAAAAAATAAGTTGGTCAACCCAAACATAACCCATTTATTAATAATGTTAGATATGACTAGGGCTGTTAACGAACCAAACGAACACGAAAAAAAGGTCTTGTTCGTATTTATTTGTTAAGGAAATAACGTGTTCACAAACTGTTCATGAACACTTACCGAACGAAATTTTTTGTTTGTGTTTGTTTGTTTAGAAAATAATGTGTTCAAAAACTGTTCATAAACAATCACTGAATGAGGTTTTAAAACACAAAATTATAATGTTAAACTTGAATTCCTCATTTGATCCATCTAAAATAGCATATGTTTGTATGTTAATTTAGTTGCACACTTGCCAAATGGGCATACCAACCGATTAATACATAACATTCATGTTGAACCAACATTTATTTAAAAATCTATCATATTTTAACCATCTGAAGATACGAATTTGAACATCAACATGGATCAGCGTTTATCAAGATGGTTTTCTTTAAAATATTTAGAGTTGTCAATGGCGATGAAGATTAGTTTCCGGTGTGAGCAAAAACTAAAATGAAGTTGCCTTATTTTAGATATTCTCTGGTCCACATACTTGCCATGTTTCCTTCTCGTTTGGATCGTTGGGTTTGATCACTTCCCCTAATGGAGTCTTTAGGATAAAAGTCCGATCTAAACTATTTCAAAAGAAGTTGTTAGATGAATGTGACGGCAACTCGGGGACTATTGGGGTTGCTAGATATGCTCATTAGCAATCACACTCTGTGTAAGTCCCACATCGGTTGAGAAGGGGGCAAAGTATTCCTTAAAAGGAGGTGGAAACCTTCTATGTTTCGCGTGGATAAAAACCATAAGATGAGCAACTCACTGGATGCAAAGCAGATATTAAATAATCTATAATTTTATATTTATCGAGTAAATTTTTTAATAGCTAACAAATGAGTGAATATAGTGCATTGGCTGCCCTATTTGAGACATATTTATAAAGTTTTGGTCTACAAAGGAAAAGGATATATAGCTTTTCATTCAAGTTTCGGAAAAAAATATACTACTGGTTTTTTAATGTTCCAATTAACTACAAGATTAGTTTTCTGTCGGTTATTTGTCAACAAATATAATCGATTACGTTTATTTTGGTCCATAAACTTTCATCATTTAAATAAGTACCACTTCAATATTTTAATTAAAAAGTAATATATTTATCGGTTAAGATAATAATTAGAAAAATTATGTAAGAAATCATCGAGAATATGACATATTTTGAACAAGAGAGGCGCAAGGAGCAAAAAGCATCAAGGCCTTGATTACTTTAAGAAAATAGATTTTATGAGTTTGTCGGTTTTAATAATACTTTAGGCCAATTTCCCTAAAATATGAGGTTGGTAACACGTCCTTTTCTCTTCTTTTTTAACCCTTGACTCTTCTTTTTTAACCCTTGACGGTGGGCTTGATGGTACTTCAATTTGTATTTATTTTAAAAAAATTGATTTAAATACTCATAACTATCACTTTGACCACTGGGATGTTTGGAGGTAATAAGCTCAGTGTTGGGTGGTTGGATTAACACGGGCCCGACAGATGTGAATCTGACCAACAAATTAAAAGTTTTGAGGGACAAACTCAAGGTTTGGATTAAAGCCAACAGATTAAAAGAAAGGCAAGATGAAAGCAATTTGAGACAAGAGAAGGAAAGCTTAGAAGTGTTAATGGAGCATCAAGATTTGGAAGAATCAGATGTTTGGGTATGGACTGAGTGTGTTAACTGCCTCATCTGTTCTTCTCCAGGTCAATAGACCCAACAATCTCCCTCTAGAACAGATGATACCAAAACTAAGTCTTTATTGTTGATCTTTATTCCTCATCAGACTTTCTCTAATTTGCCATTTGAACTGTAATTCAAAGTTCAATAAGAAGAGGTCTTCAGCATCTCTTTCAAGCTCTAAGTTAAGCAATGTTTGGAGATCATCTGCACATAGGCCATGTGCATCATCCATACTCAACTTTTGAGCCTCTCCATCTGATCTGAGCAAAGTCAATTCATGGGTGTCTTTGTTGACCTTCCATTTTAGAATTTTTGAACCAGAGGATTTGTTGAGCTGCAAGTTTATTCTAGATGAGTTTGGTGATGGAGGTCTCCCAATGAGTTTTCTGAGTTCATCAGTTATGAGATCAGAGAAATAGTGAACTTGGTTGTAGATACCCTCTTTTACAAATGTATCAGCAAACTTCTTCTGGTCTTCTTCAGACATTTCCTTCTGTCTTTTGAATTGTCTCTTGGCAGCAACAGATAGGTCAGAAGTGTCAAGCAAGCTGTCAAGTGTAAAGGCCTGTTGAGGTCTCTTAACCATGGGAGCATCTGAGTAAATTGGTTTTCTGGGTAGTGTAGGATCAGTCTTTCTATTCTCTTCCAGCTTCTTGTATATTTCAACCAGCCTCAGCTCAGCCTATCTTGCAATTGGCCTCATCTCTCCATATTTTGCAGCCACAATCTCTTCTCTCATTCTTTTAAACTTTAAGGCTCTGGCTGGATCTCTGCCTTTCCTAAAGTCAGGGGCAAATATTTTCACAGGAGGATTCTTGGCCATTTCTTCGATTCTTAGAAGTTCTTCTTGAAGTGCATGAGTGGTCCAGCCTGTAAACTGTTTCTTGTTTGCTTTGTAAGGCATGGTTGCCAAGATCTGATCAAGTATAGACTCTCTTACCACCCTTTCCAAATCACTGCTGAGAGGCATGGTGGACATGGAATTGCTCAGGGTCTTAGCAAAATCTTCAATCCTTTTCAGTTTGCTAAGCTCTGCTGAATGGATGCCCTGAGCAGTCCTGTCATCCTTTCCTTTGCATCTCTCCTTGATGATCAAATTAGCATGTTCAGTTTTGAATTTCAGATATTGATCTATGTTTCTAGGAACAGGGAAATTTCGGAGAGATTGGAAAGTTCTTTCAGATGGATCCTCAGTATTGTAGAAGGATTGCATTCCCCCCTTGAGTAGATCAAGCTCAAGAGGATACTGAGCAACCAATGGTGTGATGGATGGTGGTGGTCTGTGAGAAGTGAATTGAGTAGTGTGTGGTGAAAATGATGTAAGTGGAATGGCTGGTATAGGTGTAGATTTTGTTGTTGAAGTGGAAGGTGGTGAGGTTTGTATATTCTCATCTTGTACCACAAAGGTTGATTTTCTCTTCCTTTTGTACAAGATAAGTGGCGATGGTGGTGTTTGGGCAGCAGAGGTTGTGTTAACATCTGTTGGCACTTGTGCAAGACCAACAGATGTTTGGGATTTAGGTGGTGAAGTGGTTGGTATGGTTGTAGGTGTTGTATTGGTGGTTGTGGTGGTAGGTTCAGTGGTTGGTTTGGTGGTTGTGGTTGTAGGTTCAGTTGTTTTGGTGGAAGCAGTGGTTCTAGGAGCAGATGTTTTAGCAACAGTTTTAGATGGTGGTTGCCTGGTGTGTTTTGCAGATATTTTCTTCCTTTTAGAGGAGCCAACATCCTCAACTTCCTGTTGTTGCTCTATCTTTCTTTGCACTAGAGCCTCTGCCTTGACTTCCAATGTGTCAAGCCTCTTTTGCTTAGCTTTAGCAGCCTCTTCAGCAATGACATTTGCAGAGTTGTCAACTTCTTTTGCCTTGCCAGCATTGACAGTTTCAGCATCAGCAGAGGTTTGAACATTAGGTTGTTGTTGTGGTGCTGGTGGTGTAGATCCTGGTTTGTTGGCAGCTTTTGATTGACCCTTTTGTGAGGGTGGACAACCAAAGGGATCTAGCTTTCGCAATCTATCTCTGCCACTCTCTCCCTTTTTGGCATCATCAGCAGTGAATTCATCATCATCTTCATCTCTAAGAATTGTGGTACGGGCAGAGCCAGTGGTCTTCAACAGATGGTCTTTTATGGCTTTAATGTCTGCTTGGGTATTTGTGTACCTAGCATCTACCATTGTCCTGATCTGAGTCATATAGGTTTCATGAGTTTGGTCTGCTAGTCTTCTATGAGCTATGGATGATGGGGGAAACAAATTTCCATAGCTCACTAGCAATTTCTTCCTTTGATGGTTGACTTTTGGTTATAGCAGCCAAAGATACCCTGATAGTACATCTGTTTTGATATCAGCAACAGAGGTTTCAATGGATTGAACTCTATCCGTCAATTCTTGGTATTTTAACCCATCACCTAAGTTAATAGGATCATCTGGATTCCTACCAGTGGTAGTTGTAACTGGTTCAGGCCTAGGAGGTGAGTCCATAGAATGAGAACCAGATGCCCCTTTGTCTTGGTTCTGGGGACTTCCAACTGATTTTGGGGTCACTATAGTGGCCTCATTAGTTGTTGCCTTTAAGGAAGTTGATGTGTTGCAAAACACATCTCTTTTCCTATGTATTTTGTATATTATTTGGTTATGTTTTTATTCGTTTCGTGTTGTTTTTAGTATGTATTTATATATTTTATTATTTTATAGGTGTTCGTGGAAAAAGAGCGTTAAACGAAGAATTTTAATCGAGACACCAACACTTGAGAGCCGGTGTTCCTGGACGTTGGAGCGTAGACGAGAACGCGAAGAACACCCGAGTTGAATACTACTAATAATAATAATATAGAATAATAATAATATAATAAAAAATTAAAAAAAAAATAACAAAGTTAAAAGGGACACGAGCCCAAGTCCAAATTGTGGAGGGCTTTGAGAATATCCTCACATATATCATATTATACTTGAAAGATATATCATTATCATCGAACAGAACAATTAGTCAGCCGCCACAAGAGAGGTCGCATCACAGCGCCGCATAAAAGAGAGCATTATCGAAGAACAGGACAACAGCTTCTAATTATTTTTTTTGAGGTCAATTGAAGGTCAGGGGAGGCTAGGGATCGAGGTTTTCACAATATTGGTTATTTTCGTTTATTACTTTGTGTTCTAAACCTTATGACTATGTGTTACTTTGGTACCAAGACTATGTTTTTATCGTTTGTCATGAATATTATTGGCTAAACTTTAGTTACTACCTAGGCCAGCAATGATGAATGCATGTTAATTTTATAGTTCTCGGTTTTGGATTTATTTTTGAATGGTTAATGTTTAGGTAATGATTTTGTTGGTGTTTATTATGATGTGTGTGCGTGCTTAAGTCTAATTTATTATTTTTGAGAGTTCCATAAATGTCTTAGTGAATGTCTTTCATGTTTGGATGTTTATTAGGGTTACCTGCTTGGTGCTTGTAGCTTAGTTTATGGTTTTGGTACCGAAAGCCATAGGAACTTGATTAGAGAATTTAGAGGACTTAAGTATTCTTCCATTCTTGAGACCGGGAGGTGATGGAATGTTGGGTTGTCTAGAGCTTTAGGTGTTAGGTTTTTGGTGAGACCGGGAGGTGATCCTATCCTAGTTGCCTTTAGTTTCTTGAAATTCCAAGTCATAGTTAACCCAATTAAATTACCCCTCATCTTCGGGTGTATTGTGATTAGAGAGACCGGGAGGTGATCGAGTCATTAGAGTACCTTTACATTCTTAGTGAGGTGAGACCGGGAGGTGATCCGAGCTAGATAGCCAGTGTTTTATCTTTAGGATTCTTTGGGGTGTGTTGGTGAGACCGGGAGGAGATCTAGCACATCTTAAGGTTTCTTAAGTTATCTTTAGAATCTGGTAGCCATTCAGGTTTCCATTACCGAGAGTTGTTAGTTTGCATGTAGGATTCTTGGCCTAGGTAGTTGCCTTCCTATCCTGATATTCTCCTCAATTATCCTTGCTGTCTATTTATCATATTTACTTTATTTATTTTATTTTAATTAATTATTTACAAAAATCAAAAATCAACTTTTAAAACCAATTTAGTTTAAGTCTTAGTCGAGTCTAGTTTTGTTTTCTATTAGTGTCCTGTGGGTTCGATACTCGGACTTACTTAGTCTGTACTGCATTGATAGGTACACTTGCCTGTCGTGTGGTCTAGTTTAGTTGAGTCTGTTTTATATTACTAGGTGTCTAGGTTAGGTAGTTATTTTTAGACCATACATAGCACATCAAGTTTTTGGCGCCGTTGCCGGGGACACTTGGCGATTGCGAAACTTGCTTTGATTAGGACTTCACTGATTAATTGGTCTTATTTGAGTCTTTTTGGTTTTTAGTGTGTCTAGAGAGTCTTAGGTTTTTATTTTCTTTTTGTGTTTTTTTATTTATTTGTTGTTTATATTTTATTTATTTTTGTTCTTCTTTACGCGTTTTTTTTTCTATCTGTCTTGCAGTTTTATGCCACGTACTCGTTCACAGGGACCATCTGAGCCAATCATACCAAAGCCCGAGCGAGACATTGCTGACATTCGGAGGGAACTTCGTCGTGCTATCAACCGAACCAAAAAGGTACGTTTTCCTCTCCCTGCTACTATCATGGGCGACGCTCAACCACCTAGACGTACTGTCCACCAGATGGCCTGTGAGGGAGCCATGGGAGTGAGAACTCCCATTACTCGGGCTGCCATGCCCAATAACCACACTTGGCAGATCCCCTCACACGTTATCAACACCATCGCCCATACCGCCCAGTTCAATGGCCTGGATGATGAGGATGCTCCAGGCCATCTGTCCCGTTTTGTGCGCATTTGTGACACCTTTGGTCTGACAGGTGTCACCCCAGACACGATCTATCTTAGAGTTTTTCCATTTTCTCTGTCTGGGCGTGCTGCCACTTGGTTGGATACTCTTCCCCAGGATTCCATCACTACCTGGGAAGACTTGAAAACCAAGTTTCTGAAAAAATATTATCCTCCTTCTAAGGCCGCTCGCATTAGGGACCAGATCCACTCGTTCCGAATGGATCCAGACGAGCCATACCACTTGGCCTGGGAGAGGTTCAACACTTTGTTGAACAAGTGTCCCCAACATGGACTTTCTGATTGGGCCCTTGTAGAGAAATTCTACAATGGCCTTACTTATGCTACGCGGCAGATGTTTAACACTGCTGCTGGGGGACACATTATGGAAAAAAAAGACCCTGATGAGTGTAAGGACATGTTTGAGAGTTTTGCTCTAGCTGAACAGCAGACCCCAGCCCACGGGGATT